>JBBBDQ010000713.1:3630000-3722500 GCA_037127315.1 Ascarosepion bandense
GTACACATAGAATAATAATAGTAATTAAAAATATCCAGTTCAATAAACTATGTTTTTAATTAAAAGGCATTTGTTAAAAAGTACAAATTAAAATAAAAAAAATAATATAATAATAGTAATTTAAAAATTTCCAGCTCAATAAGCTAAATTTTTTAAGAAATAAAATAAGCACATAGTGAAAATATTGAAATGAATTTCAGATATATATATATATATATATATATATATATATATATATATATATATATATTTATATATATAATATAAATGGGTACGAAAGATTCTATGCTTGCAAAAGTTATTTCATTACGTTGATTCAATAAGACTGATTTGGGAATTTTATTAAATTAATTTTTTCTTTTAAGCAAAGTAAACATATTTAATGCAAAGGTTTACATGTTCTAGCTTTAGTTAGTATTTTCCAGTTAACTGTAGGAGTTTTACTTGCATCTTTCAATTGCCAGTAGTTTTTAGAGAGAGAAGAAAAATTATTACATGTTTTATTATTAAAGGATAAGTTATGCTGGTGAAATCGAGACTTAAAATTTTTCTTAGCACATCCGATATAATGTTTGGTAATATTACGATTTTCATTGGTAGTGATAGTATCTTGGTATACAATGGAAGCTGTAAGGTATTTATTTTGCATAGGACATATGTTATGGTTATAAAAGCTGTAGGAACTTGTGTTATTATCATTATTCATGGTAAATTGGTTCTAATTAATATTATAATGTTGTTTTAGACTTTTATTATTTTGTTTTTGTATTATCATATCGAGATTATCGGTGCAGCTGTATTTTTATTACTGACTAGCAGTATAGCCTGGCGTTGCTTGGGTGTAATGAAGGCTTTAAAACTAATGCATGGTCCTGGAGCTCAGGCTCAGCCTAAAGAATATTTGTGTGAAGTTTGGTGAGAATCGGATAAAAATTGTGGATTTGTATAAAGGACATACAGATAGATAAACAGACGCACACACAAACATCTTGCCTTATATATATATATATATATATATATATATATTATCAATTTTATGCACTATTATAAGAACTGCAACCTTGAAACTTCTGAATATTGTTTCTTATGCAATTGTCTATGGGTGTATTAAATTTGATTAAAATCAGACCACTCCTTCTATAACGCGATTTTTTCAATTATCGATTTTCGATATTTATCGGAGATACCTCGACACAAAACCTAGCTAAGAACACTCGCAGACGCTTATAGTACAACTGTGTAAATTTTCAAGAAAATCGGTTCAGCAGTTTCGGAGTCTATAGGTAACACACACACACACACACACACACACACACACACACACACACACACACACACACACCCAGAAACACAGACAAAGTTCCACTTATAAATAAGTTAAGATTGGATAGATTTTGCTAAGTGGATTATTAGTTGGGAAGTGTTTTTGAACTGGATTAAAGAATTAATGGCCTAACGTGATACTAACCATTTGGTTAAATAATGGTACGTACCAAATCATTTTCGTATTTTGATTATGTTTAGTATTATGATCAATTTGTTTATGATATTTAATATCCTTGTAATTATAGCTGCCGTTTTAAGGTTGTATTATAGTAATGGCTATGCTGACAGAAAATGTCTTCAGTGGAGGAATTATTGTTAATTTTGTGTTCAGCTGAATGTGGTATATGTTTAATAATGGATGGTGAGTGATTTCAATTAAGGATGTATGTAGATATGATTAGCATTATGCTTTATATAGGGTGAGTAAATGCTATTAACGAAGTCAAGTACAACATTTAAGGTTGATTTTTACTATCACTTTAAGATTAATGTTTTTCAGTATTCTATGTATGTATTTACGAATTCTATATACTTTATATATACTTTCTGATACTTTACAGATATTAAGTTGCAATATGCTAGAATAATAATAATAATAATAATAATAATAATAAATTAATAAATAAAACAAAAATTAATAAATAAAACAAAAAATTAATAAATAAAACAAAAAATCCAACTGAAGGCTCAAAGAATAAGACGCTATGAAAAAAGAGCAAGATTTTACAGAGAAAACAAGATTTTTCAGACTGATACAAAGAGATTTTACAGGGAAATAGGTAAAAAAAGAATTGAAGTGACAGTACCCCCCAGAATAGAAGAAGTCACACAGTTCTGGGAAAAGATATGGGCTTGCCCTAAAGAACATAGCAAGGAAGTACATTGGATTACGCAAGAGATAGAACGAATGAAAAATAAACCCGAACAGACATGGTCTGGAATTACAGAAGATGATGTTAAATATGCACTAAAAAAAGCACACAATTGGAAATTCGCAGGTATAGATAAAATTCCTAACTTTTGGCTATATTATTTAAATGCAGCACATAAAAAACTAACCAAAGAACTTCAAGAAATGGTTGACGATCCCACTAAAATTCCTGCATGGATGACCAAAGGAATTACATTTCTTCTACCCAAGAATGGTGACACAAACAACCCGAAAAACTACAGACCAATTACATGTCTTCCGACAACATATAAACTATTAACATCTATTTTAACAAAACAGACATATTTATTCTTAGAAAGAAATGACATGATACCGCTTGAACAAAAAGGGTGCAAACGTGGCTGTTATGGTTGTAAAGACCAATTGCTAATTAACAAAATGATCCTGGAAAACTGCTACAATACAAAGAAAAATCTTAGTACTGCCTGGATAGATTATCGAAAGGCATTCGATAGTGTGCCACATTCCTGGATTTTAAAGACTTTAAATATATACAAGATATCGCCCGTCATCATCAATTTCATCAAACAGTGCATGTCTATAGGGAAAACAACCCTTTACCTCAATCATATAAATGGAACCTATAAGTCTGATGAAATAAACATCAAAAGAGGTATATTTCAAGGTGATTCTTTATCTCCCTTACTATTCTGCATATCATTAATAGCACTAACCAGTCAACTTAATAAGACAGAATGTTGTTATAAAATAGGCCAAAAGAAAATAAGCCATCTATTTTACATGGATGACTTAAAGTTATATGCTAAGAATGATAATGAGCTGGAAGGTCTTCTGCAAACTGTAAAATGCTTCAGCGAAGACATTGGAATGAAATTTAATTTGAATAAATGTGCTAAAGCTACAGTTTTACGTGGATCAATACAAGAAACATCCTCAATTAGCTTAGACCCTGCTGTAACAATAAAAGAATTGAAACCAGAAGAAGCTTATAAATACCTAGGTGTAAATGAGAGCGAAAACATTCACCATAAAAAAATGAAAGAAATAGTGCGTAAAGAGTACTATAGAAGGCTACGAATGATATTAAAAACTGAATTAAATTCACAGAACAGAGTTATGGCCATTAATAGCCTTGCAATCCCAGTTGTCCAATATAGCTTTAACATCTTAAACTGGACTCTAAACGACATCAGGCGAATGGATGCTAAAACAAGAAAGCTTCTTTCTAAGCATAAGATGCATAATCCAAAGGCTGATGTAGACCGTCTATACATACCCCGTAAAGAAGGTGGAAGAGGTCTTATTCAGCTGGAATTGTCATACAAGACAACAACTATTGGCTTACTAACATACATAGAAACAACAAAGGATTGGATGATACAATTAGTAAGACAACATGAAGAAAGAAAGAAAAAATATTCAATAATAAAAGAAGGCAGTAAATACAAACAAGATTTACAGTTAGTAGATTCTGTAGAAAAGCAAAACAGAAGCCAAGAACCAACTATTGCGGCAAAAAATATGAAAATGAAAGCCAAAGATAAAGCTCTTGAACAGATGAAACAGCGCTGGCAAGACAAACCTCTGCATGGCCAATATCCAGAACGTGCCAATAAATCCAATGTTGGCAAAGTTAATACTCATCGATGGTTACGTGCATCTGGATTAAAGTCTGAAACTGAAGGCTTTATTCTTGCAGCACCAGACCAAAGTCTTTTCACTAGAAACTTTCAGGCAAATATTATGCATAATAATATGGATCCAAAATGCAGGTTTTGTGATAAACTCCAAGAAACAATAGACCACCTAATCTCAGGCTGTTCTGTGCTTGCCCCAAATGAATATAAAAATCGCCACGATAGAGTTGGGCAATATTTACATTGGGCAATGTGCAAACATTATGGAAAAGCTGTAAACAAACACTGGTATGAACATCACCCAGCACCGGTTACAGAAATAGAAGATGTAACCATTCTATGGGATTACACCATCTACACAGACAGAAAAATTGAAGCAAACAGGCCAGACATTATTGTTAAAAACCAGAAAGAAAAAAACTTGTCTATTAATTGATATGGCTTGTCCAGCGGATTGTAACATAGCAATCAAGGAATTTGAAAAACTGTCAAAATATAAAGACCTGGAAATTGAAATAGAAAAAATGTGGAAATTGAAAACAAGAGTTGTGCCAGTGATAGTAGGTGCACTTGGAATGATAAAAAATGGAACAAAACAACACATTGAAAGAATCCCTGGAAACCCCAGCTTCAGAGATATACAAAAAATTGTCTTATTAAGTACAGTCCACACACTAAGGAAAACTTTATCTATGTAATGCTGGGGATGATAGGGAAGATAGAAAAACATGAAATGGAGCCATAACAACACGCCACTACCTGCCTAAGGTTTCCCCGCAGACTTGGTTGGTAGTGAGACCAAAGCAGAAATCGAAATATGATGAAAAATGACATAATAATAATAATAATAATTACATTGGACAATCTGTAAACAAACACTGGTATAAACATCACCCAGCACCGGTTACAGAAATAGATGTTACCATTCTATAGGATTACACCATCTACACAGACAGAAAAATTGAAGCAAATAGGCCGGACATTATTGTTAAAAACCAGAAAGAAAAAGCTTGCCTATTAATTGATATGGCTTGTCCATCAGATTGTAACATAGCAACCAAGGAATTCGAAAAACTGTCAAAATATAAAGACCTGGAAATTGAAATAGAAAAAATGTGGAAATTGAAAACAAGAATCGTGCCAGTGATAGTAGGTGCACTTGGAATGATAAAAAAAAGGAACAAAACAACACATTGAAAGAATCCCTGGAGACACCTGGAGACCCCAGCTTAAGAGATATACAAAAAATTATCTTGTTAAGTACGGCCCACACACTAAAGAGAACTTTGTCTATGTAACACTAGGGATGATAGGGGAGATAAAAAAAAAAAAAACATGAAATCGTACCATAACGACACACCACGACCTGCCTTAGGTCTTCCCGCAGACTTGGTAGGTTGTGCGATAATAACATAAATCGAAATATGGTGAAAAATGACAACATAATAATAATAATAAAATAATAATTACGTATATTTATGCTTTACTTTTGTAGTGAGCACATCTTCAATTAAATGTCTACCTGTGGAATGTATTTCAATTAGTAACTATTACTTACATCTATCTATCTATCTATCTATCTATCTATCTATCTATCTATCTATCTATCTATCTATCTGTTGCAGTCTGTTCATTATCTATCTATCTATCTATCTATCTATCTATCTATCTATCTATCTATCTATCTATCTTCGTTTTGTTCATATCTATCTATCTATCTATCTATCTATCTATCTATCTATCTATCTATCTATCTATCTATCTATTGCAGTCTGTTCATTATCATATCTATCTATCTATCTATCTATCTATCTATCTATCTATCTATCTATTGCAGTCTGTTCATTATCTATCTATCTATCTATCTATCTATCTATCTATCTATCTATCTATCTATCTATCTATCTATCTTCGTTTTGTTCATATCTCTCTATCTATCTATCTATCTATCTATCTATCTATCTGTTGCAGTCTGTTCATTATCTATCTATCTATCTATCTATCTATCTATCTATCTATCTATCTATCTGTTGCAGTCTGTTCATTATCTATCTATCTATCTATCTATCTATCTATCTTCGTTTTGTTCATATCTATCTATCTATCTATCTATCTATCTATCTATCTATCTATCTGTTGCAGTCTGTTCATTATCTATCTATCTATCTATCTATCTATCTATCTTCGTTTTGTTCATATCTATCTATCTATCTATATATCTATCTATCTATCTATCTATCTATCTATTGCAGTCTGTTCATTATCTATCTATCTATCTATCTATCTATCTATCTATCTATCTATCTATCTATTGCAGTCTGTTCATTATCTATCTATCTATCTATCTATCTATCTATCTATCTATCTTCGTTTTGTTCATATCTATCTATCTATCTATTGCAGTCTGTCCATTATTTATCTGTCTATCTTTAAAAATATAATTTCAAGTTAGACATTATTTGAGGGTAAAAGAACTCAATATCAAATGTAGTTTGTGTATATATAAGAGTGAAAACTGATGTCAACATAGATGTAATGACAGTTCGCAATTATTCGTATTCGTCTGTCTTCAATATCCTGTAAACTAATGAAAAATATAAATTTCACTTGTATCAAATAACCGTTAGTACAACATAATAAATCTGAACATTTTAAATTACCGCCCGTAATGCCTTGTTGTTCAGCATATTTAAGAATTCGCGTTAATACGAAGTAACCACAAGCAGAAGAGTGCGTTCAAGCATGAAACAGGAAGAAACACTATTCTTAAAAAGTGCTCAATACAAGGTAGAGCTAATAGTATTTATTCAGAAATTATAACATGAATATATTACAATATCACTACAAAAGTAGCTATTTTGTTTCAACACTTCTTCTTCCTCTATGTGCCCATCCCTTCAGGACGTAGGCGATCATGGCTTTCCACGTCTTCCTATCCCTGGTGGCTCTTAGCACGCCTTCTACTCTTACACCATGCAACCAGCGTTCCATCATCCACCTGATTAGGTTCTTCAAATATATTATCCGTTGCATTCCCCTGTCTCTTTTTCCCTCACTCTGGCCTGTTAGTATCAAGTTCTCAAAGCCCTATTTCCTCATTGCATTTCCCAGGAATTTCAGCTGTATTTATGTCTTATCAAGTGCACTTGATAAGACACAAGTAGTGTTGAAACAAAATAGCTACTTTTGTCGTGATATTATAACATGTTCATGTATAATTTCTGAATAAATATTAAATATATATATATATATATATATATATATATATATATATATATATGGTTCACATACAGGTCTGTTTCGTTTTATCACAGCTCGTCAGTGCGGCTAGGCCATATTAATCGTTGTCTTAAGCCGGGACTGAAACCAGTCAGCAGTCGAAGAGCCAACAAACAAGCTATCGCACGTCAGAGAAAGGCAAATTTCATAGTGTGTAATGTTTGTACACAATGTAAATCCGTCAGCAGTTGAGAGTGTTCAATCTTGTGACTGAACCGAGAGCATTCAACCACGTAACATAATATATGACGTATATATACATTGCATAAAACACACTAAAATTCTGCCGGCCTCTACCTAGCGCCCATAGCTCAGCGGTAGAATCGCCAACTGATGTCAATTAGGTCGCGTTTCAATCCTGGCTAGAAGCAATTGGACATCTAACTGTACTGATGAGCTGTGATACAGCGAAAGGGATCTGTCTGCAGATGACAATATATATATATATATATATATATATATATATATATATATATATATACAGAGTAGTATCTTTGGTACTTTGTAAGGTTAATTCCACAAGGGATTGTAATCCGATGAGAACTCTTTAACAGAGTACTATAATGAAAATAAGTTGGATGCATTATGTATATATATATATATAGAGAGAGAGAAAGACAAAAGGATAAAATTATTTACATTTCGTTGTCTTCCGGACTTTAGTAAAGCAAATGTAAAGATTTATTTATTGCAGGTATTTATATACATGAATAAGCCAAAAGTAAGTGGGTAATATTCAATATATATATATATATATATATATATATATATATATATATATATATATATATATATATATGTATTACGGAAATTAACGAAATGCTTATAAACAGCCGACAATTTGAAATTATTTGTTTGAACATTAATTTTGATCGATACTCGAATTTAAGTAGATATTCTGTTTTACAATCAAACAGTATATATATATATTTTTTTTTTCTTCCGGCCTGATTATTTACGATAAATTTTTGCTACGAAAATATGTGTCATTCGCCAGGAATGCATGAATCGAAAATTGTGTTATAGAGGCTTGATTTTGCTTCGTTTAGACTGTTGGTCATTCGTGGTCGAGAGGTTTAAGGCGCGTTTCAGTTTCGGTGACTGGCGTGTGTAAACACCGCTTATATATAACACTCTAAAATTTCTCTTTGATTCCATGCGCCAATGGTTAAGGGTTAGTTACTATGACTGACACCAAATTGGTCGAGTTTTAATCCCGGCCAGAACCAAGTGAATTTCTAGGAGTGATACAGCGAAACAGGCTTGTATGTGGACGACTAGTATATATATATATATATATATATAATACAAAAATCTAGAATTGAGCCACCACCTACCGCGGGTTATAAGACGCTTAATGTTACTGTTAGCATTATTTTCGGACATCTAGTCTGTTATTATTAGTGTTGACTTACTGTGATTAAGTTCATTACTACACACACACACACACACACACACACACACACACACATACATATATATATATATATATATATATATATATATATATATAATTCATGAATAATACTAGCTTACTTTAATTTTTTGCAGAATTTGAACTTTGTGTCCTCGGTGTGTTTTGTCTGACTTTTCATCCACCTGATGAATATTCATGCTTATTCTTAAATTTCAAAGGCTTCATAAACAAATGACATCCTTGCTCTTGTATATATACACATGTAACATAATAAATCCTATACTTAACTTGATAAAGTCCCACGGAAGACGAGACACATCGGCTAAGAATGGTTTTACTTGTCGTCCGAAAATAATTTGCACACACACACACACACACACACACACACACACACACACACACACACACACACACACACACAAATATTATATATTTACATATTTACACTACCTGATATGTATATTATATATTTATAATTTATATATGTACACTATATGAAATACATTATTTTTTTAAAACTGCGGTGGCCGGTAGTGTATATATATTTAGAAAGATGGTGATCTGATGTAATCTTTTAAGAGAGCGTTTTTAGCTGGTAGTTATACTATTATTATGTTTTCAAAATCCATCTCAGCTTGTAGGGTCATCTTTTTCTTTTTTTTTTTAAATTAGACTGGCATTAAATACGTAATACGTGAACTAATAATTCTCACAAAAGATTTTTGCATTTAGACAGACACAAAAGATTTTTGCATTTAGACAGACATTTTAACTCTTTACTGATTTTACCTTTTATCAGGAAGAAAACTTGGAAATTATGACATGCCCAATTAAAGACGAACTGTTAAATAAAAGAACAGAAATTATGACAAAATGCATCCAAACTAAGAAATACCTCTTAGGTTCATACAACCATGGATGAAAACATCATAATTCGTTTGAAATTTAAACAATGCGCGTTCATAAATTCTCTGCCACGCGAAAGTTTAAATAAAGAACCGTTACAAGAGCGTTCTTAAAAAGAAAAACGGTAAAAAGTAAATTCAGTTATTAAAAATTGCCTGGAGACACAACTCATGGTAGAAACCTGGGTAGCGAAATAACTCGTTTAAAAACGGAATATATATATATATATATATATATATATATATATTCCGTTTTTTTTTTTATAAATATATATATATCTGCATGCCAACGTTGAATTTTAATGAGAACACCGTTATGATGTGCTTCAGTCATTGGGGCTGGGTTTTTGTTATCATTAAAACTACTGAAAAAACAACTTGGCGCTTGACATTATCACAACTCATCACTATATATGAATCAGCATCATCACTTGACAAGACACAAGGATTGTTGAAACAAAATAGTTACTTTGTAGTCATCTTATACCATACTTATTCTATAAATTTCAAATAAATATCATTTGATCTACTTTGTATTGAGCACTCTTTTAAGAATAATGTTTATATTTTGGGATATTGGAATTTTATTCTATCCATACCAAGCCTATACACACGCGCGCACGCGCGCACACACACACACCTATATATAAGTTTGACTTTATCAAATTGCTACTGAAAGTGACATACACTGTAGCTGACGCGTATGAACATAAGAACGTAAACTTTATCATTTAAAGAAATAAATTACTACGATACTTAGTTGAGTAATCCATCCACTGCTTTTGTGAAATCCAATGTTCTTTTAATATCTAAAGACATAGAAATCAGGTCCATTCTCTTCTTGAAACATCTCTTACCATTTCCAATTACTATCGGTGCGATTGTGAAAATATCGGCAACGCATTCTTCCGTAATGTTATTTTTTTTTCTCTTTTCACATCTAATTTTGGCAAACGAGTGTTATGACACCTCTTATACAGAGATGGCGGAAATGGTCTCGAGGGAATCATAAAAACATGGCAGCCTAGCTGCGATATTAAACGTAAGTGGGGCTGTATGAGTGGACATTTCAATATCGATGTCTTCCCCTGCAGTATTGATGCAAAGTAATCATCATAGTAAGCGTTACGAATTTGAAAAATAATGAAAAAAAGTTTTCCAGTTCTTTCATGTTTAACATTCTCCGTTTATTTATCTTCGACTTCCCGCCAATTGCCTCGATTCATTCGATTGGGTCTGAGATTGTGAACGGTTTTGGGTTTGGTAAACAGAATCGCCGAACAACTCGATTACAGATTGGGGTCGACTGATACGAGGGTCATTCAATAAAGAAAGTTCATTTTTCGGTATAAGGACTTCTAATAGTAGATAGAAGCTTACTTCTTTTTATTTTTCGACGTAGTCTCCCAGCAGTGTCACACACTTTTACCATCTGTGCACAAGCTTCCGTATTCCCTCAGCGTATAAATCTTTGGATTTCAGCCAATCGCTTACTTCATCGTCAGTTTCAAACTTCGTGCCTCTCGTGAACGCCTTCAAGAAACCAAACAGGTAAAAGTCCGAAGGGGCAAGGTCTGGGCTGTAAGGGGGATGAGGGAGCAGTTCCTAGCCCAGCTCGTTGATGGTCTGCACCGTTTGGGCTGCTGTGTGAGACCTTGCGTTGTCTTGATGCAAGACGACTCCATGTGATTGATGACCCCTGCGTTTGTTCAACAGATAGGCTCAAATTTCTTGCAATGTCATCCGCTGTCACTCTTCTGTCAGACAGAATGAGGTCATTGACTCATTCGATCATCTCAGGAGACCTCACATCGGTAGGCCTCCAAGGTCTGTCTTCATCGTTAACACTGCTCCGTACTTCTTTAAACAATTTAGCCCATTGTCGACATTTTTTTGGGCTGAAACATGTGGCACCATACAAAGTTGACATTCTCCTATGAATTTCAAATGGTTTGCACCCTTCAGCAACCAAAAACTTAATAACTGACCTCTGTTTAATCCTGGAACATGGTTCTTGGTCGGCCATTTTTGTCAATCTTCAAAACTCTCAAAGTGTTTTTTTCAATCTGAAAAAGAAATTAAATCCCTTTGAAAAAGAAGTAAAGGAATAAAATAAAAAAGTAAGCTTTTATCGCTGTTAGAAGTTCTTATACAGAAAAATTCATCTTATTTATTGAATGACCCTCCTAGAAGTCTTTATAGCTGAAAATTCACCTTATTTATTGAATGACCCTCGTAGATGCCCTTAAACCGAAAAATTCACCTTATTTATTAAATGACCCTCGTAGATGCCCTTAAACCGAAAGGTTCACCTTTTTTATTGAATGACCCTCCTAGAAGTTCTTAAACAGAAAAATTCACCTTATTTATTGAATGGCCCTCGTAGAAGTTCTTATACCGAAAAATTCACCTTATTTATTGAATGACCCTCGTAGAAGTCTTTATACCGAAAATTCACCTTATTTTTTTGAATGACCCTCGTAGAAGTCCTTATACCCCAAAATTCACCTCATTTATTGAATGACCCTCGTAGAAGTCCTTATACCGAAAACTTCACCTTATTTATTGAATGACCCTCGTAGAAGTCCTTATACCGAAAATTCACCTTATTTTTTTTAATGACCCTCGTATAAGTTCTTATATCGAAAATTTCCCCTTATTTATTGAATGACCCTAGTAATATGGCCTTCTTTTGAAGTCATTTGTTTTGTGGCTGTGAAAAAATACGAAATTTACATTATCGTACTAGAAGTTAATATTCAAGCATAGGGAAAATAGGGAATTTCGAATTCGAATTCTAATATTCAAGGCAGAACATTCCATTTGGTTTCTCGTCATCTTTTTTCAAGACATTTCTACTTCGATGTTATACTGAAGCTACTACAAAATCTTATTTTATTGTCGTGTCACTTCGAGACGTTGGCGATCATAGCTCTCCATAGTTTCACATCGTTTGTATCTCCTATTAAATTTTCTTTTTGTTATCTCTCCTAAACCCTGTCCTGCCACAAGCACATTAGGTCAGCTATCCGTCCTTTTACTCCCATTCATACCTTCAAGAAGTCATGTGAGTGTCAGATTTTTCAAGCCCTCTTTCCTCATTATATTTCCTCAACATTTCAATTGGTCTCTTCCTGATGTCAAGTATAATTATTCGTTTTATTTCCATTTTCTATGAAACGTCTTACTTTCTCATATATCCTGTCCATCGTATTCTTAGCATCTTCCTGTAGGATCATATTTCTGTTGCTTCAAGATTTTCCATCATTCATATAGGACGGTCGATACCAAATAATAAAGAAATGCTCTTTTCTTTGTTTCTAACGAGATTTTTTTCTCTTTCTTAATAATTTGTTTAGTTTTTAGAAAGCATTTTTCATTATCCCAATGCACCTTCACATTTTTATGTCGCACTTTCCGTTGCTGTTAAACATTTTTTATATCTTTAATTGTTTTAGTTAATTTGTTTTGGCATCCCTAATTAATAATTTGAACGTTGGACAGTTTCGTTTCCTGAGAATCATTCACTCTGTCTTTTTGTAATTGTAGTTTCTTTTTCCTTGTAATCGTTTCACCCCAAGCAAGGTATCACTGCCACTAGGGCACATTGGGTTATAGTGAGAAAAGAAAAACAAGATACATGGGATATCGAATAAAGGATAAGATAAAGATGGGAATCAAGAAGGCTTGAAAATGACAATTGACGTTGTACTTAAACTTTTAGAGATTGTAGCTATCAGTGAAACAAGTATACAGAAGAAAGTTCCACAGGCGGTATGTGCGAGAAAAGAAACTGTTATAGTAGAAGTGGAGATTACATTTGACTATTTTGACGATTAAATGGTGAGATCTAGTCATTCAGTGAATTAAGCGCCATACGTGATACACGCATGGGCGATCATGTCTCTTTCGAGACATGACTGACTGGGTATAAAGTTATCCCGCAATAGGTTGCCATTACTTTCTGTGGTAAACTGGTTTACAACCAAGGCTACAGACCCCAATCAGTCCTGTTATTTAACCCACATCTGAAGGAAAGGGACGGATTAATACCTTTTCCAAGGGTATTTGCGCGTAAGTAAATTTATTTTGTCATCTCTAATTTGTAATTTGCACGTTAGACTGTTCCGTTTCCTGAGGACCATCCACTCTGTCTTTTTGTAATGGAAATTTTTTTTCTTTATAATCGTTTCACCCCAAGCAAGATAGCACTGCCACTGGTGCGCATTGGAATACAGTGAGAGGAAAGAAAAAAAACAAGATACATATCGAAGAAAGGATAAGACGAAAATGGAAATTTAGGAGATAGAAGATGGCAGTTGACGTTGTATTTAAACTTTTAGAGATTGTAGTTATCACAGAAACAAGTATATATGTGTGAGAAAAGAAACTGTCAGAGTAGAAGTAACACATCTAGTCGCTATCAGTCAGTCAGTTAAGTACCATACGTGATACACGCTTGGGCGATCATGTCTCGAAAGAGATATGACTGACTAGGCAGAAGCTTATCCCGTAGTAGGCTAAGCAACATCAATCCTGGTCAGTACTTAAATGGGTAACCATTTGGGAATACCAGGTGTTGTAAACGTAAGGACCAAGAATGGTCCACCGGTCCTCCAAGTTTTGGGGTTGGGTGCAGGGCTAACAACCCTGCCCCGTAAAAAAACTGTTTGTTACAGAAACAGCAACAAGAAGTTGCTGCCCTATGCACCATCTGGGTGTGATGGATAAATCATGATGATGATGAATTAGTAATTTGTACGTTGGACTGTTCCTTTTTCTGAGAACCATTCACTCTGTCTTTTTCTAATGGAAGTTTCTTTTTTCCTCATAATCGTTTCATCCCATGCAAGGTAGCACTGCCACTGGTGCGAATGGGATTACAGTAAGAGGAAAGAAAAAGAACAAGATGCAAGGGATATCGAAGAAAGGATAAGACAAAGTTGTTGGTATGTGCGAGAAAAGAAACTGATAGAGTAGAAGTGGCGAATATATTTGACTATTTTGACGATTAAAGGTTGAGATCTACTAGCACGTGTAAATTTATGTGGTCAGGGAACCCGTGAAAGAAGCTCGTCAAACATTTGTAGAAAAAAAGAGAGAAGCTACATCACATCGCTGAAGTCGATCTGCTAAATCAGAATCGATTACGAATCAAGACCTCCTTTAAATTTTGTCGAGCACCCATCAGATGTGGCAACAGTATTCAATGCACAGACAAATTGTAGATTTATAAATGTCCAAGATGGATTTTGACGAGTTAATCGTTTCTTCTTATTTTTTTATCAGCATTCTTTGTAAGAATTCTTGTAGTTTCATTTCTGTAACTGCAATTAGAAAAAAGGGCAGCCCAAAATGTTAATTACAGGTAAGGGACTTTAAAATGAAGGAGGTACAGAAATTTAAATACCTAGGGAGTATTCTAACAGAAGACGTGAAAGTGCGACAATGAGATCCGAAGGCGAATTGGCATGGCGAAGGAAGCATTCCAGAAGTTGAGTAATCGGAGGCCACAATTTAAACAACCTAAGGTACGCAGATGATACAGTGGTGATAGCAGACACAGAAAGGAAGCTACAAGACCCCCTACAGAAGGTAGCGGAAGAAAGTAAGAAGAAACGACTAGAAATAAACTGCACGAAAACTGAATGTATGGTCATCAGTAAAAATGGGAGGCCAAAATGCAAAATACAGGTAGAGGATACCAGAATCAAGCAGATACAAAAATTTAAATACCTGGGAAGCGTTATAACAGAAGACGGAAAGTGCGACACTGAGATCCGAAGGCGAATTGGTATGGCGAAGGAAGCATTCCAGAAGTTGAGTAAAGTATTAAGAAACAGGACAATTTCGCTAGAAACAAAGAGGAGATTATTGGATTGATATGTGATGTCGGTTCTTTAATATGGCAGTGAATGTTGGATAATATTTTTGAAGATGAAAGAAAGACTGAAATGTGGTTTTACAGAAGGATGCTGCGGATATCATGGACCGAGCATGTGAGCAACGATGAGGTTTTGGAAAAGATGGAGACGAAAAGGATAATTAATACTAAGCATTAGTAAGAGACAGCTGAAGTTCCTGGGACATGCAATGAGGAAAGAGGGCTTGGAGAACTTGTTACTAACAGACTAGATAGAGGGAAAAAGAGACAGGGGAAAGCAACGGGTAACATATTTGAAGGACCTAATCAGGTGGATGACGGAACGAGGGTTGCATGGGGCAACAGGAGAAAGCGCGCTAATGGCCACCAGGGATAGGGAGATGTGGAAGGCCATGATCGCCTACGTCCTGAAAGGACATGGCACATAAAAGAAGAAGAAGAAGAAGAACTGCACTCAACACTGCACATATGCTGTTTAGATCAAATAATCACGCAGAATATATAACCAATTTGTGGCCGTAAGTAACGAATCGTAGTAGAACTTCTTTAGAATAGCCTCACTGTAGAGGTTAAATAATTTCAGTGATAAGACATATTTTTGTTTTACATTCTTTTCTATTTTTGTATAATTATTGATTTCAATCTTTTATCCATATGCAAGCGGTTTGCTTCCATTATAGGTTCTGGATTATTCTTATATCCTTCCCAAATATATCAACTTCATCTACCCGTTTTAATGCATTTTATAAAAAAAAACTTTTACGCGATCTGTAAAATGTAGTTATACTTCCTTTTGCATATGTATTGACATAATTCATCGATGCAGTTGTATGTCTATTCCTATCACAAAAATATATTTTGTCCGTTATAGATACCACCACAAAAAAAAAACGCGATACCTAAGGTTTAAAATGAATTTTAAATGTGAAAAATCTTTCTTGAAGCTTTTATTTTCGTTTTAATTTCACAATAATAGATGAAAGTTAATATTTTCCAGTAAGCTAGATATTTCGCTATATTACAATACTAAATTAATTGATTTTATCCATTTTATCTACAATTTTTGATAACTAAAATATACTTTTCTGAAACTTTAATTGACTATTTTTAAGGTTGTTTATTCACGTTATAATATTATTTATTGGAATGGTTGCCAAACCATCGGTTAATTGTCAATTGATTCTATCTTTATAAAATGGTCAATATGTATTTCATTAGACTATAATATTATATTATTATATTATAATTGGTTTACATATTTAAATAATTTACTAAATACTAGCATCATAACCCGGTGTTGCCCGTGCAGCTCAGAACATTTTAGTAGTAGATGATGCCATGTTATTTTTACATATTTTGTTTTTGTTTGAAAAAAAAAAAAGACGTTGTTTTTTTTTAAATTTTTTTTTCAGAATTACGGGGGAAAATATTCAAATTTTTTTGTAGACTAAATGAAGTTTTAAAACGTCCGAATAAAAATTAAATATAGAGGCTCATTTTTATTTTAAATAAAAAAATATTTTAGTCGCGTTTGACACGTGTGATTTGATTTCTGTAACGTAATGTAGAACCATCTTAGCTCTTAGATGTTTTACGGAGCAAATGTAAACAATCGGCTACATTGGCCAAAAAGTGCGAAAGGGAAAATTGCTGAACTTAAACTCAAAAAGTATGTGTTGACCTGGTTTCCCTGTAGATATGTGTCCCTAGAAAGTTTGAATGACGTAGCTTAAAAAAATGTAGGCACGCATAGGGAACAGCCACACACTGACTCACAGATTGTATTTTATACATATAGATATATAAATCTCACTAAAAATTGTTTTTAACGTAATTTATTTATAAACTGGTAAATGATAAATATTGTATTGCATTAGTTTTAATTTTATAAGTATTAGAATGTAAATATAAAATCATTCCTGTAAATAAAAAAAAAACTAATAGTGTTTAATATTGTTGCTGTAAATTTGTTTTTTCGCTTGGTTTGTTTTTTTGCTTGGTTTGTTTTTTGTTTTGTTTGTTTTGGAGTTTTTTGTTTTGTTTCTTTTAGGGTTTTTTGTTTTGTTTCTTTTAGGGTTTTTTGTTATTGTTTTGGGGGTATTATTTTTTTGTGTGTATGTGTGTTTGTGGAGGAGGTTTTGTTTTACATTCGCGAGTGTTTTATAAATAACCAATAAGATGATGCAATTAATCTCAGATTGAAATAGATAACATAAAAGCAAGATATATCCTGAAATAATCCTGCACATATATAAATCTACCATCCGCCCGTGCATTGAATACTGTTTGTGTCCGGCCAGGATGTTCTTCCCGCCTGAATCCATCCTGCATATATACAAATCAACCATTCGTCCTTGCATGGAATACTGCTACCAAATATGGTCAGGCGCCCCTGCTGTTCATCTCAGTGTTCGTGACAGGCTCCAAAGGAGAATCAGTAATGTGATAGGTACCGACTTGGCGGCTCGACTACAGCCACTTCCCCACCGACGAGATGTGGCCTCCCTTTGTCTGTTTTATAAATACTTTCATGGCTTCTGCTCCAACGAACTTAAGTCACTGGTGTCTCTGCAACAGGTGTTTACTCGTGCAACCAGATTGGCAACTGGGTCCCACCCATTCACAGTTACATTAACTAAATGCAGACGACAATTCTACTCCAGGAATTTAAATGCAAGGTCAATACTCATCTCTTAACCACTTGACCCTAGTTCTTTCCTCACACCCTGTTTATCCTTTCCTTTCTCTCCACCTCTGCAACTGTCATCACACCTGTATTCCCATCCTTCTCTTGCTCCTTTCTAACTGGTTCGTCTTCTTCTTCGTTCCCTTCTACTTAATCTTTCTACTCTTATGTAGCCCCCTGCACATCAGTGGCGTTACCACCTTCCTCGGGGTGATACAATTAAAAAAAAAATTATCTGGTCGGGTGATCTTGCTATCCACCTAGGTGTCCTTGACAAAATCCAACGGAGTATCTGTAATGTAATAGATCCCGACTTGGCAGCTCAGATACAGCCACTTTCTCACTGGCGCAATGTGGCTTCCTTGTGTCTCTTCTACAAATACTTTCACGGCTTCTGCTTCGATGAACTTAGCTCACTGGTGTCCCCTATACGTAAATTTACTCGGTCGACAAGATTAGTATCTAGGTCCCACCCTTTTACTGTGAAACCAATAAATTGTAAACGCAAATTTTGCTACAATAGCTTCTTTTCTCGCACTTCCCGCCTGTGGAATTCCCTTCTATTTACTTGCTTTTCTATGCTGTTATAATGTAGATATAAAGTGGGGGATAAAATCTACATTAAAATCAATATATGAACTGATCCCTCACTTTATGTCCACAATCATTTTTTTTAACCACTTCCTGACACAACCTATAACATGTCAGTCTTCTCATAACTTTCCTCCAATGTAAACCCCTGCAAAACAGTGGCAGTAAAATGCTTTGCTTGAGGCGATATGATTATTAAAAAAAAGGTTAACAAAAAAGCAAAATATATAGCAGCCTAAATTGATTCGACGCACTAGAATCTATTTCGTAATGAAATGTTGATGCTGGGAAAATTTTTTTCATATGCATTTTGGGAAACATAATTGCATTGTATCTGGAGAGAAAATGGTTTCATCTCCGACAGGAATCTCCATTGGGTTCTTAATGCTATTTTAAATAGGATTTGGGTCTTGTACGGAACCACTGGTTCTGGTATTTGTTTCTCATTTTCGTGGATCGGAAAAACAAAATTTGCTGCAGAATCTTAGGCAGTAATTTGACAGACAAAATTATTTCGACATTTGTCCATTTAACTATGGATCAATATCTCGATCTATATCTTCATGTTTACCCGTGCGCAGCGCATTTTAAAGTTGAAATATTAATTTAGAACCTACATATATATATATATATATATATATATATATATATATATATATATAATGATCCGCAGACAAATCCTCCTCGCTATATATACATATATATATATATATATATATATATAGAGAGAGAGAGAGAGAGAGAGAGAGAGAGTTTCAAATCAAATCACCCCTTCGCTCCTTTTTCTTTGATGTTCCCCTTACCACTTCTATCACTCTAATATGGCTAAATTCTAACTTTTAAGCTCTTGAATCTTGTATGGGGGAGGAGTATGTTTTCTAATATGTGACAGAGGAATCTGTCTGCTTTCTCCTTACTTCCTCACATTAAAAAATGGTTAGTCCCACGCCATTTTAATTTCTTGTGTATGGAAAAATTAAATTGGGACTTCTATCGGTATAATATCTTGTGACACATTTGAATTAAAGTAAATAAAATTTTGTTTTAGCTGTTGCTGAATAAGCAAGTATTTCCTCGTAGAAATGGTTATTCAACGGATTTAAATATGGAAATTTTTGTTTTATTTTATATATATATATATATATATATATATATATATATATATATATATATATTGGTTGGGAGTTGGGAGTAATTTGTTGGGATATTCTAGCGGGTAAATGGGAATCTCAGTATGAATACCGGTTTTGAATTTGACCAAGGTCGACTTTTCAGGAAGGTGGATTCTTGATCTTATCGGTCTAGTGAAGGAGTTCCTGGCGTGCAGCACCATTGGAACGTGGCTGAAAGTAATACCACAGGTTGGCTTAAGCCTTGTCTGTGAAATCTGGTAGTCGGAATTGTATGGAAGCTGTCAATGTTTATGATAACATTAAGTCATAAGTCATAGTGACCAAAGGTACCGGTGTTTGTAAGACTGGCGATCATGCAATATTATTCACTGCCTTCTACAAGGTCATAAGCATGACGGTAAACTGCATCCAGTAACAAGGCCTCTGACTGGGAGGTTGTGATGAGCATGGAACCACCTTTTAATTGCTGTTGTCCTCAGGTCCACCCTGTCCTGGAGTGGTAGCACCTGTTAGGGTCCCAACTATGGGCAAATAGTTAGCCCCCCAAACTGGGGTCAAAATACACTTTTATAGGAATATATATATAAATAGCTGTTTATAAAAAATATATTTTTTGAATGAAAAATATTACCAACAATACATTTTTGAAGAAAACATTATTACCATAACATATTTTAGAAGTAAAAAAATATTCTCAGCAAAATATTTTTGAATCCAAAACTAGAAGACATTTTCAGTTTTCTAAAATTAAAAAAATAAAAACAAAACATTTTCATCAAAATCTGACTAAATCAACCTTCTCAGTATAACTGAACATTAAAAAATAACTTAAAACCCCACATTTTTGGTATTAAATAACCCACATGGTTTGATGTGGCGTTAAACAAAACTCAAACGTCAAAAAAAAAGAAGTCCCCCTACAAACTGTAACCGAGGTTTGTTCATTAAAGTTGTAGTATAAAACAGAGATCGGCTCTGTATGTGTTGAACAACCATAAAAGTACCAATGTTGGAGTCTGCAAGAGGATGTGACAAGCCACTGAGCAGATGGGTGAGCTTGGAAACGAGAAGGCGCCTATTGTGTATAGTGTTAAATTGTAGTGATGCTGGGTGACAAATTCACTGTTTTTCTTTCAGTAGTTTACTTGTGGAAAAGCATTTTAGGCGAGCAGGTTTTCTGGCATAAAGTGATCGATATCAAGAATTGATGCTGATTAGCCTGTCACTTAGCTGAGCGGTATTATTTCAGTCATGCTGACTTCAAAGTTTCGTGAGAGCATTATTGTAAAATGTTCACCCTTTGCTTTGCATAAAAAACTTTACGATATTAATCACACACACACACACACACACACACACACACACACACACACACATATATATATATATATATATATATATATATACATATATACATATGGTTAAATAAAATAAAGACAAGAGAAAAACTGTATTTTAAATCTCCTACGCGTTTCGTCCTGTGATGGACTTTATCAAGGCGAAAAGACGAGATGAGCTTTATTCTAAATTCAGTCAGTCAGTTAAGTGTCGTACGTGATACACGCTTGGGCGATCATGTCTCGAAAGAGATATGACTGACTGGCCAGAAGATTGCAGTAGGTTGCCGTTGTTTTCTGCGGTAGACTGGTTGCCTGCCAAGAACCCAATCTGTCCTGTTATTTAACTCATAACTGGAAGGAATAGACGGATTAATACCTTTCCCGAGGGTATTTGCGCGTAAGTGAATGCAATGAATTCAGCTGGAATTCGAACTCGGCTCCTCGATTACTTGTTCCTAAATTGCGTATCTATAAACAAACAGTGTTGGCAACAATAAAGATAAACCATAAACAACCATGTTTGTTTATAGATACGTAATTTAGAATAAAGCTCATTTCGTCTTTTTGCCTTGATAAAGTCGATCACAAGACGAAACGCGTAGGCGATTTAAATACAGTTTTCCTCTTGTTTTGATTTTATTTAACCATTCTGTCCTTAATCTCAGATTATAAATGAGTATATTTTTACATGCATATATATATATATATATATATATATATATATATATATATATATATATATTGTATTGTCATCCGCAGACAGATCTGTTTCGCCGTATCACAGCTCATCAGTACAGTTAGACTCCGATTGCTTTTTTTACCCAGGATTGAAATGTGGTTATGAGAAAAGCAAACGGATCTCGTCATGTGAAGTCACAAGTTTATTGTCCTGAAGAAAGTCAACTATAAACTCGAAACACGTGTAGCGGCATAAATACTATTATGGACACTTAATATATCATATATTAAGCAAGTAACATTAGTAATGATAGCAACAATAAATCTGCACTTGTAACAAAACGTTCACAGCTTCTTGAAATTTTCTTCTTTACCAATTTCTCTCGTTTGAAACAACCCCTAGTTCTGTTTTCAATATATCTATATATATATATTACAATATTGAGTTTATATAACAACCGGCCTTAATTATTAAATCACCCCAGTTTTTTAAAAGAAATGATGTATTTCATACTATTTTTAAGTGGATAATTCTAAAAGGAATATAGAATGGTTCTTTTGTTATTATTACCTTGCAAAATTTAACAAGGCAAGGAAGCAAAGATGAACCGAAATCACCCTAAATGCTTTTCATTTTTTCATTGATGAAACTGCAATATAGGTAATTATTAAAATTTTTTAGACAATGTCACAGGTCGGTATTGACCTCAGAGTTCACTTATTTATATCAGTAGTCAGTTAAGTGCTATACGTGATACACGCTTGGGCGATCATATCTCGAACGCGACATGACTCTCCGGGCAGAAGATTATCCTGCAGTAGGTTGCCATTGCTTTCTGCGGTAGACTGGTTGCCAACTAAGGCTACAGAACCCAATCTGTCTTGTTATTTAACCCATAACTAGAAAGAGACGGATTAATATCTTTCACACTGGTATTTGCGCGTAAGTGAATGCAGGGAATTCCACTGGAATTCGAACTCGGCTCCTCGATTTCTCGTTCAGAGCCGATATCCACTACACTACAACGCACATAAAAACTGAACGCATAATTAAATGTTTATAAATTCAGAATTTATTACGGCAGTTGTAAAAATACAAGCTGCTTCATTAGACCCGAAAAGCTTGATGAAGCAGTTTGTATTTTTACAACTTCTGAAATAAATTTTGTGTTTATAACCGTTTAATTATGTGTTGGGTTTTCTTTTCTGTATATGACATTGATCTGGATAATATCCATTGAGCTCGCTATTTTTATCTATTTAATACTTCATATTAATTAGTTAATTTTGGGGATTATCCGCTTCGTTTCTACTGGGTTGCCATTATTTCTTATATATATATATATATATATATATATATATATATACTCCTGATGTAAATTTTAAGACCATTATTAAATTGGGTTGTTGAATGTTTTCATACACTTTTCATACACTTTTTGTACAATTTCGTAGAATTTTTGTCTCTGGTCATATAATTTTGATCATGTGTAAATCACTTCATTTTATAAAAATGTAAATTTCTAAATAAAATGTTTGGAATGTAGCTTTTTGTTTCCATAACCTTTTAGATTGTAGTATTGGTAATCTTAAGTGGGAGGAGTTTAAAATCTATCTGTAAAAAAACAATTTCTTTTTAAAGATTTTTAAGTTGTCTTAAATTTTTGATCAGGAGTGTATATATATATATATATATATATATATATATATATATGGGATTACAATATATAAATTGATATATTTCAAGAAAAATTTGGGAGAAAATATGTATGACGAAAAGGGAAAGACTTTCGTGTGAATCGTTTCTGATGAAGTCCTAAAGGATGAAATGCGTCAGACGAAAATGTTTTCCACATTGTCATATATATATATATATATATATATATATATATATATATATATATATAAACGCTTTGACAAATATCAGTACATCAGGTAGAACTACGTTAGGATTTCGGGGTTTGGTAGATTATTTTTACGGCTTATTAACCTATTGTTGGTAATTTAAATCCATAAAATATTTTTTAGATTGTCACACTCTTTTTGCGATAATAATGATTTTCTGGTACAAGTCCTACTAATTACCCTATAGATGGGGTGAGAATAGGTCGATTTCTATCTTTTCCAAGGGTATTTGTGTGTAAATGAACGTAACGATCCTGATTATAATTGGAACTCGATTGTCCGATTTTCCATTCCGTGCAATTGACTATTACGCCACCTATGATCCAATCTTGAAGCGTCTGGTATTCCCAATCGGCCACCCATTTATGTAGTGACAAAGCACGATGTTACTTAACTTTAGTAATCGTGCGAGAACCGATTTTTCCACGTAATATGGCCGTAAGCTTTCAGTTGGGAAAATCAATGTTAAAATCTAATTATCAGAATATAGGTATGATTTCGATTATGTCTAATTTCCTGTTATTTTAGACAGGATTCTGCAGTCAATCAAAATTTGTGCTTGTTGTTGCCAATATATTGTCTATGGACTAAGAAAGAAAGAAAGAAAGAAAGAAAGAAAGAAAGAAAGAAAGAAAGATGATCATTACATAGAAAATGAAAGCAAAGAAGGCAGGAAAAAAACTAAAAGAAATAAAGAAAGAAAAAAAGAAAGGAAGAAAAGAAAAATGATCTTTACATAGAAAATGAAAGCAAAGAAGGCAGGAAAAAAACTAAAAGAAATAAAGAAAGAAAAAAAGAAAGGAAGAAAAGAAAGATGATCTTTACATAGAAAATGAAAGCAAAGAAGGCAGGAAAAAAACTAAAAGAAATAAAGAAAGAAAAAAAGAAAGGAAGAAAAGAAAAATGATCGGAAGAAAGAAAGACAGGAAAAGAAAATTAAAAGAAGGAAAGAAAGAAAAAGAAAGAAAGTAAAATAATAATTACAAAGCAATTACACTTTTGAATTATTATTATTTTCATTATTATTGCAAGGAAGCAAGAGGGTCTGACTCACTGCAATTATTTTTTTTATGGTTGCTTTTTTCACAGCGGATACATTTTTTTATCTTGACCAGAAATGAAAGAAAAAGGATATTGTCCAGAAAAGAAATAAAAATGGGCTATCTGACCAAGAAAAAAAGTAAAATCGACGATAGCCGGCATTTTAGATAAATTATTTAATGAAGAGGATAATTCCAAAAATTAACTAATTAATATGAAAAGAAAGAAAGAAAGAAAGAAAGAAAGATGATATTTACATAGGAAATTAAAGCAAGGAAGGCAGGAAAAAAATTAAAAGAAATAAAGAAAGAAAGAAAAAAGAAAGAAAGAAAGAAAGATGATCGTTACAAAGTATACGGAAGAAAGAAAAACAGAAAAAAAAAGAAAAAAGAAAAGAAAGAAAGATAATAATTACAAAGCAAACGAATTAAATAGGGTGAAGAAAAAAAGAATTAAAAGAAAGATGATCATTATAAACCAAACAAAAGAAAAGTACACAGGAAGTAAAGAAATAAAAAAAGAAAAAAGAAAGAAAGAAAGAAAAAAGAAAGATGATCATGACAAATAAAACAAAAGAAAGGAAGGCAGAATGAAAAAAAGAACAAAAAGAAAGAAAGGCAAAAAGAAGGTGATCGATACAAAGCAAAGGATAGAAATGAAGAATCAAGAGAAAGAAAGAAATAAAAAAGAAAAAAGAAAGAAAGAAAGAAAAAATAAAGATGATCATGACAAATAAAACAAAAGAAAGGAAGGCAGAATGAAAAAAAGAACAAAAAGAAAGAAAGGCAAAAAGAAGGTGATCGATACAAAGCAAGGGATAGAAATGAAGAATCAAGAGAAAGAAAGAAATAAAAAAAGAAAAAAGAAAGAAAGAAAGAAAAAAAGAAAGATGATCATGACAAATAAAACAAAAGAAAGGAAGGCAGAATGAAAAAAAGAACAAAAAGAAAGAAAGGCAAAAAGAAGGTGATCGATACAAAGCAAAGGATAGAAATGAAGAATCAAGAGAAGTAAAGAAATAAAAAAAGAAAAAAGAAAGAAAGAAAGAAAAAAGAAAGATGATCATGACAAATAAAACAAAAGAAAGGAAGGCAGAATGAAAAAAATAACAAAAAGAAAGAAAGGCAAAAAGAAGGTGATCGATACAAAGCAAAGGATAGAAATGAAGAATCAAGAGAAGTAAAGAAATAAAAAAAGAAAAAAGAAAGAAAGAAAGAAAAAAGAAAGATGATCATGACAAATAAAACAAAAGAAAGGAAGGCAGAATGAAAAAAATAACAAAAAGAAAGAAAGGCAAAAAGAAGGTGATCGATACAAAGCAAAGGATAGAAATGAAGAATCAAGAGAAAGAAAGAAATAAAAAAAGAAAAAAGAAAGAAAGAAAGAAAAAAAGAAAGATGATCATGACAAATAAAACAAAAGAAAGGAAGGCAGAATGAAAAAAAGAACTAAAAGAAGGAAATGCAAATAGAAAGGTGATCGATACAAAGCAAAGGATAGAAATGAAGAATCAAGAGAAAGGAAGAAAAGAAATAAAGAAAAAAGAAAGAAATGATCTTTTCAAAGCAAGCAAAACAAAAAAATATAAGAAGAAAAAATATAAAAAGTAACCGAAAGAAAGGAAGACAGAAAGAAAAAAAGAATAAAAAGAAAACACAGAAATAAAGAAGAAAAAAAGATGATCGTTACAAAGCAAAGAAAGCAAAGAAACACAGAAAGAAAAAAAGAATCAAAAGAAAGAAAGAAAGACATAAAAACGATCGTTACGAAGTAAAAAAAAAAGAGAAGATAGGAAGAAAAGAAAAATAAAATATGAAAGAAAGAAGAAAGATTAGCATTTCAAAGCAAGTAAGTGGCAGTTCAACATCTGATTTTATTACACGACTGAAATATAGACCTATAAAATGTCATAATCGTTACAAAAATGCATAGGACAAACCTCTGGAAATCTAAATAAAAGATTATATGAATACAAAAGAGACGTTCTACAAAACAATGCGTCAAATACGTAGGTTACCCAGCGTAACTAGAGTAACTACAATTTAATTTTGACAAAAAAAAAATGCCCGGTATTATTTCAAACTATTGTTATAATCTTGATTGATATATATGTTATTAGAGACGCAACGTTTCGGCCAAGTACCCTGTGGTCATCATCAGGTGTCCATTGATTGGCTGATATGGATTATCTTTTTATTATTGCAATATATCCTGTGAAATCAATTATTCTTCTTTCTTCTTGGATTTGGTGCGTCCAAGGATACATATCAGCCAATCAATGGACACTTGATGATGACCAGAGGTTACTTGGTCGAAACGTTGTGTCTGTAATGGTAATTATATCAACAAGGCTGAGAACGATAGTTCTAAATAATACCAAGATATTGAAAATTACTCATCTCAGAAATAAATACTAAAAATTATACTCTGGTCAAAAGTAAACAAATTCACTTCCACGAAAAAGTCTGGAGAATGCCTTGATTGCGAAGTTATCTTCAGTAACTTTGTACTCGGGATCAAACGACTACATTTCACCATTTCTGGTAGAACTTCTATTCTCACAGTCTGATATATCCACTAACAAATGTAGTGGCAAGAAAGAGAATCTAAATTAACTTGATTAGATTAAAAATTAAATAAATCTAATATTCTTGTCATGCCTTATTCGTGCGCATGTGTAGTCTCTCCAACATAGCAAGTTGAATGCGATGAAGTCCTAAAGGACAAAACGCATCACAAAAACAACCCTTTTCCCCTTTGTCATAGATTTTCATCCAATATTATGAAAGGTGCTTTATCGTATTTCGTACGATTCGTGTATGGGTTATGCATTTAAAAATTTTTACTTTAAAAGTGCGAATGTATGAAAAGGATGTATAGTTTTTCATATGATGTATTTTCATTACCGGAAGAGGAAGAAAAAACAACCCGTACCTGCACTATTTATGGAGATTGGGAACATAGATTAGAATACTGTTTGAAAGAGGTTAGTTATGTTCAGAAGTGCAAATGCTCATATGAAACACTCGACCCCGATTCAGCAGGCCTGTTGTCATTGATGATGACCGAATCGATACGTTGACTAAAAATAGTCCTGTTCACGCGTCACGAGACATCGTTGTATAATGTTAATGCTTACGCTGACTTTTTTTTCTGAAACTTGATTTTTTGGCAGGTGGGTTCAACGGATAAAAAATACCTCCCTGATTTTTGCTGTCTGTTGTAAAAAGAACGATATAAACTGTTTTTAGTAAAAATTATTATTATGTCATTTTTCATCATATTTCGATTTCTGCTTTGGTCTCACTACCAACCAAGTCTGCGGGGAGACCTAAGGCAGGTAGTGGCGTGTTGTTATGACTCCATTTCATGTTTTTCTATCCTCCCTATCATCCCCAGCATTACATAGATAAAGTTTTCCTTAGTGTGTGGGCTGTACTTAATAATACAATTTTTTGTATATCTCTTAAGCTGGGGTTTCCAGGGATTCTTTCAATGTGTTGTTTTGTTCCATTTTTTATCATTCCAAGTGCACCTACTATCACTGGCACAACTCTTGTTTTCAATTTCCACATTTTTTCTATTTCAATTTCCAGGTCTTTATATTTTGACAGTTTTTCAAATTCCTTGATTGCTATGTTACAATCCGCTGGACAAGCCATATCAATTAATAGACAAGTTTTCTCCTTCTGGTTTTTAACAATAATGTCTGGCCTGTTTGCTTCAATTTTTCTGTCTGTGTAGATGGTGTAATCCCATAGAATGGTTACATCTTCTATTTCTGTAACCGGTGCTGGATGATGTTCATACCAGTGTTTGTTTACAGCTTTTCCATAATGTTTGCACATTGCCCAATGTAAATATTGCCCAACTCTATCGTGGCGATTTTTATATTCGTTTGGGGCAAGCACAGAACAGCCTGAGATTAGGTGGTCTATTGTTTCTTGGTGTTTATCACAAAACCTGCATTTTGGATCCATATTATTATGCATAATATTTGCCTGAAAGTTTCTCGTGAAAAGACTTTGGTCTTGTGCTGCAAGAATAAAGCCTTCAGTTTCAGACTTTAATCCAGATGCACGTAACCATCGATGAGTATTAACTTTTTCAACATTGGATTTATTGGCACGTACTGGATATTGGCCATGCTGAGGTTTGTCTTGCCAGCGCTGTTTCATCTGTTCAAGAGCTTTATCTTTGGCTTTCATTTTCATATTCTTTGCCGCAATAGCCGGCTCTTGGCTTCCGTTCTGCTTTTCTACAGAATCTACTAACTGTAAATCTTGTTTGAATTTACTGCCTTCTTTTATTATTGAATATTTTTTCTTTCTTTCTTCATGTTGTCTTACTAATTGTATCATCCAATCCTTTGTTGTTTCTATGTATGTTAGTAAGCCAATAGTTGTTGTCTTGTATGACAATTCCAGCTGAATAAGACCTCTTCCACCTTCTTTACGGGGTATGTATAGACGGTCTACATCAGCCTTTGGATGATGCATCTTATGCTTAGAAAGAAGCTTTCTTGTTTTAGCATCCATTCGCCTGATGTCGTTTAGAGTCCAGTTTAAGATGTTAAAGCTATATAGGACAACTTAGATTGCAAGGCTATTAATGGCCATAACTCTGTTCTGTGAATTTAATTCAGTTTTTAATATCATTCGTAGCCTTCTATAGTACTCTTTACGCACTATTTCTTTCATTTTTTTATGGTGAATGTTTTCACTCTCATTTACACCTAGGTATTTATAAGCTTCTTCTGGTTTCAATTCTTTTATTGTTACAGCAGGGTCTAGGCTAATTGAGGATGTTTCTTGTATTGATCCACGTAAAACTGTAGCTTTAGCACATTTATTCAAATTAAATTTCATTCCAATGTCTTCGCTGAAGCATTTTACAGTTTGCAGAAGACCGTCCAGCTCATTATCATTCTTAGCATATAACTTCAAGTCATCCATGTAAAATAGATGGCTTATTTTCTTTTGTCCTATTTTATAACCACATTCTGTCTTATTAAGTTGACTGGTTAGTGCTATTAATGATATGCAGAGTAGTAAGGGAGATAAAGAATCACCTTGAAATATACCTCTTTTGATGTTTATTTCATCAGACTTATAGGTTCCATTTATATGATTGAGGTAAAGGGTTGTTTTCCATATAGACATGTACTGTTTGATGAAATTGATGATGACGGGCGATATCTTGTATATATTTAAAGTCTTTAAAATCCAGTCATGTGGCACACTATCGAATGCCTTTCGATAATCTATCCAGGCAGTACTAAGATTTTTCTTTGTACTGTAGCAGTTTTCCAGAATCATTTTGTTAATCAGCAATTGGTCTTTACAACCATAACAGCCACGTTTGCACCCTTTTTGTTCAAGCGGTATCATGTCATTTCTTTCTAAGAATAAATGTCTGTTTTGTTAAAATAGATGTTAATAGTTTATATGTTGTCGGAAGACATGTAATTGGTCTGTAGTTTTTCGGGTTGTTTGTGTAACCATTCTTGGGTAGAAGAAATGTAATTCCTTTGGTCATCCATGCAGGAATTTTAATGGGATCGTCAACCATTTCTTGAAGTTCTTTGGCTAGTTTTTTATGTGCTGCATTTAAATAATATAGCCAAAATTTAGGAATTTTATCTATACCTGGGAATTTCCAATTGTGTGCTTTTTTTAGTGCAAATTTAACATCATCTTCTGTAATTCCAGACCATGTCTGTTCGGGTTTATTTTTCATTCGTTCTATCTCTTGCGTAATCCAATGTACTTCCTTGTTAAGTTCTTTAGGGCAAGCCCATATCTTTTCCCAGAACTGTGTGACTTCTTCCATTCTGGGGGGTACTGTCACTTCAATTCTTTTTTTACCTATTTCCCTGTAAAATCTCTTTGTATCAGTCTGAAAAATCTTGTTTTGTCTGTAAAATCTTGCTCTTTTTTCATAGCGTCTTATTCTTTGAGCCTTCAGTTGGATTTTTTGCTTTATTTTTTCTTTATTTGATAAGACTTCATTTACATTCCTGATGTTATATTTTTTTTCGGCTCTTCTGCTTTTCCTAGTTCTTACATTTATTCCTCTACTCAGTTCATCCAGTACTGATAGTTCGCTTCTAAGTTGTTCGATTTCTTTTTGTATTTTTCTTTTCCAAGGTGGATCTTCACGCCTGCGAGACTGCCTTGTTTTTATTTTGATATTCATTTTTTTTGTTGCTGCTGTTGCTGATGCATACATTACTTCGTTAAGATTTGTATGAGGGTCTTCATCCAGTATTGATTTCAGTGCTGCATTGTAGAGTTTAATAGTACGGAGGTTATGTTTTGTTGGTTGTAATTTTGGGAGCTGTTCACGTTCCTCCATTGTAATATTTTGTATTTGACTTAGATGGTTTTTTATTTCTATCTTGGCTTCCTGTATATTGTTCTTATTTTCCGTCAAATAATTATCTTCGATGTGTTCTGAACTCGTTTTATTTTTGTCTTTTAACTGAGTCAGATCACATCTTTCCAGCACTTTTAAACTTAAAGCATTATTAAAGTATTATTATTATTATGTCGTTTTTCATCATATTTAGATTTCTGCTTTGGTCTCACTACCAACCAAGTCTGCGGGGAGACCTAAGGCAGGTCGTGGCGTGTTGTTATGGCTCCATTTCATGTTTTTCTATCTTCCCTATCATCCTCAGCATTACATAGATAAAGTTTTCCTTAGTGTGTGGGCTGTACTTAATAAGACAATTTTTTGTATGTCTCTTAAGCTGGGGTTTCCAGGGATTCTTTCAATGTGTTGTTTTGTTCCATTTTTTATCATTCCAAGTGCACCTACTATCACTGGCACAACTCTTGTTTTCAATTTCCACATTTTTTCTATTTCAATTTCCAGGTCTTTATATTTTGACAGTTTTTCAAGTTCCTTGATTGCTATGTTACAATCCGCTGGACAAGCCATATCAATTAATAGACAAGTTTTCTCCTTCTGGTTTTTAACAATAATGTCTTTTAACATTAACATTAACATTAATAATGTTTTTAACAATAATGTTATTATTATGTCATTTTTCATCATATTTCGATTTCTGCTTTGGTCTGACTACCAACCAGGTCTGCGGGGAGACCTAAGGCAGGTAGTGGCGTGTTGTTATGGCTCCATTTCATGTTTTTCTATCTTCCCTATCATCTCCAGCATTACATAGATAAAGTTTTCCTCAGTGTGTGGGCTGTACTTAATAAGACAATTTTTTGTATATCTCTTAAGCTGGGGTTTCCAGGGATTCTTTCAATGTGTTGTTTTGTTCCATTTTTTATCATTCCAAGTGCACCTACTATCACTGGCACAACTCTTGTTTTCAATTTCCACATTTTTCCTATTTCAATTTCCAGGTCTTTATATTTTGACAGTTTTTCAAATTCCTTGATTGCTATGTTACAATCCGCTGGACAAGCCATTATTATTATTATTATTATTATTATTATTATTATTATTATTATTATTATTATTATAACAACTTTCTGCAGGACAATATGTGAACATTGTTAATTATTATTTCCATTATTATTGCAATTATTTTTTATGGTCGTTTTTTTCACAGCGGAAAATTTTTATCTTGACCAGAAAAGAAATAAAAATGTGCTATCTGACCAAGAAAAAGTAAAATCGACGGCATTTTAGCTGAATTATTTCTTCACTGAAAACATTTAGTAGTCGCTCAAAAAAAAAATGTGTCCACTTGTCGATATGTGTTTTGTAAACAACAACAACTATAATAATGATAGCAATAACAATAGTGAGAAAAGCGGTCAAAGACCACAATCTTTCGCCAAGGCAATACTGGCATCATCTTATCGATTAGCAAAAGATGATTATTAAAATGAGAATAACTGCAATGAAATTGACCACCATTTTTTGCATTTGGATAATAAAAATTAAATTAATATTATCTAAACTTATTCATAAATGAAACTTTGCCTGTGTGTGTATGTATGTGTGTGTGTCCGTCTGTGTGTCCCTTACTTATAGACTCCGAAACGGCTGAACCGATTTTCTTAAAAATTTACACAGTTGTACTATAAGCGTCTGCGAGTGTTCTTAGCTAGGTTTTGTGCCGAGGTACTCCCGATAAATATCGAAAATCGATAATCGAAAAAAATGGGTTATAGAAGGAGTGCTCCGATTTTAATAAAATTTGATACACTCATAGACAAATACATAAGAAACGATATTCAGAAGTTTCAAGGTTGCAGTTCTTACAATAGTGCAGAAAATAGATAATATATATAAATATATACATACACACACACATATATATATATATATATATATATATATAAGGCAAGATGTTTTTGTGTGTGTCTGTTTATCTGTCTGTATGTCCTTTATACAAATTCACAATTTTTATCCGACTCTCACCAAACTTCACACAAATATTCTTTAGGCTGAGTCTGAGCTCCAGAACCATGGATTAGTTTTAAAGGTTTCATTACACCCGAGCAATGCCGGGCTATACTGCCAGTAAACAATAATATTTTCGTGGAAAAAATAGCGCGTTCAGAAAATGTAATGATATACAGCCATCTAGGTAGAAGTAATTCAGCATTTGGCTTATGAACCGTAGAAACAAATATTAGTAAAAAAAAAAAAAAAATGGAAAAATAACCCAGAAACTATAACCCGTACTAGATCGAACCCAAAATCTAATCAGTTCATTTCAGTCAGAAGGCCAATCGTTTCTAAAGGTTTCATCCGAATCCATCCAGCGGGCCTTGAGATATCTTGACCACGTACAGGCAAACAGACAAACGCGACCGAATACAATACCTCCACTATAAGGTGGGGATAATAACAATAATGAAATTGGGCGTATATCCTAGACGATGTTTACCTCAATTAATGAATGGGAGTAGCTAGGAAGCGCCATGCCTTGGTGCCACGAGTATTTATGGTTTGTTTTTAATTTGAAGGATGAGACAATCAAGGCGATTTGAATGTCGCATAATACTTGTGATACATCCTCAATCGTTGGTGACGGTATGAGCAGACTCGGTTACCCTTGCTGAATATCTTTCTAACTGAGCTCATCTTGAAATGTTATGGGCTGCTCTTATTATAACCAATGATAGTCTCACGCACATTGGGCGTGGCGCGTGTGCTTGGTACATATTTAGCAGACGAGGTGTCATGACTTGTATTTTTTTTTTTTTTTATAAGCGTTTCACCCCGAGCAAGGCATGTCACTGCCACTACTGTGCAGGGGGCTACGTAGAGTGGAGAAAGGATGATTAAATATAGGAAATGACAGAGGGTGGGTGATAGGCGGGTAAGGATACCGAGAATGAGGGTTGGGTAGATGAGAGTGTTGTGAGAATAGTTGGGAGTTAGTGTGATAGGAGGTGTCTATTGACCCTACATTTAAACACCTGGAGATTGTAGCTGTCGGGAAAGCAGACTTGTGGAAGGGAGTTCCACAGGCGGGAAGCTCGAGAAAAGAAGCTGTTGGAGTAGAATTTACGGTTACATCTTATTTGTTTAACTGTAAAAGGGTGGGACCTAGTTGCTAATCTAGTATCTCGTGTAAATTCGTGCTTAGGCGGCACCAGTGTTCTAAGCTCATCGGAGCAGAAGCCATGAAAGTACTTGTAGAAGAGGCACAGGGAAGCCACATCACGCCGGTGAGAGAGCGGCTGCAGCCGGTCTGCCAAGTCAGTATCAACCACGTTACAGATCCTCCTTTGTATTTTGTCAAGAAGCCCAAGGAGAGCAGCAGGGGCACCCGACCAGATATGGCAGCAATATTCAATGCACGGGCGGATGGTAGATTTGTATATGTGCAGAATAGATTCAGGTGGGAAAAATTTCCGGGCCCTGCACAGGGAGCCCACTTTCATAGCAGCAGATTTGGCAATGGATTCAATATAGTCATTCCATTTGAGGTCCGCCGAGAGTATTAGGCCAAGGAGGCGTAGTATTTTACTCTCTAGGAGGCTAGCCTGTCCCATGCTAATGGGAGGTAGATGCGATTTTCTATGGTGATTAGTTGATAACAGCTTTGTTTTAGAGGCATTGAAATTTACCAACCATTTCCTACCCCAGGCCACTACGGATTGGAGGTCCCTTTCAAGTACGGCAGCGAGGTTCACTTTGTCGTCCAGACCTGGTTTCTGATCGATGCGGGAGTAGATTGTTGTGTCGTCGGCATACATGCCAACTTGGGATCTAATCGTGTCGGGGAGATCATTAATGTAGATCAGAAAGAGCGTGGGACCTAGGATGGAACCTTGAGGGACGCCCGCTTTCGTATGGTAGTTTTGGGAGGCATGCCCATTTAATACCACCTTCAATGTGCGGTTAGAGAGGAAAGACTGGATGAGGTCAAACAGATGTCCAGTTATCCCATAGCTCCGCAGTTTGCAGAAGAGGCCAGCATGCCAGACCCTGTCGAATGCTTTGGAGATATCCAAGGCAACGGTTCGGGCTTCACCATTCTTCTCGAGTGCCTGGTATATGTACTCGGTAATGGTCGTTAGCATATCAGCAGTAGACCTGGTGAAGCGAAACCCATACTGTTTGTCAGAGAGAAGCCCGTTGGCCATAAGATGCTGAATCACCTCGGATTGGACTTCGTATATTTGTGACTAAGCACTTCTATCTTCATGTACAAATCTCTCATCGAATAATAGTAGTAATAATAATAGTAATAATAAGCAAAAACTTTGACGTAAACATTCCAATATTTTCCAACAATCAACACATCACTCAATAAATCAACGACCTAACTAATAAAACAACAACTTCTAGACAAAATTAAACTATTTATCAACATAGTCTCCTTCTAGGGTGATACACTGATTCCAACGCTTCTTTAACATTTCGTTGCCGTTTTTCGGAGATTGATCTGTCTTTGGTCTCAAAATACGCTTCTGTTTTACATATTAATTCTTCATTAGAGCCAAATCTCTTTCCCTGGAGCATACTTTTGAGGTCTGCAAACAGTCAGTAGTCGCTGGAGGGCAGATCTGGAGAATAGGGTGGATTCGGTATCAATTCAAAGTGCAATTCATGTAGTTTTGCCAAATTTGCGATCGACTTGTGACACGGTGCGTTGTCTTGATTAAAGATCACTTTTTTCTTCTTCATTTGTGACCGTTTTTTGGCATTTTATTCCTTCAAACGCGCCAATAATGCTACATAATATTCGCTATTTAGGGTTCTTCCTTTCTCAAGGTAATCGATAAGCAAAATAACTTGCGCAACCCATAACAGGGAGGTCAAAACTTAGCCTGCTGATGTTTTCGTCTTTGGTCACTTTGGATGGCTTGCACCTGAAACAGTTGTAAACAACGCTCTGAATTGTCGACGCGTTGTTGTTTTTGATCGACTGCTAGCAAACGCGGCACCCACTTTGAAAACAGCTTTCTCAATGACAAATATTTATGCAAAAAAGTGAATACACTGCCTTCTGATATGTTCAACTCTTCTGCTATCTCAGCTAGCTTCAACTTACGATCGGCCAAAACGTGTTTGATTTTTTTTGTGTTTTCCGGGACAACTACCGGAAATCAAATGTCTGTAATTCTTCTTCTTCTATGTGCCATGTCCCTTCAGGACGTAGGCGATCATGGATCTCCACGTCTCCCTATCCCTTGTGACTCTTAGTATGTTTGCTCCTGTTGCTCCTGGCAACCCCCGTTCCGTCATCCACCTGATCAGACTCTGCAGATATGTTATCCGCTGCCTTCCTCTGTCTCTCCTTCCTTCTATTTGACCAGTCAGTATCAGGTTCTCCAGGCTCTCCTTCCTCATTGCATGTCCCAGGAACTTCAGTTGTCTCTTCCTGATGCTCAGCATCAATTTCCTTTTTGTTGCCATTCTTTCTAACACTTCGTCGTTGCTTGTATGCTCAGTCCACGATATCCGTAGCATCCTTCTGTAGAACCACATTTCGGCCGCTTCCAGTTTTGTCCTCATTTTCGATGATATTGTCCAGCATTCACAGCCGTATTGAAGAACTGACATCACGTAGCAGTCTAGCACTCTTTTCTTCGTTTCTATTGAGATTTTCCTGTGTGTTAGTATTTTGCTCATCTTCTGGAACGCGTCCTTTGCCATGCCAATTCGCCTTCGGATCTTCGTGTCGCACTTTCCATCTCCTGTTAGAACACTTCCTAGGTACTTAAATTCTTGGACTTGTTTGATTCTGTTATCCCCCACCTGTATTTGGCATTTTGGGTTGTATCTTTTGCTGATGACCATGCACTCAGTTTTCTTAAAGTTTATTTGTAGTCTCTTCTTGTCACTCTCCACTGCTACTTTCTGTATGGGATCTTGCAGTTTCCTTTCCGTGTCCGCAATCATTACTGTATCGTCCGCGTATCTTATGTTGTTCAGGTTGTGGCCTCCAATAACAAATCCTGGTGTGTCATCTAGGGTCCTCAAAATATTATCGCTGTATAGGTTGAACAAATCCGGTGAAAAGACACATCCTTGTCTTACGCCTTTTTCTATCTTTGTGTATCTACTGAGGTCGTTACCTGTCCGTATGCAGGCCGTTTGCTGCCAGTAGAGATTCTTGATTATTCTTATATCTTTGCCGAAAATGTCGAGGTTGCCTATCATTTCCATCAATTCTTTGTGTCGTATTTTGTCGAATGCTTTCGCGTAATCAATGAAGCATAGGTACAAGTCTTTCTTCATTTGTAATGGCCTTTCAGAGAGCATCCTAATCATGAATATGGCGTTCCTTGTTCCAGTGTCTTTGACGAACCCGCACTGTTCCTGCCCTATCTCTGGCCTGATTCTGCTTCTCGCTCTATTTATCAGGATTCTGACAATCAGTTTTGTAATGTGACTCATTAAGCTGATAGTTCTGTGTAGTTCACACTCGTTTGCACCTGGTTTCTTCGGCAGTGCTATAAATATCAACTTGCATAGGTCGTCTGGTATTATTCCGCTGCTATAAATTTCGTTTATTATGTCGGTAATCTTTTCTATGCCATATTCTTCTAAGGCTGTTAGCAGCTCTATCACTATGCCATCTGGGCCAGGTGCTTTATTTCTGTTCATTTTGGCCTTGCAGCTTCCACTTCGGATTTTAGTATTTCCGGTCCATCCATCTCCTTGTGTATTCTCGGTTGTTCTCTCTTGTCGCAAAAGAGATCCTTTATGTATTCTTCCCATCGCTGGAGTATTTCCTCTTTCTCTACTATGATTGTCCCTTCCTTGGATTTTATGCATCCTGTTGAGGAACAGGTTTTTTGTCCTGTCAGTTCTCTTATCTCTTTATGCATTTCTGCTTTGTTGTTCCTGCTCAGTCTCTCTACTTCTGCACATTTGTTGTTGAGCCATTCCTCTTTGGCTTGTCTGCATTTGTTCCTTATCTCCCTGTGAAGTTTTTTGTACTCTGTGTCTGTAATTAGTGCTAGTGCTGCATTAATGTAACTTTTTCCTCTAAAATTAAATGTTTACATTTTTAAATATTCTTCGAAATTTTCTGAAATTCATTTGGTCAACAAATAATGTAAATATTTTCCTCCGTACTTTTGAAACAAAAACAAACGCAATGTTTACAATGTCACACAAAACATCAACTCACGTTTACGCAAGACAGAAGACAATAGATTTTTTAATGGAACTTTTGAACAATATTCAAACAACCATTTTTTAATATAATTATTTTTTTTATATAACTGAGTTTTAAAGTGAGGCGGCGACTGTAAGCGCTCGGAAATCGCAACACGCTGCATTAATCATCTAATTAAAAATTGTACTGAGTTGCACGGGCAACGCCGGGCTATGATGCCAGTAAAAAAATAAAGCTTCCAACACAGAATTTCTGCTGCTGAATAAGGTGAAATTTATACGAGGGACCAGTTGTTTTATGAAAATGGCCTCCCTCACTGCGATAATTTTTCGGTTATGCTTGTGTTATCGACGACATTCTTCTTTACTTCCTTAGCACCACGAAACGGCAAAATGTAAGAATGTTTTAAAAACAACTAAATAAAAAATGAATAAAATTTTCCTTGTTAGTCCTATTCAGAAATACATGTTTAAAAGTAAAGTTTCAGCCGATATATATATATATATATATATATATATATATATATTTCTAAGGAATTTATAAACATACCATCGGAGCATATAAAAATAATTTTACATTGGCGCATATCCGTGTTCTTCCACAGTCGCGAAATATGGATAAAAAAACAAAAAAGGGCGGCTTTGATGTAGCACAAGGTTCATTCGACGAAGCCGAGGTTTCTAAGCTAATGAGTCTATTTATTTAACACAAAATAAAAAATATACTTCACATAGACGACCACAGAATATATAGAGATGACGGACTGATAATATTATCACATAACTAAAAAACAAATAACAAAGTAAGAAAAATACTTTTTCAACTCTTTAAAAATCTCAATTTCAATAGAAAGGTCAAAATGAATAAAAATTCTCCAATAAATAGACGTGGAACTCAATTTACAAACTGGCACCGTCTCCATACATGAAACCAAACACAAAATCAAGATATGTAAACACTGGATCAAAACACTTCATCAATATAATCCAGCACATCCCTAAAGGTATAGAATATAGACTGTCTAAAATTCTTCTTACAAAACAATATTTGATGATAGGAAAAAGATTATGAAAAAGCTTAAGAAAAAACTGGACATATAAACAAATTAGCGAATAAATCCCATATAAATGAACAAAAAAGAATAATACGAGAAAACGTAATATTATCTGGTTTAAGCCGCTTTGTAATTTACAAAAATAAAATAGGAAAAATATTTTTCGAACTCCTTAACAAGCATGTCCCCAAAAGCTCCTAGCTAGACAAAATATTTAATAGAAATACGGTTAAATTAAGTTACAGCTGTACTTCCAATATAGAAAATTATATTATAACGAAAAATATTAGTAATAAGAAAAATATTAGTAATACGAAAAATATTAATACGAAAAATTTAAAAAACAACTCACGCTAGAATACGGTTAATGAAGAATATAACGACGGAAATAAAAAGAAAGGTTCGCTTGCAGGAGTTTGTAAAACCGAAGGAGTATTCTACAGAGCAGAATCAAAAGATGAAATATATTTAGGACGTACAGAAGTCAATTTAAAAAACGATGGAATAATAAGAAAAAAAACTTAAAAATAGCACCATACTAGCCAACTATGTATGAAAATTCAAAAAAAGAATGGTGAAAAACCCCAAGTTTACAGTGAAAATATTTTAAAACGCCAAACTCTGCAATGGTAGTGATATCTGCAGATTGTTCCAAGAAGAAAAGTTGGAGATATTATTTCCAGAATGACAAAAGCTACTAAATGAAAGGTCCGAAATAATGTCCGGATGTAGACGTATTAGAAAATACTTTCTAGGCTTGTACAAAACTGGATGAATTCCTAATAGCAAATCACTCCCTCAATTTGCACTGATTCAATTTATTTTAATTTTGGCCAATCAGTCAGTTAAGTGCCATACGTGATACACGCTTGGGCGATCATGTCTCCAAAGAGACATGACTGACTGGGCAGAAGATTATCCCGCAGATTATCCCGCAGTAGGTTGCCATTGCTTTCTGCGGTAGACCGGTTGCTAACCCAATCTGTCCTGCTATTTAACCCATAATTGGAAGGAAGAGAAGGATTAATAACTTTCCCAAGGGTATTTGCGCGGAAGTGAATACAATGGATTCAACTGGAATTCGAACTCGTCTCCCCGGTTTCTCGTTCCGAGCCGATATCCACTGTACTACAACGCACATCCTTTTGGCCAATAACTGTTATATATATACATACAGCGAGAAAATCTTCTGCCTAGTTATGCCTAGATCGAGAAAGACATGATCACCTAAGCGTGTATCACGTCAAGTGCTTAACTGACTAACTGCATTATGTATTAAAGCGTGTAATACAGATGCAAAAAGACATATCTATGAATAAAAAGACGGAAAAGCATTTCAAAGGTTACGACACAAAGATATATTTGAAGTGATAGAAAAACTTGACATATATTAAGAAAGATCCAAACTCATTTAAAAATGGAACTTTGCCTGTGTGTGTGTGTGTGTCCGTTACCTATAGACTCCGAAACGGCTGAACAGATTTTCTTAAAAATTTACACAGTTGTACTATAAGCGTCTGCGAGTGTTCTTAGCTAGGTCTTGTGTCTAGGTACCCCCGATAAATATCAAAAATCGATAATCGAAAAAATCGTGTTATAGAAGGAGTGGTCCGATTTTAAATAAATTTGATACACTCATAGACAAAGACATAAGAAACGATAGTTTCAAGGTTGCAGTTTTTACAATAGTGCAGAAAATCGATAATATATATATATATATATATATATAAAAGGTAAGATGTTTGTGTGTGTGTGTCTGTTTATTTGTCTGTATGTCCTTTATACAAATCCACAATTTTTATCCGATTCTCACCAAACTTCACACAAATATTCTTTAGGCTTCTGGTCAGGTCATGGTTGACTTATTTTTCCAATTTCTCCCCGGTTTCGCTTTAACTGGAAACAGCTCTTGCTTTTTAGTCTTTCGTGCTTACATCCAAAGAGTCTGAGCTCCAGGACCATGGATTAGTTTTAAAGCTTTCATTACACCCGAGCAACGCCGGGCTATACTGCTAGTATTAGAATACAGGCAACAAATTACTTACATTCAGATGAAAAATGAACTGAAAATATTCAGAAAGGGGCACAGGGAAATAATATACCTTCTCGTTGGGTTTATTTGACCCCTAAAGCGCAGTTATTCTAAGATAACTTCACAAAAACCGCAGCCATTTCTACGTTTGGTTTAAAAGTAAAACCAGAAGAGAGGACTAACTATCAAGCAAAAGTGTTTGATCATTGGCAAGAAGCACAGCTCAAAAGATGATAAGTGACAATGAAGCAAATAAAAATAAAACTGACAACGGAAATGAATAACAGAAAAAAAAAACTAAATAAGCGTTGGAATAGGGAAGAAGCTTTCCAAAAGCTAAGCTAAGTATTAAGAAATAGGAAAATATAATTGAAAATAAAGAAATGAGTTCCAAACTGCAATGTAATATCAGTTCTTTTATATGTCAGTGAATGCTGGAATTTTTTCTCATATATGGTTTATGTATTTCTATTGTTAACCGTAACTGTGGTTTTAAAGATACCGCTGAAAGATAAGAGAAAATTTTTCGAAATCATCTATTAAAGAAGGAATCCTGGAAGTATCCATTCTACACAGCTGCAGGAGCTCAATATTAATATCCGCGTTGTTTTCTTTTTTACTTCTTTCTTTCTTTTTTTTTTTTTTCAACGAGAAGAGAATGCATATAACAACACTTAAGTTTGATTTTCCTAAATAACCCTGGAGTTTATGCAACATCAGAAATAAAAATTATTTATCGACAATGCAAGATTTCTTTCTGTGTACTTCAGTAATATTGGCTCTTCAATACCTCCATTATCTGCAGGGTCGCTCACAAAAGATCGACATTTATTAATTTATCAAGGGATTCGAAATCTTACGTCATTTATAAAGAACTAACGGACGGAACCCGTGGAATTTCCATGGAAGGATAATTATGATTTCCTGGAAAAAATTTACTTTGTCATACTACAAATGATAGTAACGTCTTCAAACATAAAGGTATTGGATAATAAAATAACGATAACACAGAGTGTAATTTTATTAAAATATCTATAAAAGTAATGTCCGTAGAAGCTACTTTACTGTAATCTTATATTTTATTAAGCGGCGTATGCACAGACCATAACCAAAATACTGTACGCTATTTTGTGAGAGATTTTGAAAGAGAAAATGTTTCTTTTTATGACTGAACAATCATGGCTCCTGTGTTCATTGTAAACAGAAAAGACCAACTGAATAATGGCCAAGAATGTAGAGGCCAGGAATTTCGTTATTAGGTCGCGGGATACGACAACAAACCTACCTATTTTTACTATATTGTACAGTACACACATATATATACACACACAATTACTGCTACAACAACCAGCTTAAGCTGCTACTGCTAAGGTAATGCTATAGGCTCTCTCCTCCTACTCTCACTCTTTACTACCCTTCCGTTTGGCACAGGTGAGAGAAGGGTGAGGAGATTATAAAAAGGTAGAGGGAAGAAAAAAAGCTCGTGTAGAGACTAAGTGTGTTATCTTTCTACAGTAGCATAACGGACGGACGGACGAACTAAGTAACTAACTAAGGAAGGAACAAGTAGAATTATTATATGATTAAATACTTGCTGCTGCTATTTATATAGAGACCGCGAACCACTTCTCTGTGGAACCAGCACCCAGGAGAATGTTTCCGTAATTCCTAGAAAATTAACCTGTTCAAGTCTAGAGTTACCTGATATTTTACCCTCGTATGCGCACAAATTGCCTTCTAACATAACTTTCTACTTTGAGTGGCCTCGGGCCTTAAATCTTACTGCAAAAAAGTTCGATTGCTATTCAAGGTTCTATTTACCGAGACGTGCACACGAAAGCGGTCTCGCACCCAATGCACCCAGACGCGCACACTCTCTACACATACAGATGAATACACATACGCATGCAGAAACACACACACGTGTACACACACACACACACGTGTACACACACACATACATTTGTTGTGTATTTAGGCAGCAATCTCTCTTTTGTGCAAGTTTCATTAATAATGACTGATAAGTTTCGCAGGTTAAGTCTTTTATATAATTTTTCAAGTGATATTATAATTTATTTTTTTTCAGAAAATAAATTATATAAAAATTGTTAAAATTTTTTTTTTTTAATCATTTCACCCCGAGCAAGGCAGAAACGCCACTGATGGGCAGGGGGTTACATAAATGTAGAAAGATTAATTAGAAAAGAGTGAGGAGTACAAGCTAGTTAGAAAGGAACAATAGAAAGCTGAGAAAGCAGGTGCAATGACAGATACATGGGCGGAGAGAAAGTGAAGATTATACAGGGGAGGGGAGAGAGCTAGAGTCCAGTGGTTAGTAGGTGAGTATTAACTTTGCATTTAAATTTCTGGAGGTCGTAGCCGTCAGGAAAGCAAGAATACGGGAGTGAGTTCCACAGGCGGGAAGTGCGAGAGAGGAAGCTGTAGGAGTAGAATTGTCGTCTGCATTTGGCTAACCTGACTGTGAATGGGTGGGACCCAGTTGCCAGTCTGGTTGCACGGGTAAACACATGTTGAGGAGGCATCAGTGACTTAAGCTCATCCGAGCAGAAGCCATGAAAGTATTTATAGAAGAGAGAGAGGGAGGCCACATTTCGACGATGGGAAAGTGGCTGCAGTCGAGTCGCCAGATCAGTACCTATCACATTACAGACCCTCCTTCGGAGCTTGTCAAGAACACTGAGGAGAACGGCAGAGGCACCTGACCATAAATGGCAGCAGTACTCCATGCACGGACGGATGGTTGACTTGTATATATGCAGGATGGATTCAGGTGGAAAAAAACATCCTGGATCGACATAGTGACCCAATCTTCTTAGCAGTAGATTTTGCTATGGATTCAATATAGTGGTTCCATTTGAGGTCTGAGGACAGGGTAAGTCCGAGGAGGCGTAGTGTATTACTCTCCGGGAGAATCATCTGGTCCATGCTCATGGGAGGCAGAAGTGGTTGCCTGTAATGGTTGACAGACAACAGCTTGGTCTTAGAGGAATTGAAGTTGACAAGCCACTTCTTGCCCCAGTTCACCACAGAGTGTAGATTCCGCTCAAGGTCAGCAGCGAGATTATGTCTGTCCGCCACGACAGGTTTCTTACTGGAGCGGGAGTATATTGTAGTGTCATCTGCGTAGATGCCTACTTGAGACTTGATCTCATCTGGGAGGTCGTTGATGAAAATAAGGAAGAGCGTCGGGTCCAGGATAGAGCCTTGTGGGACACCAGCATTCGTGCTGTAGGACGAAGAGGCACGCCCATTCAAAACGACCTTCATTTTGCGGTTATTTAAGAAAGATTGGATTAGGTCAAGCAGGCGACCGGTAATACCATAACCGCGTAGTTTGCATAGGAGGCCAGGGTGCCAAACCCTGTCGAAGCCTTGGAGATGTCCAGAGCAACCGCGCGAGCCTCGTCAGACTCATCAAGGGCCTGTAGCATGTACTCCGTTACAGTTGTTAGCAGGTCAGCTGTGGACCTGTCAAATCGGAATCCATATTGCCTGTCGGAGAACAGTTTGTGGGCGGTGAGATGATGAACTATTTCAGCATTGATTATAGCCTCGAATACTTTCCCGAATATCGGTAGAAGACTGATAGGGCGATAGTTGGATGGGTCCGAGGGTTCACCACAGTTCTTAAAGACAGGAACGACTGAGGAGAATTTCCAGCATGCAGGAAGCAGAAAGGCAGTAGTTAAACAGTTTAGAGAGGACAGGGTAAAGTTCAGGGGCACACCTCTTAAGGACTATCATCGGGATTCCATCGTCTCCACACGCCTTATGGGGGTCGAGTTTTGAAATTACTCTGGATACTACTGTCGGGGTAATATATCCGTCGTGCAGTTTGGCCTCAGTTCTAATAGGGAAGTCGGGTGGGTGCACTCCGGACGAGTCGAATGTGGAGTTGGATGAGAATCTGCTGGCAAAGCACTCAGCTTTGTCCGCAGATGACGTGAGAACATCAAATCCATGGATTAAAGGATGTATTGAGGATTTCCTATTGTTGAGCACTCGTTTACAAATCCTCCAATAGTCCTTGGAGCCGAACTTGCGGTCAGCTATGTGCTGTTGCATTCTCTCAGCAAACAACTGTTTGGCGTCATTTAGGGTTCTCTTGCACTCACTGCGAGCAGATGTGAACAGGCGCCTATTGTTATCAGTTGGCTGTCTCCGGAATAGACGGAAGTAATGGTTCCTGTGGGCAATGGCTGCTGAGTAGGCCGGAGAGAACCACGGAGAGGAATGAGGTTTTAAGTGTTTTATTTATCCAAGAGCTTTCGGCTATATTTTAAGGCATTATCAAGGATGATTTATTTTAACTGAATATATAATTTTTAAATAATTTTTATGCATATATATATTTTTTTTCATTTGTAAACGAGTTATTATGCAACCAGGGTTTCTACCTTCGGGTGTCTTCGGGCGATTTACAATAACTGACTGTGCTTTTTTTTAAGAACGCTCACGTAACAGCAGTTATTTTAAATCACCAGAAGACACCAGAAGGTAAAAAACCATGGATGCCTAATAAATCGTTTACAAATGAAAAATATTCAAAAGCTTTACAATATAATTGTGTTGAACACTTTTAATACAAATGTGTACTGGTGTAACTTAATTATGACCAAAAACTATATAATTATAGATATAAATATATATATATATATATATATATATATATAATTGTATCTTAGCCGGTGCTTTTGAAATATAGATGCCTATTTTGACTTTATAAGGTCAATCCGTCTAAATATTCAACTTTATAAACTACGCATTTTCTGCTTTGATAATATCCATAAGAGGTCGAAACCCCCAAGAAAAGTTTTCATTTATCTTCATTGATATTATCTTTTTTACACTTATATTTTAATGATTTATCTGAAATTTTATATATATTCAGAATACTTTATTAAGTGATTATAAGACTTTCTGGCCAACGCCCTCTTTCATAACACAAATATTAAATCTCCATGGTAACATAATTCTCAATTTTGATTGACAATTTTGACACACCTAAAGCATTTCCTCCAAATACCACTCCCAAATTTTCTAAATAACCATGAATTTATCTTATATTTTGAAAATAAATCATTTTCACTAATTAGTTCAATATATCACCTAAAGAGGAACAGTGCTTTTATAAACCATTGGAATAACAAAATTACAATATATATATATATATATATATATATATATATATATCTGTTTAGACACTATCTTTTATCTTTACGATAATACACTAAAAATACTGTTTAAACAAATCAATTAAATATCTGTTGAAGTTAATCCCTTCCGTAACGGATTTTGTAATATATATATATATATATATATATATATATATATATATATGAAGTATATAAAGGTAGCAATTATTCATTCTTCAGACAAGCTTGATAAAAAAAACTGACTTGTTTCATTTCTATTATATTTTTTCTAATTTTCAGTTCTTACTAATAAAAATATAAAGAAATTGTCATTTTAAGTAAGTATTAATTCTTTGCATTAAACCCATCAACGCTCTATCTGAACCTTGATATCGAGCACTTTACGATAGAAAAACCTGCTTGCCAAAGTATCTTTTATCAGTAAAACTACTGAAAAAACAATAATCTTGGCGCTAAACATTATCACAACGCAACACTATTGATAAAAAAGTAAATCGTAAATCTCAATAACATTAACTACAAATGCGCTAACAATATGCTTACCTTGTTCTGTACATAACTCATACATACGAATCTACAATATACACAACTGTTATGGGAGAAACACTCCTATTCCTCAGATAATAGACTCTCCCTCCTCTATTAAAAACAGTTAACAGAAAATTCGTAGGAGTTCTTTAGACTTCTATTAGAGTTCAGTAGAACTACAAGGCAGTTGATATTAGTCGGCAGTTAGCCGAATATTAAGGAGTCAGCTTTCAGTAGAAGATTACCAAGTTCCTAACATTTTGGGTACGTTAAGTCGATTAGCAACCGACAAAGCACGATTATAACCTTCAGTGCGAAAAACTACTCCACAACATAATTGGCGACGAAGATCTACGAATTCACTCGGAAGAGGAGAGAAAACTTTCTTTCTCAAGGCAAAAGTCGCTACAGCAGATACAATATTGATAGCAGACACAGAATAGAATATCCAAAAGCTTCTAAATAAAGAAGCCACTAAGTGTATACGACAAGAAAATAAGATATGATACTGTTGTGGGGAAACACACCTATTTCTCAGATAATAGACTCTCCCTCCTGTATTAATAAGAGTTAACAGGAATTTCATAAGAGTTCTTTTGGCTTCTAATGGAGTTCAGTAGAACTACTAGGCAGCTGATATTAGTCGGCAGTTAGCCGAATATTAAGGAGTCAGCTTTCAGTTGAAGATTACCAAGTTGCTAACATTTTGGGTACGTTAAATCGATTAGCAACCGACATAGCACGATTATAACCTTCAGTGCGAAAACTACTTCACATACATTCTATTACACGTAAAGTAACATTCCTCATTGACAATGGCTAAAAGTATAGCCGAAAGCGCTCGGATAAACAAAACATTTGGACAATTTTATATAATTTATGTCCTCAAAATAAAAAAAACATTCAAAAATTACAAAAAACTCAACCATAATACCTTGTCTGTCATTAAAAAAAAATCTGCATAAAAGTGAGATTTCTAACCAAACATACGACATATATATATATTCGCAGACAGATCTGTTTCGCTGTATTATAGCTCATCAGTACGGCTTAGACTCCGGTCGCTTCCTAACCCAGGATTGAAAACCGACCGAATTAGCGTCAGTCGGTGATTCTACCCCTAGGTCACGAGCGTCCGGCAGAAGAAGGCAGGCTTTTTAGCGCGTATAAACACGCCCAATAGCTAGAGTGCTCCAATTCATTATCGAATGAGTGGTGTGTAAATGCTGGAGTAGCTACTGTTTACAAAGTCTACTACTCTTCCAGACTGCTCAATCAGGGTGTGATAGCGTGTGTATATATATATATATAGTGGATATCGGCTCGGAACGAGAAGCCGGGGAGCCGAGTTCGAATTCCAGTTGAATCCATTTTATTCCCTTACGCGCAAATACCCTTGGGAAAGGTATTAATCCGTCTTTTCCTTCCAGTTATGGGTTAAATAGCAGGACAGATTGGGTTCTATAGCCTTGGTCGGCAACCAGTCTACCGCGGAAAGCAATGGCAACCTACTGCGGGATAATCTTCTGCCCAGTCAGTCATGTCTCTTTCGAGACATGATCGCCCAAGCCTGTATTACGTATGGCACTTAACTGACTGACAACGTCTATCCCAAAAGTTTTCAAATATTTATTATATAAGGAGATGTCTAACATTTAACCTTATAAAGAAAAAATCCTCGTATTGGCAGAGGTTTTTAGAACCTTAAAAATGGCGAATCTGAACAGTGCCGCAAACAACCAATCCTGTTAATCATAAGTAAAAAAAAAAAAGAAAAATTCAAAAATAAAAAAACAAATCAACCTCGAAGAATAAACAGTTGATATGAAAATGTGTCTATAGTATCCAAAGACTTGGAGGAATCAGCCGTTCCATAAATTCATTCACAGTCATCGTCGTTTACTTTTGATTTCAATGGACACGCGTTCCTTTTTGGCTGCCCTTCTTGATGAAGGTCATCAAGTATATGGATGCTTTTAACGGATTACAGTTCAAGACTGAAACATCGATAGCAAAATTTAATCTGATCTTCGCTCATTTTTGTTCTCGAAAGCCCTTATTTAGACATTTTATCCATTTTCAAATTGAACATAACCGCCACACTGTATCTAAGCTCCCACAGCGGAATCTCTCTGACAAGAAAGAAAGACCACCGGAGGGATTTCATTTATTTATTCGTAGTAGAATTCTCTCTGTTTGGTGGCCAAATTATATCAAGACTGCGAAACTGCTAATTGAGATAGTGAAAATAGTTGTATATTTTCCGAAAAATCCTCGTATATCAGTCATGTTAATCTATCTATCTATCTATCTATCTATCTATCTATCATTTTTTAAATTATTTCACTTCGAGAGAGGCAATAAAGCCGCTAAGACTCAAGGGTTTACTGAGTTTTGGAAAATATAAGAAAAATATACAACAAAGGCGGGCGGGAGGACAATAAAAGAACATAAAGATTAATATTGCATTAAAACTTTTGAAGATTGAAGTTTACTGGGAAGAAAGAAGCTGGAAAAGAATTCTATAAGCGATAACTGAGTTAGAAAAAACTGTTAGAATAGAATTTACGGTTACATCTAGCCATTTTAGCTGTAAAATGACGAAAATATTTTCCGCCACTATAGTTAGTCAGTTAAGTGCAATACGTGATACACGCTTTGGGCGATCATGTCTCGAAAGAGACATAACTGACTGGGCAGAAGATTATCCCGCAGTAGGTATGTCCGCGGGACCTTTTAAGTAGAGATATTACAATCACAGGTATTCGTTTTCGAACCAAGGTCAAAAATACCAGAGAGCCCTTTTACGGAGATTCTGGAAAATAAAGAAGAAGGGTTGAACCCTGTAATTAGCTGGAGACTGATAGATTCAGCCCGAATTCCTGGGAATTTTCGTGATAGGTGCGATCTGTGTCTGCGAGAAAAAATTCTAATATTAAAGTACCCAAACCAGCATCTACTCCTGAATTTTAGAAAGGAATTCATTAGTAAGTGCCGCCATAAAGCGAAATTTGTAAATATTTAAATTTTAAATTGTAATTTTAGTTTTTAAGATAGTAAATATAAATTTAATTGTTTTTGATAAATTAATTTAATTTTTAAATAGTAATTTTAACCCCTCTACCCTCCTCTTCCTGTCTCCTTTAATTATCTACCGTTTTAAAATATGGATACTTTTACCAATTTAACCCCCGATTTCTTCTGCATATATATATATATATCTTTTTCACAACATAAATTTTTATAAAAAAAATTTCAAATAATTTTTAGAAATTTTTAAAAAATTAAATTCATTTTTTTATTTTTTTATTTTTATTTTTATTTTTTATTTTTATTTTTATTTTATTTATATCTAGATTTATCATTAATTAGATTAACTTAATTAAATTTAATTAAATCATATATCTGCTTTTTTCCCTAAATGTGTTTTTAAAGTCTTTTTTCTAATAATATAACCCATTTATAAACGCTAGTTTTGTTTGAAACGTATCGATCGTCTCTAAAATATAGAAATTTTTCTTTTTTTCTTTTCTTTTTCTTTATCCTTCTTGCCCCTCCCTCCCTTTCCTTCTGTCTTGTTTAACCCAATTCTCAATCAAACACCACTTCCTATTCCATCTTTTAACCCCTTTGTAAAGCTAGACAGCCAAATTTTCCAATTTTTTCACTTACAATTCAATCTAAAAGTAAAATTGTCCAAAATCTAAAAATAGACATTGATTGTTAACCGTTTTTTTGTGACGTAAATTTTATAATTCTAAACCTTCATTTTTTATTTCTTTTTTATTTCATTTTGAAATGTGGTAGTTGCCGATGAGATGGGAAATCTCTCTTAGGGATTTCATGTTGAAATGATCATTCAACAGTTTTGAACATCGAAATTTATTTCATTTTATATATATATATATATATATATATATATATATAGGCCCAGAGGTAGAACCGCCGACTGACGCCACTTCGGTCGGCTTCCAATCCTGGGTTAAAAGCAATCGGAGTCTAACCGTACTGATGAGCTGTGATACAGCAAAACAGATCTGTCTGCTGATGACTATATATATATATATATATATATATATATATATATATATATATTTATGAATGTATGTATGTATAAAACCACCTTTTTGTTCATATGCATCTATTTAAGATAGCTATTTTGTATGTCATGTAATTCTGGGAGTGATAATGGCTCCACGTAATGCCGCTGCATGGGAAGGTCATAGGTAATTAAACCGGCTCTCTGACCAGACATTTCTGGTGAAAAGATCGGCTAATTCTACAGTAAGTTTTAAAACAAACCATGTCAAATTGCGGATGAATCCTTCAAAAGAACAACGGTCATTTAGCACTGTCTAAGAGGCAGAGAAATACTTAAAATCTGCCCAGGCGTATGAAAAGTTAACTGGATGTGATAGACACCATAGTTTTCGTTACAGAGACAGAACAATCTGATGTAATATATACGCTTTGACAATATCGAATGATGTTAAAAGGTTTTTTTTTTTTTGGCTCTATGCTTTTCTTGTTCAGAAATTCTTCCGGTGCAACTTCTTTCACCAGTTTGAACATTTTATGCACACGCATTACTTTGTATTTTGAATATTTGACCATAAACGAAAAAGACAGTTATGATCTATGACGTCCCATAATAATGTTAACGACAATGGCTACAAGAGATCTAGACCACCAGGTGGTGAAAGGCGGTGGGTCGGTAGATGTCCCAGGGTAGTCTAGGCTCGGTCGTCATCCTGTTACTGTCACAAACCTAATAAATGTTACTTGTTGGGGCGTTAGAAATGATTGATACAGAGTCATCTGATAAGCCAAAACGGATGATTGCGATGGTAGCTAAGGGGCAACAACGATACAATTTTTATATTGCTGTCCTGTCAGAGATTGGATTAAATGATAAGGATAGCTTCACTGTTTAAACTGGAAAGGCGTGGAGGAATTGATGGAGAGAGAGGTGGGCGTAGGCTTTATAATAAAAAGCTCTCTTATCCAAAGACTGGAAGTGTTACCAGTAAATGATTGTTTGATGACAATGCGGTTAGCAATACTGAAAGGACGGTATATAATCGCAGTCAATATTTTTTTCCCGAACTATGAATGCAAATGAAGAAGAAAAGATGTATTATGAAACGCTGACAATTGTTTTGATAAAAGTTCTCCAAGTTGAGAAAATTCTCATTCTTGAGAATTTTAATGCCAGGGACTGTAGGGACTGTTATACATAGAATGGACTCAGAAAACATGGGAAGTATTAAACCACTGTCTTTATGGTATGAAAGATTTATTTTTGGAAATCTCTTCCTAGTTTCGGCTGATATACATTTTACGAGGTTTTGAATTTTCTCTTCGTTCTGTATATCTATACATATTAGACTTTTTGTCAGTCAGTCAGTTAAGTCCCATACGTGATACACGCCTTGGGCGATCATGTCTCGGAAGAGACATGACTGACTGGGCAGAAGGTTATCCCGTACTAGGTTGCCATTGCTTTCTGTGGTAGACTGGTTGCCAACCAAGGCTAAGGAAACCAATCTGTTCTGTTATTTTAACCATAACTGGTGGGATGATAAGGTTTAATACTTTTACCAAGGGTACTTGTGCGTAAGTGAATGCATGGAATTCAATTGGAATTCGAACTCGACTCCCCGATTTGTCGTTCCGAGCCGATATCTATTGCACCACAACGCACATCTGTCACTGTACGCTGGCCAATTTTTTCTTTGAAGTTTTTTTTCCGGAAAGATGGCTAGCCTGCAAGAATCCGGCTTGGCGGTCTCTCTCTCTCTCTCTCTCTTTCTCTCTCTCTCTCTCTCTCTCTCTCTCTCTCTCAGGTTAATATATTTGTTGTAAGCTTTTCATGTTCAATTTAGATTCTCGCCGCTAAAGAAACTAACTGAAAAAGTGAAATACTTAGTTTTTTGTTTTATTTTGCTTTATTTTTTAAAATTTCAATTTTACTTTATTCAGATAAATATTCAAATTTCAAGCTGGACTCTCTGCCTTCTGATAAGACTTTATTGAATAAAATACTTATTTTTGGAAATCTCTTACTAGTTTCTGTTGAAATCTATCGTATGAGTTGTTTTAATTTTCTCTTCGTCTCGTATATCTATGTATATTCAATCTTCGGCATTCTGGCAATTGAGATCTCGTTATAACCTACTTAAAATCTATTTTATTTTTCAGAAATGAATCTCATTACTTATACTATGTTAAAATTTTAATAAGAATTATATTTATTTATTTATTTTTTCAAAAAGGGCAGATAGGCTCTTCTGTCACACTTTTCATACTCCCTGCCTTAATCGTGGAGGGGAATAGAGACTCAAACCTTGTTTTCTCTGGAGGAAGCTATTCTCGGTTCTTGTCATCTTCTCAGGTCTTAATAGTAGTGATTTTGCGAATTTTTTGTGGTGTTTGGAAATGGTGTCAACATCTTTTTTACTGAGGTTCCAGGTTCGCAGTTTTCAGCTTGCTGTTTCCAACTAGTAATTAGGAGCCCGAACTCTTGCGTAGCTACTAGAGAGGCTTCATTAATCAACAGTTGTATAATATCGGAGTTCTTGCAGTGCTATGTCGTGCATGGATGGGTGTCCCTGAGAGCGCTTTTAGTGGGCAATCCTAACATTACATTAATTCTACACTATCTTGCGATAGTTTCCTTCCTACACACGTCACAATTGATGACCATCTACTACTACTACTTCAGGCTTCTTCTTAACTAAAACATTACAATTAATAACCAATTAAACCAGCTAAGCAAAAAACGCCTAAAGTCTTCAACATCTCTTTCTCCTGCATCCGTGGTATTCGTACCAACTTTTGCAATGTGGAATCGTTCTTCCATGAAAGGTCTCTAGACATCCTAGCGTTCTGTGAAACAAACCTTAACCCTACAATCCCCTCCTCTGATCTTTCGATTCCTAGTTACCTTCCCCTCTTTAGGACGGACTCTAGTGTCTACGTGCAGGGCCAGGGAGTTTCCCACGAACATCTCCTTATAGGCTAGGGCGATTTCTCTTGAATCTCTAGTCCACTCTCATATGCGTCTCCGGCTCTCTCCATTAAACTCAGCTATTTTTTCTTTCTCTACCGCTCCCCTTTTACTTCTAACGTTTCCGTGTAAGATAGTATTTAAGATAATATAGAAATTGCCATTTTCTCTCACTCGTTCGCTAATATGTTTGTATTCGGTGAAAAGTGGCTAAAACACACTGTCACTGATCCTGCTGGTGTTCATAGAGTGAAATTCTTAATCACTCGGTCTCTCACGCAAGTGGTGGATTTCCCCACGCGTTTTCTTATTAACTCCGAAAGACACGCTTTCCTTCTAGATCTCTGATTTACTTCTATTCTTGACTCTTGCGCCACCATTTAGCTCTGTCCTGTTGGTAACTCTGATCATTTTCTGGTTTCTGTTAATAACTCCTTCCACTCCCCTTTCTTCCAGTAGAATAACTTACTGCTATCAAAATGCGGACTGGTACTCGCTCGGCGACTTTCTTTGTGATGTCCCTTGGAACAAAGTTTGTAGTCTCCTTGTTCAAGACTGTGCTTCTAGGTGAAAGTCGGCATCGATGCTTTAACCCTTGCCAAGAAATTCTGACTTAAACCTTATTCCTCTCCTTGGTTCTCTCCTGCTTGCTCGGTAGCCTTTGCTTAATGTTACCTGTTATCGCCCGTTTCACACTCCACCCACGTCTATTGAACAGGTAAAGAGGCTCATCCCTTGTTTCCTGTTTAGGATGTGGTTCCCGGCTTTCTCTTTTCCAATCTTTTCACTCTTTTATTTATTGTTTTTCTTCAATTGGAGTAGATAGACTAATCTATCGCCCGGTTCACACCCCACCCACATCTATTGAACAGGTGAAGAGGCTCATCCCTTGTTTCCTGTTTAGGATGTGGTTTCCGGTTTTCTCTTTTCCAATCTTTTCACTCTTACGTAGCCCCCTGCGCATCAGTGGCGTTTTCGCCTTGCTTGGGGTGATAGGATTCAAAAAAAAAAGAAAAAAGAAAAAAATGATTGACCAAAGCTCAGAGCTAAATCACATACAAATATTTAATTTACAATTAACACAAAATGATATACATATACAAAATTTGCAATTTTTAAAAAATTCAAAACAGAAACGTAGCGTTTACTACTGGCAGGCGAAGTGCTACGAAGGAGAAAGAAGGGTCAGTATCTTTACTCAGTTAAGATAGCGAAGAAATTTAAGTGCTATACTTTTAGGAAAATGTGTATATAAAGAATAATTATTAGTTTGATGAATGAAAGAGTCAAAAATATTTACCCATATAGTTCCATGAGGTTCTTTTCAGGTTTTAGCTGGGCGGCTACTTTTCTTAGAGATTTTTCCGGCTGGATGCACAGATCCACGAATTGGGACGGAATTGATAATGTCAGCAAATTTTGTTAACAACTGACTACTCTCTTGCCTAAACCTATTTTATTGGAGCTAACACCCAATTAGCATATTCTAGAATTCTTTAGAATTCTCTAGATTTTAATCGAATTTTCTCGGACATTCTAGCACCTTCCAAACTTTCTATTTCTAATTTTCTTATTTTTACGACTATTTTTACGTTTTGTCTCTGATCCTAACGAATGCAAACGGGCATGATATTTAATTGGAGTAGATAGACTAAACTATCGCTCGGTTCACACTCCACCCATATTTATTAAGCAGGTGAAGAGGCTCATCCCTTGTTCCCTGTTTAGGTTTAGGATGTGGTTTCCGACTTTCTCTTTTCCAATCTTTTCACTCTTATGTAGCCCCCTGCACATCAGTGGCGTTACCGCCTTGCTTGGGGTGATATGAATAAATAAAAAAATTCCAGATTCTTTCATTGAACGTGTGCGTCCCCCAGAGATCTATCCTAGGTCTTGCCCCTTTTCTGATCTTCATAAACGATCTTTCTGGTGTATTCAGTTCACCAATAGGCATCTGTTGTGGACCCGGTAAAAGGTCCAGCAAGAATAACACAGAACAATCAAAATAAGAAATAACGAATATATATTAAACACGGCAAAATACAACACTTGGAACTTTGTTAGTAGAACGATAATACGGGTTAGTGTGTAATACTATAATTCGACCCTCAAACTGGGACGCGTAATGGTCGTTACGGTATCAGTGTTCGTAAACTACTCCCAGCTATGTTCAGGGCGTTCTCCTCAGGCTATCTACTAGCTACTCCCAGGCTGTCTACTCTCACATTTTGTGAGGGGAGGTATATATATAATGCTTGAAAGAGTTCATTCCCTTGTGGGTGATGTCGCCATGACAGCATCTATGCAGATGGCAAGAACATTTACTTTTGTCTCAACAAGAAATCTGTCTGCTTGTTGCTCTTGGAATGAATTTCTAATCTGTGATGGGTTGGGGATAAGAAATTGCTCCTAAATTTTAATGCTTCCAAAGCAATGCTGTTCTTCTTTAACCACCTTAAAGAAACTGTTCTACGTTCTATCAATATGATGACGCTATCTACCAGAAAGCAACACACTGCAGCCCCTTGGTCTCACTCTCTTAATTAGCCTCAAGTGAAGTGACCATATCGAACGAATAGCTACATTTAACACTTAAGGTTGGGTCACTGTGCTTGACCAGAAAGTTTTTTTCTCGCCAGAATTCATATTTCATTTAGAAATCTACCATTCTTTCCTGTATGTTGATATATATGGTTGGGTTCTCATGCTATTCATCTCGGGATTCTCGACAAAATCCAAAGATGTAGCTTCCCTCTATCTTTGCTACAAATATTTTCATGGTTTCTGCTCTGACGAGTTTTTATCCTTGGTCTCCGAGCACATGAGTTTGCTCGTGCTAATAGACTGAAATCTAGGTCCCACCCTTTTACCGTCAAAACTGTCACTTCTTCTCTTTCAGCTTCTTTTCTCGCACTTTCCGCCTATGGAACTTCCTTCCATATACTTGCTTCCCTCATAGTTACAATCTCCAAAAGTTTAAATGCAACGTAAATTGCCATATTTTTTCTCCTTGATTCCAGTCTTTCTCTTATTCTTTCTTCGACATCCCTTGTACATTATTCTTTTGTTTTCTCTCTTTTCTCTCACTATAACCCCCTGCGCACTAGTGTCCGTCCTACTTTGGGTGAAAAGATTACATGTTTTTCTAGTTGTATGAGGAATTTTTTTTATCGGTAAACCTTATTCTAACTGAAGATCAAGTATAAGACAAGGAGGGTTCAAGTTGATTTGATTTGTTTGTTTAACAGCATATCATCTACTTATGGGTCATTTATTGCCTAAATGTTATTTTCTTGGGGCCTTTGAAGTAATTGATACTTGTTTTATTTTCACAATAGAATACGGTCCTGGGTATGACGGTAAACTGCATCCAGCAGCAAGGCCTCTGATTAGGGGTTTGTGAGGAGCAGGGAACCACCTCTTAATTGCTGCTGTTCCCAGGACCACCCTGACCCAGAGCGGTAGCACCTGTTAGGGTCCCAGCTATGGGCAAATAGTTAAACCCCCAAACTAGGGTCTAAACACTATGACTTTTACAGAAAAATATACATGTTTGAAGGAACAAAAATTATTACCATAACACATTTTTAAACGAAAAAATTATTACCACCAATACATTTTTGAATAAAAAACTAGAATACTTCTTCAGTTTTCTAAAAAAAAATTTCATGAAAATCTGACTAAATCAACTTTCTCACTATAACCAAATGTTAAAAAAAAACCCCAAAAAACAATAACTTACAACCCTACCTTTTGGGCATTAAATAACCCACATAGGTTGATATACCGTTAAACGAAACTCAAACAAGAGAATACATGGTAGATGATACTCGTATTTTGTGAATATACATTTTTGTATACATCATTACTAGAGGTGATGATATGTGTGTTTTAAGCTGTAATTTTGTTGAAGTTATCTTTTGGAATAGATTTTAATTTAAGAAATTATAGGATATATTATAGATTAATGTCATCAAAGTTCTTTTATGTTGATTCATGTATTGTTCATAATTTTACTATAAATAGTTATTGTTGGTATTTTTATATAAAAATACATTGCTGGTATTTTTACTATAAAACTAGTTTTTTACTTTCATAGTGTTTTGTTTTTGTTTAGAGCGTTCACAATTTTTCCATAGCTGGGACCCTAACAGGTGATACTACATCGAGTCAGGGTAAACTTAAGAACAAAAAACAATTAAGAGGTGGTTCTACACTCCTCAAAACTCCAGTTTTCCGATTAGAGGCCCTTTTGCTGAATGTTTATCGTCATAACCAGAACTAAGACAAGGTGAAAGCACCCTCTTGGAAAATAATGGCAAATTCTACACTATGTACTTGTGACGCGATGAGATATTCAAAATGTTCTTTTTATTCGTTTTGGGGTATTGACACATCGACAATTATACGAAAAAGCCAAATCCTACTATCGATCAAAGCACACATATATAAACCACACACACAGACAGACAGACAGACACACACACACACACACACTCACTACAATTAACGACAGCAGTATCAGCAAAAAATGACCATTCATTGAAAGGCACAGTCCACAAGCGGACATGAAAACAAATTCTTTCTACCATTCTGAAGATGTGATTTTGACCTTGAAATATTAATGAATAATAAATAAGTAATACACAACATATTATTTACAACAACACCTATCTTTGTAGTTGGCATGAGTACGCCCCAAATGTATCGCTCCATAAAAAACGCAGTGATGAAATCCATCATATCCTTGGGATTAAAGTCCAACAAATAATTAAGGGAGCCAGTTATTTCATGTGGGATATGTGGCTGCCCACTCCCGAGGGTTGCGAGGAGATGACATCTTGAAACCTCATAACTAAGGATTTGATACTTAGAATATTTATAGGAGGTTCCTTTCATAGTATTTAGGGATCACTTGGGCATATACCTGATTTAGTATGATCAGTTCGTATCTTCCTTCACATATCATGCGCGGGAGATGGCGAACTTTTAGTCGGCTTTGATGAATTTTGTTTTTTGTTTTTAAGCGTATCACCCCGAGAAAGGCGGTAACACCACTGACGTGCAGGGGTCTACACAAGAGTAAAAAATAGGAGGAGAGTAAAGAGAAAGACAAACCAGTTAAGGATGTGAATACAGGTGTGATGACAGTTCCAAGGTGGAAAGAAAGGAAAAGATATACAGGGTGGTGAAGAAAGAACTAAAGTCAAGTGGTTAAGAGATGGGTATTGACATTGCATTTAAATTCCTGGAGGTTGTAGCTGTCAGGAAAGCAGGAATATGGAAGCGAGTTCCACAGACTGGAAGTTCGGGAAAAGAAGCTGCAGGAGTAGAATTTTCGTCTGCATTTAGTTGATCTAACTGTGAATTGGGTGAGATCCAGTTGCCAATCTGGTTGCACGAATAAAGACCTGTTGCAGGGACACCAGTTCGTCAGAGCAGAAGCCATGACATCCTCAAAACAATAAGGACTACTTCGCACTGTATAGACACCACATTCAATATTACATCAAGATCCGAAAGATTGTCAAAGTTGTAATTCTAATGAGACCTACAATCAGTTGTAGGGTCTCAGTATGACACTCGCTGAGAAGATTCCTAGTGGATATAGTCAACCTACTGACAGGAAGTTATCGTCCTGTGTTATAAACTCAAAACACGTTAAGGAATGAATCCAAGGGATTTTAATCAAAAGCAATCGGGTGCTAAGCTTGGATATGATAAGCCTGTTCACCAGTGTTTCTACAAACCTAGTCCTGACTGTGGTTAGAAACCAATTAGCATTAGACTCCTTCCTAGGAGACCTTACTAACATTCCAATGGATAATTTGATGAACATGTTAAAATTCTGCGCACAGATAACATAGCCTGACCGAATCCAACAGGAAAAGGTCTGGCTATTGGTTCACCGTTGTCACCAGAGATGGCGAACATACACATTGAATACATTGAGGAAATGACTTTGGGAACGGCACCACGAAAGCCAAAACTTGGGATGACGCAGACGACGCCTTCATGCTCTGACCTCACCAAGAAGCTGTATAACTACTGCTGTACCATGGGAACAGTTCACAATAGAAGAAATAATACCATGCTAAACTTACTGGATGTAGTAATAACTCGCACAGAGAATAGGTTAAAAAAAGCTATACGAATAACTACAACCTTGCAAGCATAACATCAACGTATGTAAAATTCCCTTGCCTTCACTTACTTCCATGATAACTAAAATCTTCAAATATTTAAATGCAACGTTAATCACCATCTTCTGTTTTATTAAACTCTGTTCATTTTTATCCTTTCTTTAATTCTCCCTGTTCACAGTCTTCTTATTTTCTTACACTTTCACACTCACTAAGTTATAGTTCCATTACTGCCTTGCTTAGGAGTCAGTCAGTCAGTCAGTCAGTTAAGTACTAAACGTGATACACGCTTTGGGCGATCATGTCTTGAAAGAGACCTGACTGCCTGGGCAGAAGATTATCCCACAGTAGGTTGCCATTGTTTTTTTGCGGTAGACTAGTCGCCAGCCAATGCTATAGAACCCAATCTATCCTATCAGTTAACCCACAACTGGAGGGAGGAGACGGATTAATACCTTTCCAAGGGTATTTGTGCTTAAATGAATGCAAGGATATTCAACGGGAATTTGAACTCGTCTCCCCAGGATATCTCGTTCCGAGCCGATATCCACTGCACCACAACGCACACCAGTAACGCTTGGGAGTAAAACGATTAAAAAAAGAAAAAAAAAGATTAATGGAAGAACAATGTATTTCTGATGAATAGCATGATGCATTAATTATAGTAATTTAAAAAAAAAAATATTCCTTGTGGTAAAAATATTTGTGGTAACCCCCAAAATATTTTTTGTCTGCAAATAGATAATGTGTAGTGTAGGATAATGTTGAACTGACAACTCCAAAATATTGCTAATAAGGTTTTTCAAGTATCGCAGTTCGGCTCTTAAGCAGACACAGGAGCTTCCTTTTCTGCAGGGCAATTACCTGAAATCTGTATGGAGCAGAGAATGTATTTGTATTTTGATAAAGTTAAAAACTTGTCTCCCTAGAGCTTTTTGCAACTGAGTTGTGAGTTCAATTCTCACTGGGTACCTCATTCTTTCGGCCTTGTGCCACATCTAAGCTGCGTTTGGAATATCAGTACTTCTGATTCGGTATTTTGGGCACTTTGACGTAATGGTTAGCAAGCTTGCCTCGTTAGAAAAATTATGACTGAGGAGTTAGTTCGATCCTCATTGTGTACTCCATTATTTCGGCTTTGTGCCACAACTAACCAACGCTTAGAAATTTACCAGTAAACAGGATAACTTTATAAGAAATAGTGAAAAAGCTTTATTGCCCAGACCCCCATAAGGCGTGTGGAGACGATGGAATCCCGGTGATAGTCCTTAAGAGGTGTGCTCCTGAACTTTCCCCTGTCCTCTCTAAACTATTTAACTACTGCCTTTCTGCTTCCTGCTTTCCTGCATGCTGGAAATTCTCTTCAGTCGTTCCTGTATTTAAGAATTGTGGTGAACCCTCGGACCCATCCAACTATCGCTCTATAAGTCTTCTACCGATACTCGGGAAAGTATTCCAGGCTATAATCAATGCTGAAATAGTTCATCATCTCACCGCCCACAAACTGTTCTCCGACAGGCAATATGGATTCCGCTTTGCCAGGTCCACGGCCGACCTGCTAACAACCGTAACGGAGTACATGCGACACGCCATTGATGCGTCTGACGAGGCTCGCGCGGTTGCTCAGGACATCTCCAAGGCTTTCGACAGGGTTTGGCACTCTGGCCTCCTATGCAAACTACGCGGTTATGGTATTACCGGTCGCCTGCTTGACCTAATCCAATCTTTCTTAAATAACCGCAAAATGAAGGTCGTTCTGAATGGGCGTGCCTCTTCGTCCTACAGCACGAATGCTGGTGTCCCACAGGGCTCTATCCTGGGCCCAACGCTCTTCCTTATTTTCATCAACGACCTCCCAGATGAGATCAAGTCCCAAGTAGGCATCTACGCAGATGACACTACAATATACTCCCGCTCCAGTAAGAAACCTGTCGTGGCGGACAGACATAATCTCGCTGCTGACCTTGAGCGGGATCTACACTCTGTGGTGAACTGGGGCAAGAAGTGGCTTGTCAACTTCAATTCATCTAAGACCAAGCTGTTGTCTGTCAACCATTACAGGCAACCTCTCCTGACTCTCATAAGCATGGACCAAGCGATTCTCCCGGAGAGTAATACACTACGCCTCCTCGGACTTACCCTGTCCTCAGACCTCAAATGGAACCACTATATTGAATCCATAGCAAAATCTACTGCTAAGAAGATTGGGTCACTATGTCGATCCAGGATGTTTTTCCACCTGAATCCATCCTGCATATATACAAGTCAACCATCCGTCCGTGCATGGAGTACTGCTGCCATTTATGGTCAGGATCCTCTGCCGTTCTCCTCAGTGTTCTTGACAAGCTCCAAAGGAGAGTCTGTAATGTGATAGGTACTGATCTGGCGACTCGACTGCAACCACTTCCCCATCGTCGAAATGTGGCCTCCCTTTGTCTGTTCTATAAATACTTTCATGGCTTCTGCTCGGACGAGCTTAAGTCACTGATGCCTCCTCAACAGGTGTTTACTCGTGCAACCTGACTGGCAACTGGGTCCCACCCATTTACAGTCAGGTTAGCCAAATGCAGACGACAATTCTACTCCTGCAGCTTCTTCTCTCGCACTTCCCGCCTGTGGAACTCGCTCCCGTATTCTTGCTTTCCTGACGGCTACAACCTCCAGAAATTTAAATGCAAAGTCAATACTGATCTACTAACCACTGGACTCTAGCTCTCTCCCCACCCCTGTATAACCTTCTCTTTCTCTCCACCTATGTATCTGTCATCGCACCTGCTTTCTATTGTTCCTTTCTGACTAGGTTGTACTCCTCACTCTTTTCTAATTAATCTTTTTACATTTATGTAACCCCCTGCACATCAGTGGCGTTTCCGCCTTGCTCTGGGTGAAATGATTAAAAAAAAAAATTAACATCCTCTGATAGCATTAAAGTGTAGGTAAATGTTTGTGGTAAGCTGTCTAAACCCAGTCATTTAAGTGCCATGCGTGATATACGCTTGGACGATCATGTCTAGAAAGAGACATAACTTACTACGAAGAAGATTTTACCGCAGAAGGTAGACGTTACTTTCTGCTGCTGACTGGTCGCCAAACATGGCTACAGAACCCAGTCTGTCCAGTTATTTCACCCATAGATGGAGGAAGAAACGACGTATTAATATTTTCCCCATGGGATGCAAATGAATGCAACAAGCTTGACTAGAAATCGAACTCGACTTCCTGATTTCACTTTTCGAGGCGATATCCGTTACACCACAAAGCACGACCCTGTCTAAATTTCTTCTTCTTCTTTTATGATCGCCATGTCCTTTCGGGACGTAGGCGATCATGGCTTTCCACATCTCCCTGTCCCTGATGGCTCTTAGCGCGCTTTCTCCTGTTGCACCATGGAACCCTCGTTCCGTCATCCACCTGATCAGGCCCTTCAAATATGTTATCCGCTGCTTTCCCCTGTCTCTTCTTCCCTCTATCTGACCTGTTACTATCAGGTTCTCCAAGCCCTCCTTCCTCATTGCATGTCCCAAGAACTTTAGCTGTCTCTTCCTGATGATCAGTATTAATTTCCTTTTCGACTCCAACCTTTCCAAAAACTCTTCATTGCTCACATGCTCGGTCCATGAAGTCCGCAGCATCCTTCTGTAGAAAACTACTTCAAGTAAAATATGGAGTAAATCAGAGAGACGTTCCTGCTACTAGACTTTTTGCTCTTTAATTTATAATGGTGTTTTTTTTTATGGCTTTCAAATGCTGTAATGATTACTTTTAGAAATCCATTTAATTTCAGACGAAAGTATCTATTAACCTTATAGGAGATTTGTATGCAGACGATTGCAATGTTCTGACTCATAAAGACGATGATATGCAGCTTCTAATGGACGCTTTCACCAGTATTTGCATTGCTCTTAGACTTAATAAAAGTATAAATATATTGTAGTGATGCACCAGCATGAACCGCGAGAGCTTTACGGAGAGCCAAATTTATATGTATCCGATAAGCGTGTGGACTCGGTCGGTTGATGATTGGTTAACGTGGTAGCATCATAAAAAGGCCATGGTTGCTGATGAGGGAATTGTGAACAGAAATTGGTTTAAGTTGTTTAGCGGCACATCAACTTCTTATGGGTCATTTAATAGCGAAATTTATATTTCGGTATCTATCTATATAAGCATGTTCATATTTATCTCTCTAAGCTTATTTATATCTAAACATATCTATCTAAGCTTATTTATATCTAAGCTTATCTATATTTATCTAAGCTCATCTATATAAGCTTATCTATATTTATCTAAAGTCATCTATCTAATCCTATCTAAATCTATTTAAGCTTATCGGTATCTATCTGAGCTTATCTAAGTTTATCTAAAGCTTATCTGTATCCAATTTTATCTAAGCTTATCTATATCATTCTAAGCTTATCTATATCTATCTAAGCCTATCTATCTGAGCTTATCTATATCTAAGCTTATCTATATCTAAGTTAATCTATCTATGCTTATCTATATCTATCTAAGCTTATCTATATCTACCTAAGCTCATCTAAGCTTATCTATATCTTTCTAAGCTTATCTATATCTAAGTTCATCTATCTAAGTTTATCTATATCTATCTAAATTCATCTATCTACGCTTATCTATATCTATCTAAGCTTATCTATATCTATATAAGCTCATCTATCGAAGCTTATCTATATCTTTCAATCTCTCTAACGTTGATCGTATCTATCTATCTATCTATCTATCTATCTATCTATCTATCTATCTACCTATCTGGTCTCTTCGCTGTGGTGCAATGGTTAGCAAGCTTGTCTGAGTAGTGACTGCAATCCTCACCGAGTACCCCATACTTTTGACCTTTTGCCATATCTAGATCAGATAGACAGAAACAGAGACAGAAGAAAGCAACGGATGACATTTTTGAAGGGCCTGAGCCGGTGGATTACAGAACCGGGGTTGCGAGGTGTTACAGGAGAAAGTGTGCTAAGAGCCACCAGGAATAGGGAGAGTATGGAAGGCCTTGATCGCCTACGTCTTGAAAAGACAAGGCACATAGAAGAAGAAGAAGAAGAAGATGAAGAAGAAGAAGAAGAAGAAGAAGAAGAAACAACAAAAACTAATATTTAACATCAGGAAGAGACAGTTAACACAATTCTGAGACACATAATGAGGAAGAATAGTTTGGAGATTCTGATACTCACAGGGCGGAAAGAGAGACTGGGGAAAACAACGTGTGACATTCTTGAGGGACTAAGGAAATAAATGACAGAGCAGGGTTTGAGAAAAATAACATAACAAAAAAGTATTAAGCAGTAGAAAGAAATAGGAAGATGTTGAGAGGCATGATCGCTTACGCCCTGAAAGGAAACGGAACATAAAAGAAGAAAAAACATATAAATTGTTAGATTTTATTTGTCGGTATTTATCAATAATGTATTGGGAAAATAACTTTTTACCTGTATGCATATTGCAAAAGGAAGGGTAAAATTATGTCTAGTGACTTAATTTGACAATTAAATTCTCCAGGTGAAATGGGTGAACATTTCAGCGAGTTTAAAATTATCGAAATAGGGATTATGGAAGGCGACATGATTCGGATTGTTCTTTTATCATTCGGCGTAATATCTAAGATTATCTATATCTAAGATTATCTATATCTAAGATAATCTACATCTAAGATTATCTATATCTATCTAAGATTATCTATATCTAAGATTATCTATATCTAAGATTATCTATATCTATCTAAGATTATCTATATCTAAGATTATCTATATCTAAGATTATCTATATCTAAGATTATATATATCTATCTAAGCTTATCTATATCTATCTAAGCTTATCTATATATATCTAAGCTTACCTATATCTAAGTTTATCTATATCTATGCTTATCTATATCTATCTAAGCTTATCTATATCAATCTAAGTTTATCTATATCTATCTAAGCTTATCTATATCTATATCTACGCTTATCTATATCTATCTAAGCTTATCTATATCAATCTAAGTTTATCTATATCTATCTAAGCTTATCTATATCTATCTAAGCTTATCTATATCTATCTAAGCTTACCTATATCTAAGTTTATCTATATCTATGCTTATCTATATCTATCTAAGCTTATCTATATCAATCTAAGTTTATCTATATCTATCTAAGCTTATCTATATCTATCTAAGCTTATCTATATCTAAGTTTATCTATATCCATGCTTATCTATATCTATCTAAGCTTATCTATATCAATATAAGTTTATCTATAACTATCTAAGCTTATCTATATCTATCTAAGCTTATCTATATCTAAGTTTATCTATATCTATGCTTATCTATATCTATCTAAGCTTATCTATATCTATCTAAGTTTATCTATATCTATCTAAGCTTATCTATATCTATCTAAGCTTAACTATATCTAAGTATATCTATATCTATGCTTATCTATATCTATCTAAGCTTGTCTATATCAATCTAAGTTTATCTATATCTATCTAAGCTTATCTATATCTAAGTTTATCTATATCTATCTTAGCTTATCTATATCTATCTAAGTTTATCTACATCTGTCTAAGCTTATCTATATCTAAGTTTATCTATATCTATCTGAGCTTATCTATATCTATCTAAGTTTATCTATATCTAAGCTTATGTATATCTATGCTTATCTATATCTATCTAAGCTTATCTATATCAATCTAAGTTTATCGATATCTATCTAAGCTTATATATATCTATCTATCTATCTATATCTAAGCTTATCTATCTATCACTTATCTATATAAATCTAAGTTTATCTATATCTATCTAAGCTTATCTATATCTATCTAAACATCTATATCTATCTAAATACCTATATCTAAGTTTATCTATATCTATGCTTATCTATATCTATCTAAACTTATCTATGTCAATTTAATTTATGTATATCTATCTATCTATCTATCTATGATTTTATCTATATCTATGTATCTATATCTATTTATTTATCTATATCAATCTAAATTTATCTATCTATCTATCTATTTATCTATATCTACTAGCTTATCTATATCTATCTAAACTTACCTATATCTAAGACATCTATATCTATGTATCTATATCTATCTATTTATCTATATCAATCTATCTATCTATCTATCTAAGCTTATCTATATCTATCTAGCTTTCCTCTAAGTTTATCTATATCTATACTTATCTATATCTATCTAGCTTATCTATATCAATCTAAGTTTATCTATATCTATCTAAACTTATCTATATCTATCTAAACTTATCTATATCTAAGTTTATCTATATCTATGTATCTATATCTATCTAAGCTCATCTATATCTATGTATATATCTATCTATTTATCTATATCTAGTTTATCTATATCTATGTATCTATATCTATCTAAACTTATCTATATCAATCTAAGTTTATCTATATCTATCTAAGCTTATCTATATCTATCTAAAACATATGTATATCTAAGTTTATCTATATCTATGTATCTATATCTATCTAAACTTATCTATATCAATCTAAGTTTATCTATATCTATCTAAACTTATCTATATCTATCTAAACTTATCTATATCTAAGTTTATCTATATCTATGTATCTATATCTATCTAAGCTCATCTATATCTATGTATCTATATCTATCTAAACTTATCTATATCAGTTTATCTATGTCTATACTTATCTATATCTATCTAAGCTTATCTATATCAATCTAAGTTTATCTATATCTATCTCGCTTATCTATATCTATCTAAGCTTATCTATATCTAAGTTTATCTATATCTATACTTATCTATCTACGCTTATCTATATCTATCAAAGGATTTATCTATATCTATCTAAGCTCTACCTATATCCTCTAGCTCATCTATATCTAAACATCTATATCTATCTAAGTTTATCTATATCTATCTAAGCTTATCTATATCTATCTAAGTTTATCTATATCTATCTAAGCTTATCTATCTAAGTTTATCTATATCTATCTAAACATCTATATCTATCTAAACTTGTCTATATCAATCTAAGTTTATCTATATCTAGCTTATCTATATCTAAGTTTATCTATATCTATCTTAGCTTATCTATATCTATCTAAGTTTATCTACATCTGTCTAAACTTATCTATATCTAAGTTTATCTATCTATCTGAGCTTATCTATATCTATCACGGATTTATCTATCTAAGCTTATCTATATCTATGTATCTATATCTATCTAAACATCTATATCAATCTAAGTTTATCGATATCTATCTAAGCTTATATATATCTATCTAAGCTTATCTATATCTAAACTTATCTATACCTATGTATCTATATCAATCTAAGTTTATCTATATCTATCTAAACTTATCTATATCTATCTAAGCTTATCTATATCTATCTAAGCACACCTATATCTAAATTTTTATCTATATCTATGTATCTATATCTATCTAAACATCTATATCAATTTAAATTTATGTATATCTATCTAAGCTTATCTATATCTAAGTTTATCTATATCTATGTATCTATATCTATTTAAGCTTATCTATGTCAATCTAAGTTTATCTATATCTATCTAAGCTTATCTATATATCTATCTAGCTTATCTATATCTATCAACACCCATATCTAAGTTTATCTATATCTATACTTATCTATATCTATCTAAGCTTATCTATATCAATCTAAGTTTATCTATATCTATCTATTTATCTATATCTATCTAAACTTATCTATATCTAAGTTTATCTATATCTATGCTTATCTATATCTATCTAAACTATCTATATCAATCTAAGTTTATCTATATCTATCTAAACTTATCCATATCTATCTAAGCTTATCTATATCTAAGTTTATCTATATCTATGTATCTATATCTATCTAGCTCATCTATCTATACTTATCTATCTAGTTATCTATCTATGTATCTATATCTATCTAAGCTTATCTATATCAATCTAAGTTTATCTATATCTATCTAAGATTATCTATATCTGCTAAGCTTATCTATATCTAGTTTATCTATATCTATACTTATCTATATCTATCTAAACTTATCTATATCTATCAAAGTTTATCTATATCTATCTAAACTTACCTATATCTATCTAAATACATCTATATCTAAGCTTATCTATATCTATCTAAGTTTATCTATATCTATCAAGGCTTATCGATATCTATCTAAGTTTATCTATATCTATCTAAGCTTATCTATATCTAAGTTTATCTATATCTATCTAAGCTTATCTATATCTATCTAAGCTTGTCTATATCAATCTAAGTTTATCTATATCTAAGCTTATCTATATCTAAGTTTATCTATATCTATCTTAGCTTATCTATATCTATCTAAGTTTATCTACATCTGTCTAAGCTTATCTATATCTAAGTTTATCTATATCTATCTGAGCTTATCTATATCTATCTAAGTTTATCTATATCTAAGCTTATGTATATCTATGTATCTATATCTATCTAAGCTTATCTATATCAATCTAAGTTTATCGATATCTATCTAAGCTTATATATATCTATCTAAGCTTATCTATATCTAAATACTTATCTATACCTATGCTTATCTATATAAATCTAAGTTTATCTATATCTATCTAAGCTTATCTATATATCTAAGCTTATCTATATCTATCTAAGCTTACCTATATCTAAGTTTATCTATATCTATGCTTATCTATATCTAAGCTTTCTCTATATCAATATCTATCTATCTAAGCACCTACCTATATCTAGTTTATCTATATCTATGTATCTATATCTATTTAAGCTTATCTATATCAATCTAAGTTTATCTATATCTATCTAAGCTTATCTATATATCTATCTAAACATCTATATCTATCTAAGCTTACCTATATCTAAGTTTATCTATATCTATGCTTATCTATATCTATCTAAGCTTATCCACATATCAATCTAAGTTTATCTATATCTATCTAAGCTTATCTATATCTATCTAAGCTTATCTATATCTAAGTTTATCTATATCTATCTATCTATATCTATCTAAGCACTTATCTATCAATCTAGGATTTATCTATATCTATCTAAACTTATCTATATCTATCTAAGCTTATCTATATCTAAGTTTATCTATATCTATGCTTATCTATATCTATCTAAGCTCATCTATATCTATAACCTATCTATATCTATCTAAGCTTATCTATATCTAAGTTTATCTATATCTATGCTTATCTATATCTATCTAAGCTTATCTATATCAATCTAAGATATTTATCTATATCTATCTAAACATCTATATCTATCTAAGCTTATCTATCTAAGTTTATCTATATCTATGCTTCTATCTATCTATCTAAGCTTATCTATATCTATCAAGATTTATCTATATCTATCTAAGCTTACCTATATCTATCTAAGCTCATCTATATCAAGCTTATCTATATCTATCTAAGTTTATCTATATCTATCTAAGCTTATCTATATCTATACAGTTATCTATATCTATCTAAGCTTATCTATATCTAAGTTTATCTATATCTAACTAAGCTTATCTATATCTATCTAAGCTTGTCTATATCAATCTAAGTTTATCTATATCTAAGCTTATCTATATACAGTTATCTATATCTATCTTAGCTTATCTATATCTATCTAAGTTTATCTACATCTGTCAGCTTATCTATATCTAAGTTTATCTATATCTATCTTGACTTATCTATGTATATCTATCTAAGTTTATCTATATCTAAACTTATCTATATCTATGCTTATCTATCTATCTAAGCTTATCTATCAATCTAAGTTTATCGATATCTATCTAAACTTATATATATCTATCTAAGCTTATCTATATCTAAACTTATCTATACCTATGCTTATCTATATCAATCTAAGTTTATCTATATCTATATTCGCTTATCTATATCTATCTAAGCTTATCTATATCTATCTAAGCTTACCTATATCTACGTTTATCTATATCTAACTAACTATCTATATCTATCTAAGCTTATCTATATCAATTTAAATTTATGTATATCTATCTAAGCTTATCTATATCTAAGTTTATCTATATCTATGCTTATCTATATCTATTTAAGCTTATCTATATCAATCTAAGTTTATCTATATCTATCTAGCTATCTATATCTATCTAAGCTTATCTATATCTATCTAAGCTTACCTATATCTAAGTTTATCTATATCTATACTTATCTATATCTATCTAAACTTATCTATATCAATCTAGTTATCTATATCTATCTAAACATCTATATCTATCTAAGCTTGTATCTATATCTAAGTTTATCTATATCTATGCTTATCTATATCTATCTAGCTTATCTATATCAATCTAAGTTTATCTATATCTATCTAAACTTATCCATATCTATCTAAGCTTATCTATATATCTAAGTTTATCTATATCTATGCTTATCTATCTATCTAGCTCATCTATATCTATGCTTGTATCTACCACTCTAAGTTTATCTATATCTATGTATCTATATCTATCTAAGCTTATCTATATCAATCTAAGTTTATCTATATCTATATAGATTATCTATATCTATCTAAGCTTATCTATATAAGTTTATCTATATCTATGCTTATCTATATCTATCTAAGCTTATCTATATCTATCAAAGTTTATCTATATCTATCTAAGCTTACCTATATCTACTCAAGCTCATCTATCTCTGACTTATCTATATCTATCTAAGTTTATCTATATCTATCTAAGCTTATCTATATCTATCTAAGTTTATCTATATCTATCTAAACATCTATATCTAAGTTTATCTATATCTATCTAAGCTTATCTATATCTATCTAAGCTTGTCTATATCAATCTAGTTATCTATATCTAAGCTTATCTATATCTAAGTTTATCTATATCTATCTTAGCTTATCTATATCTATCAATTTATCTACATCTGTCTAAGCTTATCTATATCTATCTAAGCTTATCTATATCTAGCTTACCTATAAGTTTATCTATATCTATGCTTATCTATATCTATCTAAGCTTATCTATATCAATCTAAGTTTATCTATATCTATCTAAGCTTATCTATATCTATCTAAGCTTATCTATATCAGTTTATCTATATCTATGCTTATCTATATCTATCTAAACATCTATATCAATCTAAAGTTTTATCTATATCTATCTAAACTTATCCATATCTATCTAAGCTTATCTATATCTAAGTTTATCTATATCTATGCTTATCTATATCTATCTATGCTCATCTATATCTATGCTTGTCTATATCTAAGTTTATCTCATATCTACGTTTATCTATATCTATCTAAGCTTATCTATATCAATCTAAGCTTATCTATATCTATCTAAGATTATCTATATCTATCTGTTTATCTATATCTAAGTTTATCTATATCTATGCTTATCTATATCTATCTATCTATCTATCTAATGTTTATCATATCTATCTGTTTACCTATATCTATCTAAGTTTATCTATATCTATCTAAGCTTATCTATATATCTAAGTTTATCTATATCTATCTAAGCTTATCTATATCTATCTAAGCTTGTCTATATCAATCTAAGTTTATCTATATCTAAGCTTATCTATATCTATGTTTATCTATATCTATCTTATTTATCTATATCTATCTAAGTTTATCTACATCTGTCTATTTATCTATATCTGTTTATTTATATTTATCTGTTTACCTAGTCTATCTAAGGCCATCTAGCATTCAAGCTTATCTATATCTATGCTTATCTATATCTAATGTAAGCTTATCTATATCAATCTAAGTTTATCGATATCTATCTAAGCTTATACATATCTATCTAAGCTTATCTATATCTAAGCTATCTATACCCCCCCATGCTTTCATTCATCAATCTAAGTTTATCTATATCTATCTAAGTTTATATATATCTATCTAAGCTTATCTATATCTATCTAAGCTTACTCATTCAAGTTTATCTATATCTATGTTTATCTATCTATCTATGTTTATCTATATCAATTTAAATTTATGTATATCTATCTAAGCTTATCTATATCTAAGTTTATCTATATCTATGTCATATCTATATCTATTTAAGCCATCTATATCAATCCAAGTTTATCTATATCTATCTAAGCTTATCTATATCTATCTAAGCTTATCTATATCTATCTAAGCTTACCTATATCTATGCCTATCTATCTATGTTTATCTATATCTATCTAAGCTTTTTTTTATCTATATCAATCTAAGTTTATCTATATCTATCTAAGCTTATCTATATCTATCTAAGCTTATCTATATCTAAGTTTATCTATATCTATGTTTATCTATCTATCTATCTATATCAATCTAAGTTTATCTATATCTATCTAAACTTATCCATATCTATCTGTTTATCTATATCTATTATCTATATCTATGCTTATCTATATCTATCTAAGCTCATCTATATCTATGCACATTCATATCTATCTATCTATATCTATGCTTATCTATATCTATCTAAAGCCTATCTATCAATCTAAGTTTATCTATATCTATCTAAATATCTATATCTATCTAGCTATCTATATCTGTTATCTATATCTACGTTTATCTATATCTATCTAAGCTTATCTATATCTATCAAAGTTTATCTATATCTATCTAAGCTTACCTATATCTATCTAAGCTCATCTATATCTAAGCTTATCTATATATATCTAAGTTTATCTATATCTATCTAAGCTTATCTATATCTATCTAAGTTTATCTATATCTATCTAAGCTTATCTATATCTAAGTTTATCTATATCTATCTAAGCTTATCTATATCTATCTAAGTTTATCTATATCTATCTAAGCTTATCTATATCTAAGTTTATCTATATCTATCTAAGCTTATCTATATCTAAGTTTATCTATATCTATCTAAATTTATCTAAGCTTAACTATATCTATATCAGCTCGTCGATCTAATCTTTATTTATATCTATCTAAGCTCATCTGTCTAAGCTTATCTATATCTATCTAAGCTTATCTATATCTATCTAAGCTCATCTAAGTTTATCTCTATCTATCTTAGCTCATCTATCTAAGCTCATCTATCTAAGCTTATCTATATCTATCTAAGCTTATCAATATCTATCTCAGCTCATCTATCTAAGCTTAACGATATCTTTCAATCTCTCTAACCTTGATCGTATCTATCTATCTATCTATCTATCTATCTATCTATCTATCTATCTATCTATCTATCCTAGACTGTTCATATCTATCTATCTATCTATCTATCTATCTATCTATCTATCTATCTATCTATCTATCTATCTATGCACCTCGGTGTGGTGCCATGGTTAGCAAGCTATAAATAGATAAGCTTAGATAGATATAGATAAGCGTAGATAGATGAACTTAGATAGATATTTGTAAGCTTGATATTGATATTGAACATTAAAAAAAGCCTTAAAATCCCACCTTTTTGGCATTAAATAACCCACAGAGTTTGATATGCAGTTAAACAAAATTCAAACTCAAACTCAGTATCCGTCATCAGCACTGTGTCATCCTCATATTTGATATTGATAAGACTGCGACTGACAATCATGAATCTAGACGGGATTTCTATTTCTCACATAACTGCTTGCCGTTTAGGTTGAACAGATACGGTAAGAAGACGCATCCTTGTCTTACACCCCTTTCTATTTTTGTATATCTGCTGAACACATTTCTTTTCCGACTGCAAGGAGTTGGCTGCCAGTATAAGTTCTTGGTTATTTTAATATTGGTTGGTTGGTTGTTTTGTTTTTATGGCAAATCAACCTCGGCGGGTCATTTATTGCCAACTAAATTTGATTTATTTATTGTTGGTAATACCTTTTTCTTTCAAGAATTTATTGTTGTTTTATATGAGTTTTATGTCTAGTAATACTTTTTTCTTTTCGAGTATCAAGATTCATTGGGATTTGTTTTTTAAGGGTAGGGTCCACAAGTCCTACCCTTGTTATTTAAGCCATAACTGGAGGGAAGGGACGGATTAATACCTTTCCCAACGGTAATAAGTGTTTAAGTGAATGCAGGGTATTTAACTGGAATTCGAACTCGGCTCACCGATTTCTCTTTCCGACCCGATATCCACTGCACCACAACGCACATCCGTCACTAAACGTTTACAGCACCTGGTATTCCTCAGTGGTCACCCATCTAAGTACTGACCAGGCTCAACTTCGGTGATCGAGCGATGTATTCAACGTGATAGGCCGTTAGCCTTATTCTAATGTATTTTCCGAATATGTCAAGGTTGCTAAGCAGCCTTAACAGTTCTTTGAGGTGTCCTTTTCCGAACGCCTTTCTGTGGTCTAAAAACACAGGTACACGTCCTTCTGTATTTGTATTGCTCTTTCTGATAAGATTCTATGCATAAATATTGCGTTCCTAGTTCCGGTGTTTTTGACGAACCCAGTTATCAGTCTTGTTCTATAATCAGTCATAAATGATCTAACGAGACGAGCTTGTTAACCCATACACCACGTCGAAGTGCCAAATTATAATGTATTCAGAGACATTTCTAATTTGTTAATTGTCGAGGAAACTTGTTTATATTTAGTCATTTCTTATCGCTTTCATTAGCTACATTCTGCCGGAGGTAATCTTTTTCCGTGCCTGCTATCAACACTGTGTCATCTGCATACCTTATATTGTTAAGGTTGTGGCTGCCGGTGATGAAACCTGTCAGGATTTCTTGTTCTCCCAGAATTGTTTCGCTGTATAAGTTGAATAGATCCGGTGAGAAGGCACATCCTTGTCTCACACCCCTTTCTATTTTTGTAAATCTGCGGAAATAATTTCCTGTCTGTATACAGGTGGTTTGCTGCCAGTATAGATTCTTGATTTTTAAAATGTATTTCCCAAATATGTCAAGGTTGCCAAGAAGGGCTAACAAATCTTGGTGGCGTACTTTGCCGAACACCTTTCCGTGCTCTATAAAACACAGGTACACATTCTTCTACATTTGAATTGCTCTTTCATATAACATTCCGAGCATAAATATCACGTTCTTTGTTCCGGTGTTTTTGATAAACCCGCAGTGTTCTTGGACAGTTCAGCTTCTACTTCGGTTCTTAATATTTCCAGTCTGTTGGCATTTCTGTTTATTGCCATTGTGAAAGAGATCTTCTATATATTCGCCCCATCGCTGAAGTATTGTTTTTCTTTCTCTAATATGAGCGTTTCATCCTTGGATTTTATAAACCCTATTTATGAATATATCTTTTGTCCTGTCTGTTTTCTTATGCTTGTATGCATATCTGCTTAATTTGTGATACTCACTCTATTTTTGCACATTTGTTTTGAAGCCTTCTTCTTTAACCTGTCTGCATTTGCTTCTTTTTTCCTTGTGTAGTTTTCTGTATTCCGTTCCATACCTTGGATCTCATTTGTGATCCAAGCGTTTTTCCTTCTAGGTCTACTTTCCTTAGGGATCCCGTCGCTTGCTGATGTCAGTAAAGCTAAATAAATATATATTTGTGTGTGGAATGCGAGAAAATTATATATAACAGAGCAATGAAAGAAAATTTACTGACGAAGTGATGAAAAATAACTGTACACCGCGTTTTAGATGGCCAGCCCGCACTTTCTTAAACTTTCTTTTTTACTTCACACATATTTTTTCTGTTTTTTTTTTTGGTAATATAGAAACCATTCACTCTTGAATGTAATGTATCAATTTGTGCATATTTTGAAAAAAAATAATATTTTGATTTTTTAATGTCTGATTCTAAGACGCACCAGATCACTTGGTGGCTTCGCCTATGTGGATAGGTGTGGCAGGTTCGAATGACACACATTTTCCTAACAAACATTTATTGTAAATAATCTAAATGTAAATAAGTTAATATAACTAATGTGATTTCAGGCATTAATTACATATTAATTATCATTATATATATATATTAATATATTTATATTATATATTTATATATATATATATATATATATTAATTATCATTAATTTACTGTGAATCAGTTGGCAAATATTTTCCGTGAAATGCAAAATCGTATTAACCTTTATATTGCTAATGATGGAAACTTCAATAAAATTTCAATAAAACCTTAAAAATATAGATTTACTTCTTACTAAGCCTTTGTACAAATTATTTTTATTTATTATTTTTATTATTTTATTATTTATTATTTTTTATTTTTATTATTTTTTTATTTCTATCGCAAATATAGATAAAGTAATCAATTTTTTAATGTGCACACGAACTTTATGGACACCCTGTATATACATATATATGCGTGTGAATGCATGTACGTATAGTTTTATGTTCCTGTTATATTAATAAATCAGTCAGTTATGTGCCATATGTGATATTCGCTTCGGGCGATCATGTCTCGAAAGAGACATGACTGACTGGGCAGAAGATTATCCCGCAGTAGGTTGCCATTGTTTTCTGCGGTAAACTGTTTGCCAGCCAAAGCTATGGAACCCAGTCTGTCCTGTTATTCAACCCATAGCTGGAGGGAAGAGACGGATTAATACCTTTTACAAGGGCATTTGTGCGTAAGTGAATACAAGAGATTCAACTGGAATTCGAACTCGGTAACCCACAGCGCACATCCGTATATTACTAAATACATATATATAAACGAATATGAAATAATTATCGCTGAGTCATGTTAATGCTCTAATATAACAACAACACATCAATGCCACACAGGTTCTCTACATAAAAACACGCAAACTCACGCAGGTCTAATAGTTTTTATTTGTAAAACTTTAAAGAATAAACGCTGTAAACCACTACTTCCTTCCCTTCTCGATCGATATTTTCGTTCTTTGCCGATTAACTTTTTCCAATGAGACTAAACAAAAAACCACAAAGACGTTTTAGATTTGTCTTGCATCTTATATACACCAATGTATAAACGCCAGTCATCTAATATATTGAACAGCAAACTATTGCTACAAGAGAATCGATAGTTGTTTTCTTTTATTGATAATAAGTTTAAAGGAAGGATTGGGAAAGGCAGCTGATGACAAGCCGAAGAAAGAAAGCAAGAAGGGGGAAAAAAGAAGGGCAGTATAAAAATAGGGATGCTACAAAGAAAAGGAGGAAGGAAAGAAAGAAAAGAGAGGGGAAAAACATAAAACGGAGTAACGATCCAAAACCGAATCTCAGAATCCGCTTCCCTTTGTTTTTTTTTTCCAGACAATGCGGCACTTTGAACTCTATCAATGGAGAATGGATTCCGGTGTTTGCAATGGCCGCTAGGTGGCTCTGCTATTTCAACAGCGCTATCAATCCTGTTATCTACAACTTCATGAGCGGTATGTAACATTAGATTTTTTTCTCATCCTTCTGACATAATGAATTATCACAGACTGATTTATTTGAACTGTTTTTCGCTTCTTGTTCGCTAGTGACAACGTTTCAATTCCAGTATCCTGTGGCCTTCTACAGGGATTTTCTATATTCAGAAACACTGCACGAATTTCCATTGGATTTTATAGATTTTATTTTTTGCTGTTCATATGTATAACACTTTTCAAGTCCTCTGTTCTTTATTCATAACCTACTCAGTTTATCTTTCATAAAATTGAATTCCCTATTGGGAGTCGTTGATTAAAGAAAAAAAAGATATCATGATTAATTATTATAATTGGCTTAAGCACTACAATTTGCCTGATATTCGTGATTTAGATCCCCAGATCAGGTAATCATTCAGTCAGTCAGTTATGTTCCATACATGATACACGCTTGGGCGATCATGTCTCAAAAGAGATACAACTGACTGCGCAAAAGATTTTCCTGCAATAGTTTGCCATTACTTTCTGTGGTAGACTGGTTGCCAACCAAGGCTATTGAACACAATATTTCCTGCTAGCTGAAGGGAAAAGTGACGGATCTTTCCCAGGGGTATTTTCACGTAAGTGAATGCAACTATTTCGACTGGAATTCGAACACGACTCTCCGATTTCTCGTTCTGCACCGATATCTGCTGCACCACAACACACATATCGCAATAAAAGATTAGCAACTTGGCCCCACCCTTTTACAGTGAAACCAATAAAATGTATGCGCAAATTCTACTCCATCAGCTTCTTTTCTTGCACTTCCCGCCTGTGGAATTCTCTTCCATTTACTTGCTTTCCTGACAGCTACAATCTCCAAGAATTTATTTGTAAAGTCAGTAGTCATTTCCTATCTCACTAACCTGCATCCTCGTTCACGTTCTCCTTTTCCGTCCTCTCCACTCTCATCAGTATTCTCATCCTTCTCTTACCCACTTCCTGACACCCCCTATAACCTGTCACTCTTTCTCTAATCTTTCCTCCTATCTAACCCCCTGCAAAACAGTGGCAGTAAAATGCCCTGCTTGGGGTGATATTATTATTTAAAAAAAAAAAATCAGTATTCTCATTCTTCTCTTACCCACTTCCTGACACCCCTATAACCTGTTACTCTTTCTCATAACTTTCCTCCTATCTAACCCCCTGCAAAACAGTGGCAGTAAAATGCCTTGGTTGTGGAGATATGATTATTCTTTTTTTAAATCAGTATTCTCATTCTTCTCTTACCCACTTCCTGACACCCCCTATAACCTGCCACTCTTTCTCATAACTTTCCTCCTATCTAACCCCCTGCAAAACAGTGGCAGTAAAATGCCTTGCTTGGGGTGATATGATTATTTTTAAAAAATCAGTATTCTCATCCTTCTCTTACCCACTTCCTGACACCCCCTATAACCTGTCACTCTTTCTCATAACTTTCCCCCTATGTAGCCCCCTGAAAAATAGTGGCAGTAAAATGCCTTGCTTGGGGTGATATGATTATTAAAAAAAACAGTATTCTCATCCTTCTCTTACCCACTTCCTGACACCCCTTATAACCTGCCACTCTTTCTCATAACTTTCCTCTTATGTAACCCCCTGCAAAACAGTGGCAGTAAAATACCTTGCTTGGAGGGATATGATTATTAAATTATCAGATCAGGCAATATAGCGAAAAAAAACGGCGACTTACCTCGTCAAACCAAGCGACAGCTCGTCGCGTTAATACTACGACGGTAAATGCGGCGAAAAAGAAAATTACAGACCCAAACAGAAAAAAGGGGCACATATTCCGCATAACATGCTGAAGAAGGAATATTAAAAAAAGAAAAAACGTCCGTCACAGGAGTCGCTATGGGAGTGTATGCAAATATTTGGCGTCCTCTCTGAGTTGTCGGCCAATGGAAAAAATTGATCAGCCGATAAAAGTAGTCGTTGTTCTCGAAGCGGGAGAAAGGTTTTTGCGTCTGACTGGTTAGGTGAATAGCAGTTTGCGATATTGTACAGGCGATTTGAATTTTCGGCATTTTCTTTTTCTGGCTTGATATTCGAGTAATTTGGGAGAAAATATTTCCTACGGGCAATCAGAAAGACGAAATAACAGAATGATAAAATAACAGATCCCAGTTGGCATAGAAAGTGGAAGAACATTCTACAGAAATATTAAAAAATTCAGCTCGAAATTCTAAGAAGGTTCTTAAATGCGACAGGCATCTATAGTAGGCTTGGAAGTACATCAGTCGAAACGTTGTGACTGTAGCTGTCAAGATAAGCACAGTAGCTGTAATAAAACAGCATATAAGTTTTAATATTCTAAGCAAAAATTTCGTCCGCCGGCAGCTTTCCTTAGCAGGCAGGCAGGCGAATCCGACGCGCGGCGCAGCCAGCCAGCCCACCAACCACCGGCTTTCCGGTTTTGGACAACCAGGCGTGTCTCGGAGGGCGGCCGCACGTCGGCAAGCACTCACTCGCTCCTTGGTCGGCCGGAATTGTAACTCGGCTTTCCGGTTAGCAAATCCGTGTTATTATCTATTACATCACCGGCGCATCTAAGCTTACAGAACCTGGTATTCTCAAGCGGTCACCCATCTGGGTACTGACGAGGCTCAACGTTGCTTAACTTCGGTGATCATATAGAAACCGATGTTTTAACGTAGTATGGCCGTAAGCCTTCAGTAAAAACGGAGCGAGCAATGACTGAACAGCATTAAAGACAAAAACTTGACAAGATTTCCCTTGACAGGAATCAGTGAAACAAAAACAATCTACCTTTGTAGATTAAATCAAACGTTAAATTAAAATTTCTCTATAGGTTGCCCAGATCGACATTCACTTGAAGGCCAGATGCCCCAAGACTGAAACGCTGAGAACAATAGTCCAGACGTGAATAGTACAAATTATCAAAGAGTGTTTCGACTGACCGAATTATACATAATGAAATAGGATACATATCAAAATCTAGAGCTACTAAATTGTAAATTGACTTTCTTATTATTGATTGATTAATTATTTTTCTTACGGCTTATCAACCAATTGCAGATTATTTAAAGCCAGAAAATAGTTTAGAATGTAAGATTATGTCTCGTAAATTTTAAAGCCACCAAAACGAAGCTGCTCCCCTTCAACCACCAAAGAGAAACTTTCTTGACTACCATCAGAATAGATGACGCTAATCTCCCAGAAAATAACTTAATTCACCTCACTCTCTCAAATGATTTCAAATAGAATGACTACATCGAATCTATAGCTGTTTCTACCGCCAGGAAGTTTGGGTCACTATGTCGGGCCAAGATGTTTTTCTCATCAGAATCGATTTTGCAAATTTATAAATCTACGATTGTCCGTGCATTGAATACTGTTGCCATATTTGGTTTGGTACTCCCGCTGTTCATCTTGAGATTATCGACAAAATCCAAGGGGGAATCTGCAATATAATCGATCCGGATTTAGCAGCTCGACTTCATGCAGTTTCTCACCGACGTGATCTTTCCCTCTGTCTTTTTACAAGCATTTTCACGACAACTGCTCTGACGGGTTTTTTCTTTGGTCCCCCGACCACGCGTATTTACTCGTGCTGCTAGATTGGCATTCAGGTCCCACCCTTTTATTATAAAAACAGTTAAACTTAATCGTCTCTTCTACTCTAATAGTTACTTTTCTCACGCTTACCTTTTATGGAACTTCCTACAATTTGCTTACTTCCCTGATACCTACAATCTCCAAAGATTTTAATGAAACGTCAGTTGCCATCTTCTGTCTACTTGTTCCACTTCATATCAATAGGAAAACATTAAGAGTTTTAAAAAAGCATTTTAAAATGTTTTTGTTTATTTTTCCATCAGAGTAAGTAAATTCGTAGGAAAGAATCATTTAGCAAGATTTTGTCCCTCCTTGGTGCTGAAGTCTGTTTCTATCCAGTGTTTTTGATAAAAGGAGTAACAAAAGAGTGAAGTAAAATAAATAAAATAATCGATATAATGAAAAAGTATGTCAACCCATAATTTTGTAATATATACGCCATGAAAATGCTTTAAGCTAATGAAAAATAATAGTGAGAATGAAGTGAATGCCGACTCAGAGTTTGGATAAAAAGTCACAATAGTAATGGTACAGGAAGAGTTACCGTTTCATTGACTAAAAAGACTTACTGTTGGTTCTAATTCAGTCAGCCAAATGCCATACGTGATAAACGCATTGGGCGATTATGTCTTGAAAGTGTCATGACTGACTGGGCATAAGATTATCCCGCCATTACTTTCTGCAGTAGAATGATTGCCATCCAAGGCTATGGAACCCAATCTGTACTGTTATTTAACCCATAACTGGAGAGAAGAGATGGATTAATATCTTTCCCAAGGGTATTTGCGCGTAAGTGAATGCAATGAGTTCAACTGGAATTCGAACTCGGCTCCCCGATTTCTCGTTCCGATCCGATATCCACTGTAGCACAACGCACATCCTGCGTTCTAAAATATTGCTCTTAAGACACTTATTTAAGTAAATATTTTTCTCGTGTTTACGAATTTTTATTGTTCTTTCACGCGTTTATAAAGCTTTTTTTAAAAGCTAATGCGGATTCTCAGCAATATTTCTCTTCCAGTTTAAGGTGTTATAAATTTTAGGTTTTTGCTGTTGTTGAAATTCTTCAATTTATGCATTTTCTGTTATTTTGTAAAGTTTCATTTGTAGGTAACCACATAGCGCCAGTCTATAGTAAGTATCGTGTTCTTTAAAGCCTACAGGTCTCATTCACTTGAAGATATTTTAAATTATTGATCTGAGGAAACGGTTGCATATAGCTGATCTTTGAGGCATTTCTAAGAGAGATGTATGACAGGCCTAGGATGCATATGGAAATTTAGATCTGACGAGGCTGTTTAAGATCACGATTCGCGTTTTTATGTTAATGTTTTGTCTGTCTAGCATGTTACTCTGTCGGGTAAAACCACCACAAAATTAGCCTATTCTCTGTTCAATTTCTTATGTTCTATACTAAATTTTATAAAGCCGGTCCATAATCAGAGTTATTTGAAATGTTTAACATTCAGTAATTCCGCATTGTGAATTTTTATGATAGATTCAGTTTATTTTCTGTCATTACTTTCATTCAAATTCCAGATCATTGTTTCTGTTTTGGAAAGGGTTGTCTTAATGATCTATTGCTTGAAACCCGTGTTCATTTTTTTTAATTACACTCTGACAAAAGTACACATTATTAAAGTATCTCCAGCTTCTGTGGAGGGGTTACAATATTTAGCCCTAGTTTTTCGAATGTTCTTTCGACTTTTCGCTTTTACGAAAGACCTGCACGGATATGAGTCTTAACTCATTCCCCGAAATGGTACAAATAATAAACAATTGCTATTTAATACTGGAAGTAAATTTGAACGAGTAACCAATTCCGTAGGCCTCAATATTGAAGGTGGAGATTTTCTTCCCGCTTCAGGTTTAATTACAACTAGCAGTATAGCCCGGCGTTGCTTGGATGTGATGAAAGCTTTAAAACTAATCCATGGTCCTGGAGCTCGGACTCTTTGGACGTTGGCATGAAAGACTAAAAAGCAATAGTTGTTTCCAGTTAAAGTGAATCCGTAGACTGAAAGAAAAATGAAGGGATGTTAGTCAAATTTTGAAGTTTGGTGAGAATCGGATAAAAATTGTGGATTTGTATAAAGGACATACAAATAAACAGACACACAGACAAACATCTTGCCTTATATATATATATATATTATCTATTTTCTGCACTATTGTGAGAACTGTAACCTTAAAACTTCTGAATATCGTTTTTTATGTCTTTGTCTATGAGTGTATTAAATTTGATTAAAATCGGACCACTCCTTCTATAACCCGATTTTCTCGATTATCGATTTTTTATATTTATCGGGGGTACCTCGACACAAAACCTAGCTAAGAACACTCGCAGACGCCTATAATAAAAATGTATAAAATTTCAAGAAAATCGGCCCAGCCGTTTCGGAGTCTATAGGTAACGCACACACACACAGACAAAGTTCCATTTATAAAATAAGTTTAGGTACTTTTTAAAACAATAAACAATGCAGAAAAGTGATTTAGTTTAAAAAATGCGCTGTAAAGGGAAAACCATCGTTTTTTTTTTTGTCCTTTTTTGCGGGCAAGAAGATCAATGTTAGTCTATTTTTCTTATCTAAATTATTAGTAATCGCTTTACCCCTTTTCCATTCAAGGAAAGATTCAGCGAAAAGCTCTCGGTCAGCGAAAGAAACTTGTATATGTTAAGTAGGTATTAAACCTATGCTCGTTGTAGTGTAGTGGATATCGGCTCAGAACGAGAAATCGGAGAGCAGAGTTCGAATTCCAGCTGAATTCGTTTCATCCACTTAAGTCCAAATACCCTTATGAAAGGTATTAATCTGTTTATTCTCTCTCCATCTGTGGGTTAAATACCAGAACAGATTGAACGCTACAGCCTTGGTTTGCAACCAGTCTACCACAGAAAGTATTTGCAATTTACTGTGGGAAAATCTGGCAGATCAGTCATGTCTCTTTCCAGACATGATCGCCATAGCGTGTACACGTAAGACACTTAACTGACTGAATTTGTTACAAGGGGCGCCCTTTGATGATAGAAATTGTCTGCATGTTTTCTTGCGTAACTATAATTCTAACGTAGATACAAAAATCTTCTACAATTTTAGATGAATCTGGACAAAGCCAGTTTATCGAGGTACCGTAAGAGTACCAACTACTCACGAATTACAATCACTCTACGGTAGGTGACTATCATATAAGAAAGTAGTGACTCGATTCAGGTGGACAGACAAACAATCCACTATGACCCAGAGGTTGCATTATGATGGCATCTGTGAAAATAGATGTTGTAATAACATTTTGTAGGCAGAACATATTTAAAAGCGCCGGTATCTGCCCAGAGAGTATCGCATATAGCCAGTCTAAGTACAGAAATCAATTCAGAGGTGAGCAGGTGTGTCGTTTAAAGAAGCCAGATCCTGAGGCACATGCGCGTCGATATTAATAACTAATCAGAAATACTTGACTTCCATCAGCGTTGATGCTTTTCTTCCAATTATAATTGCGTTCTTTCACGCAAACTTGCCTCTTTTTGACTTATGTCCAAATGAAACCTCCCATTTCATTTACACGCTGTTGGAACACAACTCTCCAATATTGTGGCTCTCACAATGGTTATTTGACGTGGGAACTGGTGGCTCTCACAATTATTATTTAACGCGGGTACTTGTGGCTCTAGCAATGGTTATTTGACGTGGGAACTTCTTGCTCTCAAAATGGTTATTTGACATGGTACTTGATCAGTAGTTCTTTTTTTATTATTTTATTTATCAATTCACCCCAAGCAAGGCGAGCCTGCCACTAATGCGCAGAGTTTACAGTGAAGGTTACAGTGTAACCGATAAAAAATGAACGGGATTCAAGAAGATCGAAGATGTTTTTTTAAAATTTTTAGATTGTAGCTATCAGGGAAGCAAGTTTACTCCAATAGTCTATTTTCTCTCACTTTTCCAAGTGAGAGAAAATAGACTATTGGAGTAGAATTGTAGGTTGCATTTAACTATTTCAACGGTAAAAGGATGGGACCTAGCTGTTAATCTAGTAGCACTCTTAAGTTCACGTAGTCGTGGAACCAGGAAGAAACGCTCGTCAGAGCAGTTGCCACGAAAGTATTTCGAAAAAAGGACAGAGGAAAGTCACGTCACGTCACGTCGGTGAGAAAGTGACAGAAACTGAAATGTCAAGGCAGAACCGATTAGAATTGCAGTTCCTTCTTTGGGTTTTGTTGAGAATCTCGAGATGAACAGCAGGAGCACCCGACCAGATGTGGCAATAGTTTTCATCGAAGTTAAGCAACGTTGAGCTTTGTCAGTACTTGAATGGGTGACTGTTTGGGAATTGCCAGGTGTTGTAATTTTGGATATGCGAGTCGTATGGCTTGCTGAAATATCGCGTTGAAACACTGCACCCCGTATAATCACCGATGTTAAGCAACGTCGATCCTGGTCAGTACCTAGATGGGTGAGCGCTTAGGAGTACTAGGTATTGTAAGATTTGATGTGCAGTTGGAGTAATGGATAATGCCTCGGAATTTTTAAATTGGAAGAAGTTCTAATTTCTATTCGGTTCGTTATATTCAATTAGGATGTGCGTTGTGGTTCAGTGGATATCGGCTCGGAACGAGAAACCGGTGAGCCGAGTTCGAATTCCAGTTGAATCCATTGTATTCACTTACGCGCAAATACCCTTGGGAAAGGTATTAATCCGTCTCTTTCTTCCAGTTATGGGTTAAATAGCAGGACAGATTGGATTCTATAGCCTTGGTCGGTAACCAGTCTACCGCAGAAAGCAATGGCAAACTACTGCAGGATAATCTTCTGCCCAGTCAGTCATGTCTCTTTCGAGACATGATCGCCCAAGCGTGTTTCACGTATGGCATTTAACTGACTGATATTCAATTATGTGCAAATACTCTCAGGGAAAGATATAAATCCATTTTGTTTTCCTCCACCTATGGGTTAACTAGTAATACTTGTATTACTAAATTATTACTATTTAAAAAAAAATACAATCTAAGAATAATTTCTGGCTTGAAATAAAATTACTCCTGAAGAACACATGTCTCAGCGGTTAAAAGCGTTGATAGATCCAAAGAATTGTGAGTTCAATATCAAGCTACAGCAATGGTCAAAAATAACTTAGGGAGTTGAGTTAAAAGGAGATAAATAAGATATTTAGAAATGGCATGGTCAGTGGAACGAGAACAATATACCCCAGTGATCGAATTAAACGGTTAGGTTTAAAATTCCAATCACTTGAAGAAGGCTGGAGCGTACAACGGCCGAAACTTTGTGAATAGGGCAATAAAGTTGAGAATAACAGTCCAAACAATGTAAATAATGTAAATACATCTCATAAGTATAGACGATTATTCTTATTATTAGCCTGCATAAATCTACCAGATGGTCTTTATTAAAAATTCAACCACTGTCCTATCGTCTGAACATGCTAAAATATTCTTTTTCACATTGGTTGGGGTATGATTGAAACACTCTCCAAATTTCGGCAGTATTTACAGGTCTTCAAAAGCAAGATATTTAAGGTTTTAAAGTACTTCAAAAACTAGATTCAAATATATTTTGAATATATATATACATGTTAAAAGTATGTATGTAGAATGCGTCTCTTCTATTGTTTTAAACAGTTTTCTAATTCAATGTTCTGATTATTCATGTTTTGTAGCTGTTTCCTGAGCTTTTCATTACATTTTTTTACCTTCAGTTTGTTTGCCCATTTCGACCTAATAGCTTCTGGGTTAATAAAAAAAACAAAACGCTTTTCAATGTTACCTGATAAAAACATGACAGTTGATGGGTCTTCTTCAAGCTCTCGAAAATGGAAAATATTGTGAAACTTCAAAGAAGCTTGTTTTTAAACGTCTTCTCACGGAAAAGAGAATGCTGTTTTCTGAAGTTAAATTCAACGAATTACAAAGCATTATCTTGCTATGGTAGCTTTAACAATAATAATAATAAGAAGAAGAAGAAGAAGAAGGTAATATGTTATTTATATGATCATTATGAAACAACAGAAAATATATGCACAGTGCAATCAGGGACTCACCAAGCTTTAGGCATGCGCGACAGGGTTGTCTATTCAACAATTTAACCATACACATTTGCTATTAAATAATCCTGAAGATTTGGTGGCCACTTCGTAAATACTAAGAAACATGAGATGATATTCGACATTTCCCAAATTCTGACCAAATGCACATAAATCGGTTTTTCTTTATTTTTTTTTTTGTTTGCGTCAAAAACATGTCAGTGTAAAAATGAACCTTTTTTCAGATTGACTTAATTTCTACAGTTTATACGTTTTAATACAACATAAACTTATTTTCTGAATTTCTCTATATAATGTAAGTCCTCTGTAAAGTCGGGCGTCTTGTAATTATCAGAGAATCGGATTTGCAAATCATTAATAGGGAGTTCGAACCATACTAAGTGCCCTGCAGTTTTAGTCTAAGCTTTTCAGCAACAGCGAGAAAGAGCTGGTGGATGCTGACAGTAGGTCGACCATAAACATAGGTAGAAGCAGTCTTTGGCCTTAGCCCATGTGTACGCGTATGTGGGTACACAACTTTTAACTTGCGTTACGTCCTGTGATCGTGGGGAGTGTGGTAAATACCGATATTCTTTAACATCTGGATGTCTTAAGATGTTAGCATCAGTTCGCCTGTAATTGTAGAAATGTGAAAAAAAAAGAAAAAAATAAAGAAAACTACGGGTGCAGAATTGGTATTGGTTAACGAGCTAGTCGAATTCGCCATTGTTGCTTAGGAAGAAGATTGAGCCTCAGCATGTTTCACATACATGTAGTCTTGTCTTGCACTAAACAAAGATTACTAAATTACTAAATTTTTCTGAAGCAGGATTATACGAGTGTCATTCAATAAATGAGGTGAATTTTTCTGTAAAAGGACTTCTAATGCATATAGAAGCTTACTTTTTCTTATTTTTCAACGTAGTCTCCCAGAAATGTCACACACTTTTCCCATCTGTGCACAAGCTTCCGTATTCCCTCAGCGTATAAATCTTTGGACTGATGTCTCAGCTAATCGGTCACAGCACTTTGGACTTCATCGTCACTTTCAAACTTCGTGCCTCTCGTGAACGCTTTCAAGGGACCAAACGGGTGAAAGGCTGAAGGGCAAGGTCTTGGCCGTAAGGAGGATGAGGGCGCAGTTCCCAGCCCAGCTGGTTGATGGTCGGCATCGTTTGGGCTGCTGTGTGAAGCCTTGCGTTGCCTTGATGCAAGACGACTCCATGTGCCTGATGATCCATGCGTTTGTTCTTCATGTCTTTTAAAGTCCTTGCAACGTCATCCACTGTCACTCTTCTGTCAGACTGCATGAGGTCATTGACTGATTCGATCACCTCATGAGACCTCACTTCTGTAGGTCTCCCAGGCCTGTCTTCATCCTCAACACTGCTCCGTCCTTTTTTAAACAATTTAGCCCACTTGTAGATATTTTTGGGCTGAAACATGGGACACCATACACAGTTGACATTCCCCTATGAATTTCAACTGGTTTGCACCCTTCAGCAATCAAAGACTTGATAATTGACCTCTGTTCAATCCTGGAGCATGCTTCTTGGTCGGCCATCTTTGTTAATCTCAAAAACATTCAATTTTTTTTTCAACATGCAAGAAGAATTAAATCCCTTTGAAAAAGAAGTAAAGGAAAAAAATTTAAAAAACGTAAGCTTCTATCTGTATTAATACGGCAGGATGTTGTGGAGAGACATGTTCAACCAGGCGTTGAAGGGATACGGCACAATGAAAAACAAGAAAATAATGTTTGTTTGGTCAGCATTAGCCTCTCTGTCTGAAGAGAGTTAAGAAAAACGTTTGTATGTTTTATGTGAATGCAAGTTGTTGGAGGGTGAGGGTAATCGCAGACATATGATGTCGTGGAGTCGCCCAAGAAAATTTGGCAGTGGTCGATGAAGAAAATTGTGTAAAGTTCCGGAAGAGAAGAATTGATTGCATTTAATGGTTATTGGAATTAAATATGAAACTAGGACTAATGAGAAAAGTTAATTATTTATGAGAAATTAGATGAGATTTAATGGAACCAAAAGCCCTGTATCTGTCCACTACACTACTAAGTCGTGTGAAAAAAGATTACTTTAGACGGTGCAGTGTAGGGTTATATCAAGCAAGTTTCTCTTCACCGTCGGTACTGAGTGGTAAGTTCAATTCTTTGTACTTAACCGAATTTTAACTTAAATATCTTTAAAATAAATCCCTTTGAGATTACGTTGTTTTGTAAGGAGTAAAGACTTTCTGAATGAAGTCTCGGCTAAAGCCAACAAAACGTATAATTCTTTTTATGACTCCGGTCGTCTTACAGAAGGAACATCTTCTTCTATGTGTCCTGTCCTGTCACGACGTAGGCGATCATGGCTTTCCACGTCTCCCTATCCCTAGTTGCTCTTAGCACACTTTCTCCTGTTACACCATGCAACCCTCGTTCCTTCATCCACCCGATCAGGTCCTCCAAATATGTTATCCGCTGCTTTCCCTGTCTCTTTTTCCCTCTATCTGGCCTGTTAGTATCAGGTTTTCCAAGTCTTCGTTCCTCAGTGCATGTCCCAGAAACTTCAGCCTTCTCTTCTTGATGCTCAGTATAAATTTCCCTTTCATCTCCATCCTTTCCAAAACCTTATCATTGCTCACATGCTCGATCCATGATATTCGCAGCATCTTTCTGTAGAACCACATTTCAGCTGCTTCAAGTTTTTTCTTCATCTTCGAAGATATTGTCCAACATTCACAGTCATATTAAAGAACGGACAACACATAGCAATCCAGTACTCTCCTCTTTGTTTCTAGTGAAACTGTCCTGTTTAGTCTAATACAAACACAGAGACACGCACTCACAGCAACAGACGCGCGGAAATAATTTCGTAAGAGCGCGTGTCCATTAGTTTCCGTGACTGGGACACAGGAAAAAACCAAAAGTGACTGCCTTTTGCGTGATTTTCATCTAAAAAGATTTCATCTGTATTTATTTTTGCAAAGATTTCGCTGTCAATTAGTTCAAAATAGATGTTTCTTTCTGTTCTTTTTCGCACCTTCAAATGTGACGAGTAGTTTTTGTTCGCAGCTTTTTAGCTGTTCGAGTGTCTAATCTATGAATCGATATTCGAGTTGGCGATATATATATATATATATATATATATATATATATATATATATATATATATATGAATTCAGAAATGAATTGAGTTCTCTCGGGAACTGGCGGGTGTAAACACTGCTGATATACAACACGTTAAAATTTCCCTTCTCTGATACCATGCATCGATGGCTTAGGAAGTAGAGACCCCCGACTGACACCAAATCGGCCGAGTTTCGATCCCGGCCAGAGGCGAGTGGATGCGTCTAGCCACACTGATGAGCTGTGATACAGCGAAACAGGCTTGTATGTGGATGACTAATATATATATATATATATATATATATATATATGTGTGTGTGGATGACTAATATATATATATATATATATATATATATATATATATGTATGTGGATGACTAATATATATATATATATTATGTGTCAAAGGCACGGTGTGATGGAATGTAATCCTTACTTTCGATATATAACTAGTCAATTGCATTATATATCGAAAGTAAGGATTACATTTCATCACACCGTGCCTTTGACAGAAAAAATGTGCCTATAGTAATTCATAGCAAATACAAAACGCCTGCCTTTGATGAGAAAAGATTTTCACAATTAAGGAGGAGATAATCTATAAGTGAAACTCTTTAACAGAAACGGAAATAAATGGCCCTGCCAAAACAGAAAACAAAAAGGACAAAAAAAAAAAACGTAAGCTCGTCCCAGGCTACATGTTCCTAGGTCCGGGAACAGATTTAAAAAGACTAAAATACTCGCCTGCGTTAAACAAACTAAATCAAGCAGCTAAGGAACACGACTTACGTTATGCGAACCCGAATATAACGGCAGAGGAAGCCGATGAATGATTTCTCAAATATTCTGAGTTATGTGATTGTTTGCGCCCGATGGATAAGTGTTCTACACGCAGGTTTGTCGACTGGCAAAATTGATCAGTTCAACAAAATCTTAAATAATTTTGGTTTTTGTTCATCCATTTTTTCTTGCAAAAAGGCACAATTACATTTCATCGTTATTTACTATGACTAGTTGCCACTTATCTGGCAGCCCTTTGGCGACTATGTTGTGTTGATATAGACATGATGAGATATAAACATATATATATCTTGCCTCTTAGTGAATTTATTGCCTTGTTTGAAGTGAAATGATCTATATTACTCTTTAGCAATCAATTGAGTTCTTTGGGTGGCTGGCGTGTGTATACACTGCCTATATACAACACGTAAAAATTTACTT
>JBBBDQ010000713.1:3725000-3987500 GCA_037127315.1 Ascarosepion bandense
CAACCCCGCGAAAACCGATGTCTGGTAGAACACCACACAACCATACAACCCCCCGACAATATCGGGTCGAACGGCCAGCAAAAAAACAGTATGATAACACATGGCGAACGACGTACCCAGTAAAGATCAACTAGAACGTCCAACCCGAACAAAAACGTCCAACCCGAACAAAAACATCCAACAAAAAGGCAGTTAAAGATATTTTCCTTAATTTTACAATATTACAACCCGGATTTTAATGTAAATGCTGAACTATGCTTACAATGAACAGTGAGCTCATTTCTCTGGTTTAACAGTTTAACCTTATCCCTAAATTTGATAATTTCTAATTTTTCATTGAGACAGAGGTAGCAAGGTGCACGGAGGGAGCTACAAGTTCGGGCCTTTGTAAGGATTTTCTATTTAACAGTGGGTGTTTTGTCTTTTTCTTTTAAAGACAAATAGTATTTGGATAATGAAGTACTGTGTTTATAAGAACTATTATTGAAAGACAATGTGTGCCGATACCAGCGAGTTTTGAACGGGTTTTAGTAGAGCCGATATAAACCTTTATGGTATTAGGATTTTCAATTGGGGAGACGGTACAAAAATGAACTATAGAGATATTAGACAGTTATTATGTAAAGGGCAATCTTTAGGATTTCTACAATTACTACCACTGGTATTAGTTCCTTTGTCCTTGGTGCGATCTATTGTAATTTACCGTGTTTTTTGTATTATCATAATATTTCAATACGGCAGTGAATGCTGGACAATATCATCGAAAATGAGGACTAAACTGGAAGCAGCGGAAATGTGGTTCTACAGAAGCATGCAAGCAACGATGAGGTGTTGGAAAGAATGGCAACGAAAATGAAATTAATACTGAGCATCAGGAAGACACAGCTGAAGTTCCTGGGACACGCAATGAGGAAGGAAAGCCTGGAGAACCTGATACTGACAGGCCAGATAGAAGGCAAGAGAGACAGAGGAAGGCAGCGGATAACATATTTGAAAGATCTGATCAGGTGGATGCCGGAATGGGGGTTGCCAGGAGTAACAGGATCAAGCATACTGGGAGCCACAAGGGATAGGAAGACGTGGAGAACCATGATCGCCTACGTCCTGAAAGGACAGGGCACATAGAAGAAGAAGAATAGTTGTTGAGGACTTTGTTGTTATGTCTTTTAATAATTTTTCTAAATTATCCGTGCAAATATAGCTTAACTTGAGTTTATTATTATTGAATCTTTTGCTAAGAGGATTAATTTTGGGAAAGTGTTTGCTGATTAAGTTTAAGGAATTATGTCCAAATTTAGTTTTAGCCATCATTTTGTAGGGAGGGGTAAATCAGATGATTTTTCTAGATCTTTTCTTCTTGCTGTTATCATTGTCAGTAGGGTTTCTGAATTTGATATCAGCAGCCTTATAACTGCTGTTTCTAAGTAAAAGAATTATAAAATTGTCTATGCTGATCAAAAACTACTTTACTAGATCAGTTGTTGCTGAGTCTAGATTCAATAGAAGAAGGTATATGCTTAATGAATGATGGCGGGGGGGGGTAGAATTAGGATTTATGTACATTGGTTTGAAGTTAGCCTTCATGTAAGGTTGGAAAGAATTATTGTTAAGGTTCAGAGTAACATCTAAAAAGTCTACTTGTTTAATGTTGGTGGTTATTTCTACCCTAAAGCCTAAACTCTTTAATTTTCTGTGTAGTATCTTCCTAATACGATCTACCCTAATTTTAGTGGAATCTCTAACAATCAGTAAACCATCATCTCTATAAAGACCTATACTATCCGTATTTAAATCCTCGTATGCGGTTAAATTGTAAAGAATAAATAATCCCAGAAGATCAGAGGGCTCAGCCGAATCTAGGGAACCCATTGCAATGTCAAAATATCCATCAGAGGTCTTTTTAGTCCATTGTTCATCATTATAAATCAGAACAGAACTTCTACATTTTAGCATAATATCCATTTCGCTAGTAGAAATATCAGAGTACTCCTTTGCGAATTCCAAAACCAAGGTAAAGAGGTCCTTAGAAATGGATGGATAAAATTCCATAATGTCAAATTGTATAAAGATACAATTTCCTTTATTCTGAATCGTCTTAAACCAATTGATGACATCCGCGGTGTTAATCCGTTTCATGAGTCCGATGGTGCATTTAATAAATCGGTTGATCCTTTCCAAAATGGTTTTGCTGATTTTGTCAACTTCCGTTCTAGTAGGGTTAATTAGACGCGTAGATGGTTTTGCTCTAAAGTCTGGTTTACGGTCCTTTAATAAAACATATGCTTCTTTTGTTTGTAACTTACTAACACGGTCACTAATGCATAATTTGTCCGTAATTGATTTGCCAACGTGGTTAATGGTATTAACCAGACTGAAATTGGTACTATCTATTTTCCTATAACTTTTGGTTAAGGTGTTTTTAACTTGGGTGTCGTAAAAATTGGGGCATACATTATAAAAGTTTGCGGTCTTATCTGATTTAACGTAGATATAATCGGATTTATTGATGTCCTTAACAATTTATCCAAATGCTTTTAGAAGGAATTCTTTCTCTTATGGAAGGTCAATCCATTAATGATTTCCATCACGTCATTTTCGAATCTAGTAAGTGATTCAATAATTGGTGCTGTTTTCAAGCTTTTAAAACCGAATATTTCTTGATTATGTACCTGGTCCTGTTCAAGAAGTAAGAAATGAGCTTTCCATCTCATTCTTCTGATAAGGTCTTCGGTTTGTAGAAATATTCCCGTTTGCTTGTCGTGGGAATTTTTTTTAGTGATTTTTCGAAATTAATCTTTTCCATTATATAAAAATAAAGTAGATAGTACTCAACTATAAAAGGAGCTGATATCCGAGTATAGGGTACATATGGATGGAATAATATTCTTTGTCCAAAGAAACACTGTTCTTAAAAAAGTGCTCAATACAAAGTAGAGCTAATAATATTTATTAAGAAATTATAACATGGATATGTTATAATATCGCTACAAAAGTAGCTATTTTGTTTCAACACTTCTTGTTGTGTCTTGTCAAGTGATGTGGTTTATTTCAAACTGAATGGTTTGAAAAGGTTGAAAACAAGCAAAACGCCTTTAATCAGGGAGGCATTGTTGTATGTACAATCTACAGATTGTGCAAAGAAGAAATCTTAACCATTAATGTTGTTTCCAGAACAAAAAATAAAGTGACTGAATAAAAGATCAGAAGTAATGTCCAGATGTAATAAAAGATTAGAAGTAATGTCCAGATGTAATCACATCTGTAGATACATCTTCGGATCATACAAACCTGGAAGAAAGTGCTTTAAGATCCATAAATAACACGTCCTAAATTTTGAAAATTTTCGGTTCTTTAAAAATTACAGTCGGGCGTTCGTGAAAATCCCTGCTGTACGTTTGAAAAACGTTGGGAAATCAATTCTTATAAATCGCCTGAAGATACCAAAAGGTTAAAACGTAGGTTGCGGAAATAGCTAATTTCAAAATGAAAAATATTAAAAAGCTCTACGATATATATGTATTGAGCACTTTTTAATACAACTGGTTATTGGACTACGGTCATATCACGCTGAAAACACCGGCTCCCGTTTGATCACCGAAGTTATACAAGTGGTCAGTACTTAGATGGGTGATCGCTTGGGAATACCAGGTGCCGTAAGCGCTTATTGACGGATGTGCATTGTGGTGCAGTGAATGTCGGCTCGGAAAGAGAAATCGGTGAGCTGAGTTCGAATTCCAATTGAAAGGTATTAATCTGTCCCTTCCCTCCAGTTATGGGTTATATAACAGGGTAGGATTTAGGACCCTGCCCTCAAACAAATCCCAATGAGACATTTTTCCGTCGGGGAGGAAGTCGGCTCAACCCGACTAGGGTGAATGCGGCATACATATATACATTGTTGGTCTTATTTAATTATGACCAAAAACTAATATCTATCTTGAAATTTGGAAGATCAGCTGATTACAGTACCATAGTTTCAATCTTTCAGTATCGTCAGGCGTTATAGAATATTTTATAATGCCTGACGATAACAAAAGTTTGAAACCATGGTAAAGTAATGGGCTGATCTTTTTAATTTTGATATTTAAAATCTATGCATGTTAAATCTTTGTCATTTATTTTTTTAAATATGTATTGAACCTATTGTAGCTCATCTTAACATTGTCTATGGCAATAGCAATAGACCAGTGAGAGGTTTGTGACGTCTGGTCTATGAGAAAGTGGTTGGAGAGTTGAAAATAATTAGTCACCCACTAGGACGCCGAGACGCTTTTAAACTCTATCGAGAGTGGAAAGTGAAGACTTGTCAGCTCTTACCTATACATGGATGGAGTACTTTATCTTCGGCCTGATCTGGTTTTTGTATTGCCGTAAGTGTACCAGTAAATAAAAAAAAGGCTTACGACCTATCACGTTGAATACAGCGGTTCTCGCGCGATCACTGAAGTTAAGCAACGTTGAGCCTGGTCGGTACTTAGATGGGTGACCGCTTAGGAATACCAGGTGCTGTAAGCGTATAGTAACGGATGTGCGTTGTGATGCAGTGGATATCGGGTCGTAAAGAGAAATCGGTGAGCCGAGTTCGAATTCCAAATTCCAGTTGAATACCCTACATTCACTTAAGCATTGGTACCCTTGGGAAAGGTATTAATCTGTCCCTTCCCTCCAGTTATGGGTTAAATAACAAGGGTAGTACTTGGGGACCCTGCTCTTAAAAATAAATCCAAATGAATCTTGATACTCGAAAAGAAAAATGTTGTAAAAATAAAATAACCTTACCCAAAAATCATTGGTTATGACCTTAAGTGATCCCATAAGGATCGATAGGTCGTTAAACCTCCAAATGATCCCATAAGGATTGATAGGTCGTTAAACCTCGAAACAAACAAACAAACAAACAAATAAAAAAATCTCTAGATGTTAAGCGCTCGTGTCTATATTCAATGAAAGGAATTTGATATGAGTTATTTTTAATCATGAAACAAAGAACTGCCAATAATTTGGCAAAAGGGTGTGAATTCCAATCGTTATTGTCTGTGACAAAATAGAAAGCAAAAAACAAATGCTTGCTTTCGTGAAGGGTACGATTTGCCGACTTGCTCAAGACATACATCGGCAACAATAGATATTTATGCGACTGAATCTTGCAATGATTGCTCATTTTCAAAGACATTACGATTGCCAACCACTCTGTAGCCATTTCTCTGATACAATGCACACAATTTTCGAATAAGTTGTTGCGCACACAGCCAAGCACACCTATACCCCGGTGAACACACGTATGCGCAAATTCTCAGCCTCACAAAAACATTTGTAGGTAGAAGCATGTATTAATACGAATATAGGGGTTTTAAGATAGGCGAGAAGAAATAATTCTTTTTATTCTTTTTATATCCAGATCCTGGGCATGACGGTAAACTGCATCCAGCAGCAAGGCCTCTAATTGGGAGGTTGTGATCAGCCTGAAATCACCTCTTAATTGCTGTTGTTCTCAGGTTCACCCTGACCCAGAGTGGTAGCACCTGCCAGGGTTCCAGCTATGAGGAAATAGTTAGCCCCAAACCTGGGGTCAAAACACTATGAAAGTATAAAAATAAACTTTAATAGAAATATATACATAAAAAAATATATATATATATAATTTTTTGAAGGAAAAATATATACCAACAATACATTTTGAAGAAAAAATTACTGCCATAACACATTTTTGAAAGAAAAAAATATCCTCAGCAAAACATTTTTGAATACAAAAGTAGAATATATTTTCAGTTTTCTAAAATAAAAAAGAATAAAAACAAAAAAGAAATCATTAAACACGACTAAATCAATCTTCTCACTATAAGTGAATATTAAAAAAAACATTAAAACCCCACTTTTTTGGCATTAAATAACTCACAGAGATTGATATGACGTTAAACAAAACTTAAACTGAAACTCTTTCATAACCCTATAGATTATAAAGACCAGATTATGACTACAAAAATTAAATAAAAATTACTGAATTTTATAAAAATTAATAGGAGTACAATAAACTATTTAAATTCAGTGTTAAATGACTTTACCCGCTATGGAAACCAAAACGTAGTCATATCACCTGAGATCTTAAAATGTAACCCAATAACAAATAAATATGGAATTTTTAATTTCAGTTTCTTTTTTTAATATTACCATAGTTTATGCATTCGATTCTACGAATGAAAAAACAAAACAGTTTTCTTGCATTTTAAGAAATGACGTCGTATGTGTATATGTATAGGAAGATCAACTTACAAAGAGTTTATCGGGATATATTTATTTATAGGGAACTCAAGTGTATATCACGTATAACACTGAATGTATATAGTCTGGCCAATTTCATTTAAATTCTTTTTCTTTTTGTTTGTTAAATAATTTACGAGATAATTTATATTAGTTGATTTGCGATGGCCTGTTGTTATAACAGTGTAACAAGATATCGAGGAAATATTGTTTCTGCAACGCAAATTAATTCTGTCGTCTTTACAACTTTGCTTACTTTATCTACAATGTTAGGTAAACTGGTTTTGAGGAAATATATTAATGGAATATCATCGGTATATTAGAAATATGTTGATTGCTAAAGTAAAATATTTTGGAATGGTTTAGATCTAAGAAATTCTAGGAAAATACACTTAAAAATATCAGCTAAAATTTTCAAAATCTTCCCACGGATCCCCATACAATGCTACTTCACATTTAACCTTTTATTAAGAAAAAATTGGATTATCAATGGATTCAAATCTAAGAGGTGTTTTAGCGCGCATTTTATTAGAATAGAAACACTTAAAATAAAAGCGACATTTGTATCTAGCTAGATCAACAGTAAAACAGTGAGATCTACTAGCCAATCTGGTAGCACGCTGTATTCAAGGCGTCAAGGATAAAAGCTTGTCAGAACAGTTTCCATCAAAATTATTTATAGAAAAGACAGAGAGAAGCCACGTTACATCTATGAGAAAGTGACTAAGTCCAGATGTGAGGTCAGGATCAATTACATTACAGACCCTTCTTTGAATCTTGAAAAGAATCTCGAGATATATAAACAGGAGCATTAGACCAAATATGGTAACAGTATTCAATACACGGACGAATGGTAGATTTATAAATGTACAAAATGGATTGAAATGTTATCTAGCACTGCAAAATAAACTAACTTTTCTAACAGTAGATGTAACAATTGATTCGATATACGAGTCATTCAATAAAAAGTGAATTTTACGGTATAAGGTCTTCAAATACAGATAGAAACTTACTTCTTTTATTTTTCAACGTAGTCCCCCAGCAGTGTCACACACTTTCCCAATCTGTGCACAAGCTTCCCTATACCCTCGGCGTAAATATATTTAGTCTGATGTCTCAGTCAATCGCTCACAGCACTTTTGACTTCATCGTCACTTTCAAACTTCGTGCCACTTGTGAACACTTTCAAGGGACCAAACAGGTAAAAGTCTGAAGGAGCAAGGTCTGGGCTGTAAGAGAGATGGGAGAGCAGCTCTCAGCCCAGCTCGTTGATAGTCTGCACCGTTTGGGCTGCTGTGTGAGGCCTTGCGTTGTCTTCGAGTAGGTAAGGTCAGATAGGCCCAAAGTCCTTGCAATGTCATCCACTGTCACCCTTCTATCAAACTGAATGAGGTCATTAACTGATTTGATCACTTCAAGAGACATCACTTCTGTAGGCCTCCCAGGCCTGTCTTCCTCCTCAACACTGCTCCATCCTTCTTTAAACAATGTAGTCCACTTGTAGACATTTTTTGGCTGAAACATATGGCACCACACACAGTTGACATTCTCCTATGAATTTCAACTGGTTTACACCCCTCAGCAACCAGAAATTGATACTGACCTCTGTTCAGTCCTGGAGCACGCTCCTAGTCGGCCATCTTTGTTAATCTCCAAAACTTTCAAAGTTTTTTTCAATCTGAAAAAAAATCCTTTTGAAAAAGAAAGAAAAGGAAAAACATTAAAAAAAATTATCAGCTTCTATCTGTATTAGAAGTCCTTATACCGAAAAATTAACCTTATTTATTGAATGACCCTCCTAGAAGTCCTTGTACCGAAAAATTCACCTTATTTATTGAATGACCCTCGTAGAAGTCCTTATACCGAAAGATTCACCTTATTTATTGAATGACCCTCCTAGAAGTCCTTATACCAAAAGATTCACCTTATTTATTGAATGACCCTCCTAGAAGTCCTTATACCAAAAGATTCACCTTATTTATTGAATGACCCTCGTAGAAGTCCTTATACCGAAAAATTCACCTTATTTATTGAATGACCCTCGTAGAAGTCCTTATACTGAAAAATTCACCTCATTTATTCAATGACCCTCCGATACCGAAAAATTAATCTCATTTATTGAATGACCCTCATATCAATGGAAAACGTAAAAATAACAAAGAGTATTACTCTCCTAGACTTGTTATATATCGCCAAAACAACGAGAACACGCATATATAAAAATATAAGGTTATATCTTTATTCCTGACGACGAACCCGTGTGGAACAGAGAATGGAAGAGTGAGAGCGCACATAGAATGGGTCGACGGGAGTGTAGTCTTGTCTGTGGTGTCTCTCTGCTTCCACTGGCCGTTCTCGCTGGCGAATCCGTGTGTCGAGGTCTTTTTATAGTCTTCTAGAACCGGGACTTTTCCTTCCGGTTTTGCCTCGCCCACGCAACGCCCACGTAATTCCAAGAGACACCTGTTCTGTTTGCCTCCGTAGTCATTTCCGCCGCTGTCGGAAATAAGGTCAAACGAGCCCGACTCATAACCCTGCGACATCCGCTCCAGGCCCCGACAGGATGTATTTCTCAAACACCTGTCTTGTCGTTCGCCGACCCCTTCACCGACGGGAAACACCATCGATTACATCAACCTTCCTCGGGTGGGGCCAGATTGCTATATTACAGACTTTGGTATTAGCCATGCTCATTTTATTCTTTAAATTCCATGTTGTTTCTTCTAATCTTCCTGTCCCTTGTAGCTCTTAATACATTCTGTCTTTTTGTTATATTTCCTAAACCTTTTCCCACCACCCATTTACTCAAGCTCCCTAAGTACCCTATGCGGTGTTTTCTTTTGTTTTTCTTGCTTTTAATCTGTCATGTGAGTATCAGATTTTCCAAGTCACTCTTCCTCATTACGTGACCTAGAAATTTCAACTGTATCTTTCTAATGTTAAGTATAAGTTACCTTTTTTTGTTTCTAATTTCTCTGAAAAGCTCACATATTCGTTCCATGGTATCCTCTATATTTTTGTAGAACGAAATTATATTAAAGTTTTGAAAATTTTACTTATCAGAGAAACAAGAAAATGCAAAGGAGTTCCATAGTTAAACAATGCGAGAAAAGAAACACTTAAAATAAAAGCGACAGTTGCATCATTCTGTTGCTTCATACCTCTTCATCTTTGAGGAGATTTCCAACATTGACTGCTATATGGGAGGACAGATATCACATAACAGATCTGTACTCTTAGTTTCTAACAAAGTTTTTTTTTTCTGGTGGCAGGCAATAAAGGTTCTCTGTGGTGATTAAATGAAAATAGTTTTGTTTTGGAGGCGTTGAAATTTACATGCCATTTCTTGCCTCAGTTAACCACTGATTGGAGATCCGTTTCATTATCAGTTTTTATAAGTTTCCTTTGTTGGCTCAGTCGGATTTACGATTAAGATTAAAAATGATTGTATTATCTATATCTATAAAAGGCAATCTGTGAGTCTCTGTGTGACTGTTCCCTATGCACGCCTACATTTTTAAGCTACGCCATTCAAACTTTCTAGGGACACATATCTACAGGGAAGCCAAGTCGACACATACATTTTGAGTTTAAGTTCAGCAAATTTTCCCTTTTGCACTTTTTGGCCAATGGATACGATTGTTTACATTTGCCCAGTAAAACATCTAAGATCTAAGATGGTTGCTAAATTACGTCATAGATATCAAATTACACGTGTCAAACGCGACTAAAATATTTTTTATTAAAAAAAAAGCCTTTATATTTAATGTTTATTCTGACGTTTTAAAAATTCATTTGGTCAACAGAAAAATGTGAATATTTTTCCGCGTAATTTTGAAACAAGAAATATTTTTTTAAATTTTTATATAATTATTTTTATATAACCGAGTTTTAATGGAATTTATCCATTTAATATTATAAACATTATTGCATCACGAGATTTGATGTTTGTGTGAGTATTGTCACGGGCAACGCCGGGCTATAATGCTAGTCTAAAATATACATAGTTGGAAACTGATGACATAGGGGAGGTTATTGATAAAGATCAGTAACAGTGTAAGTCCCAGGATAGAGTCTTTGTTATGTCCAGTTAGATTAAGCCAAATATTCTTCTCGTGACACCACAGCCCTTGATATTTCAGAGAAATCCAGCATGCAAAAACCTTTCAAATACCTTTAGATATAGAGCCGCAGCAGAACTTCGCTATTTGTTATGGGGAAACACACTTATTCCTCAGATAATGAACTCTCCCTTCTATATTGATAAAAGTTAATCGGAAGTTCTTAGGAGTTCTTGGAAAGTTCATAAGAGTCCTTTAGAGTTCTATTGGAATTTCAGTAGAACTACCAGTTGATATTAGTCGGCAGTTAGCCGAATACTAAGGAGTCAGCTTTCAGTGGAAGATTACCAAGTTCCTAACATATTGGGAGCGTTACGTCGATTAGTAATCGACATAGCACGATTATAACCTTCAGTACGAAAACTACTTCACAATACTATTCTTATCTACATTTTGATAGACAAATGCGTTAATGGCCGTTAGTAAGTCGGCGGTAGACCTGGCAAAACGGGATACCTATTGTTTGTCCAAAAGGAGGCAGTGTGAAGTAGGATGCTTAACCTATTTGATTAGAGTCTCGAGTATTTTGCCATAAAGAGGTAAGAGCCTAACAAGGCGATGTTTTGAGGGTTTTAGAAGGTTTCCCATAGTTTTTAAAAACAGGATTCACATAGGTAGACTTCCAACAAGCTGTAGAGTAAGAAACAGCGAGACAATTTTTGTAGAGTTTCAAAAGTATTAGAGCCAACTCAGGAGCTCATTTCTTTATGACAATGGCCTGCATCCGATATCATTTAGCTGGGATCTAATTTAGAGATGACAGCAGAAAGCAATGAGTTATATGCATATCAATCAGTAGAGATTCCGTTCTAGGGAGAAATTCTAGCAGGCGTACACCAGACGAATCGAAGTTGGAATTGGAAGAGAACTACCGAGCAAAGAACTTTGCTTTGTTTGCACTGGATATCAACATTTAAAATTGATTGAAGCGCGTCTAGACTGAGGATTTGCTATTGTTTAACAGTCTCTTGCAGAGCCACTCTCGAACCAAACTTGTGAGAGCTTATACGTTGTCTCATTCTATCAGAAAATAGTGACTTTTTTTAGAACACGCTTGCACTCACTACGAGCAATGACAAAGAGAGTTATGTTATAACCGAACCTGTCGTTTTGGTATAGCCGGAAGAAGTGATTCCTGTGGGCTATATTGGCTGAACAGGCGGATTAGAAGGAAGGAGACGATCACTTGGTATTTGTGCTTTGGAGCGAAAGCTTTGATGGCGGCTTTTATCCAAGAAGAGACATCACGGGTACGTTTTTTAACAGAATGATGAAAAATATAAATATAAGAGGAATCATGAAGGAAGTCCCGAAACAAGTCCCAATCAGTGCGTTGATACCAGAAAGATGTTCTGCCAATAGGAGATTCGTGATTAATAGGATTTTGTTTTAAAAAACCTATTGTAGTTAATAGATATATTAAGACAAAAGTGAGCAGAAGTGCTTTAATTCATGTAAATTCACATCTTGGTTATTACAACACTAGCAGTATAGCCAGGCGTTGCTCGGGTGTAATGAAAGCTTTAAAAATAATCAATGGTCCTGGATCTCAGACTCTTTGGACGTTGGCACGAAAAACGTAGGTTGTTGAAATGCTGATTTCAAAGCCGTAGAACTTACTTAAATGAACGGATGCAAGTCAAATTTTGATTTCGATGTCAAATAGGTTTTCCGTCGCAAACTGAATTTTGAAGGCTCAATAAGTCCTCTGAGTATATGGTATCATGGCTGTGACTAAGAATTACAAGTATACCTACTCAAAGCAAAACTCGCAGTAAAAAAGAAAAAAGAAAAAAAACAATGTAAAAGGGTTGAAAACCTGATTTTGATCAGACCTGATAGGATATCAGGGTATCGATTTTTAATATCGAAGTCAAATAAGTCATCCAAGGATAAAGTAATCTAAGTAAGACTATGAAAATTTATCGTACCCATCTGAAGTAAAATTGTAGAAAATGAGCCATATTGCTGGCTGAATATCGGTTCAGATTCGATAGAATTTTGGGGGTATCGATTTCCGATATCGGGGAAAATGATACTGCTAATGTTTAAGACTAGAAACGATAATTTTACCAAGTTATAGCTAATTCTGCAGCAAGAACCACGATAAAAGGGCTGAAATCCTGATCTTGATCAGACCTGATCGAATATGGTGGTATCGATTTCCGATATCGGTGGGAAATCGGAAAAAATATGTAGCCCATGACCTGACTGGAAACCTAAAGAATATTTGTGTGACGTTTGGTGAGAATCGGATAAAAATTGTGGATTTGTATAAAGGACAGACGAACAAAGAGACAGAGAGACAGACACACACAAAAAACATCTTGCTTTATATATATATATATTTCACTTTTTTTGCAGATCTTCTATTATCCCAATGTGGGATATCTGATAATAAAGTTCATGAAAACATTGAACAAAAAGAAACTGAATGTAACCAGCTAGATAATTTGTCATGAAGTAGATATCAGTTCGGAACGAGAAATCGGAGAGCAAAGTTCGAATTCCAGTTGAATTTGTTGAATTTAATTCCATACAAATACCCTTAAAAAAGTTATTAATCCATCTCTTCTCCATCTAGCAATGAGTTAAATAGCAGAACAGATTGTGTTCTATAGCACATATAGCACTTAACTGACTGATATTCAAATACATATTTTAAAAATTCAGTGTCCCTTCTCATTTATGTACATGCGTAATCACATTAACGTTAACATCAATACTAGTCTAGAGCAGTGGTGAACAAGTAACTTACAGGATTAGAGGGAGATAACTCATGACTACAAGAAGAGACTTTATGCAAGGAATGAGAATAATATAGCCCAATGATTGTAATAAACGTTTTGGTTCGAAATATCTAGCACCTGAAGAAGGCCGAAGCGTACAACGACCGAAACGTCGTACAAATGACAACCAAGATGAGGACAATAGTCCGAATAATGCAAATACTGTTAACATCAAATTTGATGATGAATTACATGAAGGTGAAAAACGTCACGCAAAAAAAAAAAGAATGTTTTTCAACAATTTCTACAGATTTTCTTAAAATTGTTATTAATTTATAAACATCTATATACCAATTTCCCCTACCGCCCATTAACATGGATCAGACCTCTCTCCCTGAAAGTAAAACACTGCGCCTCCTCGGATTAACTCTGACATCAGACCTCAAGTGGAATAACTATATAGAATCCATAGCTAAATCCGCTGCTAAGAAAGTCTGTTCTCTGTGCAGGGCCAGGAAGTTTTTCCCGTCTGAAACAATCCTGCACATATACAAATCTACCATCCACCCGTGCATTGAATATTGCTGTCATATCTGGTCGGGTGCTACTGCTATCCACCTAGGGGTCCTTGACCAAATCCAGCGGAGAATCTGTAATGTGATCGATCCTGACTTGGAAGCTAGGATTCAGTCGCTTTCTCACCGACGCAGTGTGGCTTCCCTGTGTCTCTTCTATAAATATTTTCACGGCTTCTGCTCCGACGAACTTAGCTATATGGGAATTTCCTCGAGCCACAAGATTAGCCACTAGGTCCCACCCTTTTACTGTGAAACCGATAAATTGTAAACGCAAATTCTACTCCATCTGCTTCTTTTCCTGCACTTCCCGCCCGTGGAATTCCCTTCCGCATACTTTTTTCCCGACAGCTACAATCTTCAAGAATTCAAATGTAAAGTCGTCATCTCATGTCTCACAAACTTACATCCTCTCACTCATACATTTTTTCGTCCACCCCACTAATCAGTATTCTCTTCCTTCTCATATTCTCCTCCTGACACCCTCTGTAACCTGTCACTCTTTCTCATAACATTCCTTCTATGTAACTTCTGCTCAACATTGGCAGTAAAATGCCTTGCTTCGGGCCACACGATTATAAAAAAATATATAGCGGACAGTAAATGATAACATTTCCTTTTGAGATTACATATACAAATATATGTACTAATACAATTATTACATTGACAATTAAATTCTATTTTGTACAACAATATAAAAGTGCTTAAATTTTATCAACACTGGTGCTCAAGCTGTTAGCCATCGCAGTTTACACAATTTTGAAGTCTATTTCTCAGGCTTCGGCAAACATATGTTTCTTTGTGTATTAATTTCTTGAAATGCAACTCTTATGTAATTTTTCAAATCACCAACACTTCTTGGTCTTCGATTATAAATTGTGTCCTTGAGTACTCCACAAAAGAAGAAATCCAGTGAGATCAAGCCAGGTGAACGTATCAATTGAACCTCTTCGGCCAATGTATTTCTCCGTGTTTTATCAAGATACTCACGGACTGCTCTCGTATAATGTGGAGGGAAAACATTTTGTTGGAAATAATGAACACCATTGTAATAATAAAACCAATACACAAACCTATTCCACCTACTTTATCACAGCTCATCAGTAGGGTTAGATTCCGATTGCTTTTAACCCAGGATTGAAACCCGACAGAATTGACGCCAGTCGGCGATACTACCGCTGGGCTATGGGCGCTCGGTAGAAGAAGGCAGACTTTTTAGCATGTATATTATCGTTATACGTGCCCAATAATCAGAATGCTCTAATACATAACGGAATGAGCGATGCGTACATGCCAGAGTAGCTACTGTTTTTCAAAGTCTACCATTCGTCCAGAGTGCTCAATCAGGGTATGAGAGCTCAATCAGAGTGCTCAATCAGGGTATATATATATATATATATATATATATATATATATATATATAAAAGCTCGTGTGCATTTAAAAAAATATAACTTTATTTGTATTTGTGATAGAAATAATCTGTAAAAAATGTAAAATTTAATGTACCTAGTTTTAAGTATAGTTATTAAATAATTTTTTACTACAAAATTTGCAACAATTTTTAGATAAGTATACCGATGAATCGGAAGGGAATGACAATTTTTTGGCCTCTACTTTTGCCAGATTTGACTCCACTAGATTTTTTTTTTCTGGGAACATGTGAAAACAATTATATATGCAACCAAACCGAGTTCATTTCTACCGATATTTGGGAAAGTGTTCGAGGCCATAATCAATGTTGAAATAGTTCAACATCTTACTGCCCACAAACTCTTCTCTGACAAGCAATATGGCTTCCGCTTTGTCAGGTCCACTGCCGATATGCTAACAAGCCTTATGGAGTACATGCTTCGGACCCTCGATGAGTCCGGCGAGGTTCGTGCAGTTGCTCTGGACATCTCCAAGGCTTTTGACAGGGTCTGGCACTCTGGCCTCCTTTGTAAGCTACGGCATTACCGTACGCCTGCTTGACCTAATCCAGTCCTTTTTAAACAACTGCAAAATGAAGGTCGTATCAAATGGGCATGCCTCTTCATCCTACAGCACGAATGCCGGTGTCCCCCAGGGCTCTATCCTGGGCCCGACGCTCTTCCTTATTTTCATCAACGACCTCCTAGATGAGATCAAGTCCCAAGTAGGCATCTACGCAGATGACACCACAATATACTCCTGCACAAGTAAGAAACCTGGCATAGCGGACAGACATAATCTCGCTGCTGACCTTGAATGGAATCTACACACTGTGGTAAATTGGGGCAAGAAGTGGCTTGTCAACTTCAATGCGTCCAAGACCAAGCTGTTGTCTGTCAACCATCACAGGCAACCTCTCCTGCATAAGCATGGACCAAGCGATTCTCCCTGAGTGCAATACACTGCGCCTCCTCGGCCTTACCTTCTCTTCTGATCTCAAGTGGAACCGCTACATCGAATCCATAGCTAAATCCACTGCTAAGAAGGTTGGTTCATTGTGCCGATCCAGGATGTTCTTTCCGCCTGAATCCATCCTGCATATATACAAGTCTACCATTCGACCCTGCATGGAGTACTGCTGCCATTTATGGTCAGGCGCCCCTGCCGCTCACCTCAGTGTTCTCGACAGGCTCTAAAGGAGAGTTAGTAACGTGATAGGTGCTGACTTGGCGGCTCAACTACAGCCACTTCCCCACCGACGAAATGTGGCCTCCCTTTGTCTATTCTATAAGTACTTTCATGGCGTCTGCTCAGACGAACTTAAGTCACTGGTGCCTCCTCAACAGGTGTTTACTCGTGCAACCAGAATGGCAACTGGGTCCCACCCATTCACAATCAGGTTAGCCAAATGCTGACGAAAATTCTACTTCTGCAGCTTCTTCTCTCGCACTTCACGCCTGTGGAACTCGCTCCCATATTCTTGCTTTCCTGACGGCTACAACCTCCAGAAATTTAAATGCAATGTCAATACTCATCTACTAACCACTTGACTCTATCCCTTCCCCCACCCCGTATATCCTTCCCTTTCTCTACCCCTTGCAACTGTCATCACACCTGCATTTTCATCTTTCTATTGCTTCTTTCTAATTGGTTTGTCATCCTCTTCTCCCTCCTCTAATTAATTTTCTTTCAGTTATGTAGCCCCCCGCACATCAGTGGCATTTGTACCTTGATCGGGGTAAAATGATTAAAAAAAAATTAGAAGATTTGAAAACTAAAATAATTAATGTGATTTCAGGCATTATTGTAAATCAGTTGGCAAATTTTTCCGTGAACTGCAAAATCATATTATTCATTTTATTGCTAATGATGGAGGACATGTGGAAACTTAAATTAAATTTACATAAAACCTTAAAAATATAGATTTACTTCTTTATAATACTTTTTACAAATTATTTTTATCGCAAATACAAATAAGGTTATAAATTTTTTAAAGTGCACACGAACTTTATGGACACTATATATATCGTGAGAGTCAATATTACTGCTCTAATTGAAACATGGCTTTATCTTCTGGTAGACAAAAACAAAACACGCAGTTTTTGTCTACAGTTAAGCACAAGTAAACAAAATACACAGAGGATTTGTCAATAGACGCGCCAGTTTGTACTTTCAGTTGAAGTTGATTGCAAGAATCAGTCAAACATGGCTGTCATACCAAGATAACGGAGCCATGATCACTTGGGGAAGAAATGTTTATGCGTTGCTGTCAAAATGCCATATATACGTCCATATTTCAAAGTAATAATTCTCCTAAATCCACACACACACACACACACACACACACACATATATATATGTGTGTGTGTGTGTGTTAGAAGATAAATAAGTATATATATATGTATGTGTGTGTATACGCGTATATACACATTAATATATAAATATTAATCAAGTGTGAATGGAACAGTGCTCAATGTTGTATAACAGCAAAAATATATATTAATAAATATACATATTATCCTATGTTATATACACGGCTGAGTTTCATGCTTTTCAAAGGACAAGATATTTTTATCACAAACAAAAAATATTCAAAGATCATTGGCAAGCAAGAAAAACTGCTGCAAATCATGTTAAAAAAACAATAGAAAAATTAACAAAATTCTGAGTTGAAAGACTGGTGAAGGTTATTGAATATCAAGAAATTCAAATTAACATGGAAATAAAAAAATTAATTAGGTATATGGGGGGGGGATATGTGTTAATAATTTAGGCATTATTACTAATATTGTTAAAATGCAGAACCTCACAATTTATATATATATATATATATATATATATATATATATATATAACTTAAAATGTTATTCTAGTGGATATCCATATTTGAGTAGGAGAGACTATTTTAAACTAGTTTGTCTACTGGCAATATATATGTGTGTGTGTGTGTGCGCGCACACATCAATATATAAATATTAATCAAGTATGAATGGAACAGTGCTCAATGTTGTGTAACAGCAAAAATATATATTAATAAATATACATATTATCCTATGTTATACACACAACTAAGTTAAATGGTTAAAGAAAGATATGAAATATGAAAGCAACTAAATAACCACCTTTAAATAAACATCAAAAAATGAAACATTTGTGAGAAAAGTACATGAAAATTGATTTCTCTACAGTTGTTTTTAGTGATGAATGTAGAGCTACATTAGATGGAGCTGATGAATAAAGTAATGTTCAGGTTCTTATTGAAAACAGTTAACCAACAGGATTCAAAAACTTGGAATCATGTCTTTGGCAAGTAGTATAGACAGAAAAAAAATGGTTCCTTTAAAATATACAATTCTTCAAAGTAAATGCAGAATATAATCCTAAATTTTTTAACAAAGCTGGGTAAAGAAGTTTATGAAAACTGATTTCAAACAGTAATTTTTAGTGATGAATGTAGAGCTACATTGGCTGGAACTGATGAATAAACTAAAGTTTGGGTCCTTACTGAAAAGTTAACCAACATGATTAGGAAAGGTGGAATCATACTTTTGGATCGTATTATAGACGGTAAAATAATTGATTTCATTAAAATAGAAAATTGTTGAAAATAAATGCAGAAAATAATTTTAAGTTCTTGGACAAAGGACAAGATATTTTTATCACAAACAAAAAAATATTCAAAGATCATTGGCAAGCAATAAAAACTGCTGCAAATCATGTTAAAAAAAAAACAATAGAAAAATTAACAAAATTCTGAGTTGAAAGACTGGTGAAGGTTATTGAATATCAAGAAATTCAAATTAATATGGAAATAAAAAAAATTAATTAGGTATATGTGGGGATATGTGTTAATAATTTAGGCATTATTACCAATATTGTTAATATGCAGAACCTCACAATTTATATATATATATAACTTAAAATGTTATTCTAATATTTGAGTAGAAGAGACTGTTTATTTTAAACTATTTTATTGTCTACTGGCCAGAAAATTCAAGAAAACGCTCCCTCGTGATCAATAAAGAACAACCAAATGACCGATTATAAGATAAGCTAAGGCGACTAAAAGAAAATTTTAACATACTAAAAAGATCAAAAACCACTTCAAATTGGGATAAACACTTCATTTTTTAATCTGTTTATTTATCTATCTGTTTATCCATTTAGACACATGCTGATGTGGAAAAAACAGACCATTCAACGTGCCAACATTTGATTTATTTTATTTTATTTTATTTTATCTGATTTTATATTACTTTATTTTGTTTTACTGATTTTATTTATTTTCCTATTTTTTCTATTTATTTATAAAACAATAAGCTCGCGATCAGAAACAAAAGGAACTCGATAAGTAAAGCCACAAATTTATTCCCCTAAAGAGAGTCAATTTTAGACTCGAAACATGTGTAGCGTCACAAATACCATTATAAACACTTAATGTATCGTAACATGTATAATACCAAAAAACACTAAATATACACTTTAAAGAAAACGTTTACGGCTTCTCACACTTTTTATTCTATACCAATTTCTCTCGTTGGAACAACTCTGTTTCTTTATCCTATATATATAACGTAGAATATTTGGTATTTAAGTCAGGTAAATTCCGATAGAGACGAGCTCAAAAGAACTAAATGTTAAATTTATTTATTTATTTATTTAATTTAACAGAGTAATATAATCTAGAAAAAAATGAGATATTCTGCAATTTCATGGGTAATACGTATTCCGCAGGCAAACTTGCTCGTACTATTCTCGGGATGAGCACGTGAGTATCCGTATGAAATTCTTTTCTGGATTATTTTGAATATTCACTGTTGTATCATTTGGGTCTGGCGAGCAGGTTTGCCTGCGAAATGCGTATTACTCATGATATTGTAGAATATCTAAAAAAATTTCTAGAGTATATATATATATATATATATATATATTTAAAAGAATGTAAGTATATATAAATATATATATGTGTGTGTGTGTGTGTGTGTGTGTGTGTGTGTGTGTGTGTGAACATCAATATATAAATATTAAACAAGTGTGAATGGAACGGTGCTCAGTTCTGTATAACAGAGCAATATATATATATATTTAAAAGAATGTAAGTATATATATATATATGTGTATATATATATATATATATATATATATATATATGTGTGTGTGTGTGTGTGTGTGTGTGTGTGTGTGTGTGTGTGTGTGTGAACATCAATATATAAATATTAAACAAGTGTGAATGGAACGGTGCTCAGTTCTGTATAACAGAGCAATATATATATATATTTAAAAGAATGTAAGTATATATATATATATGTATATATATATATATATATATATATATATATATGTGTGTGTGTGTGTGTGTGTGTGTGTGTGTGTGTGTGTGCACATCAATATATAAATATTAAACAAATGTGAATGGAACAGTGCTCAGTTCTGTATAACAGAGCAATATATATATATATTAATAAATATACATATTATCTTCACGTCTCTTTTTCCGTATCTTTTGCGCTATTTTTTTTTACAAAAATGTGACTGCAAATCCACGAGTTATCGCTCTTAGATCCTGAAATTTTATCCTAACGAGCCTTTATTCATTTTATTTATATTCATAATCAAATTATTAATCTGTTTTTTCCCAACACGTTTTTAGTAACATATTTCATTTTTAAATTTCGCTATTAACCTAACTTGATCATACATTTACTAAAAAAAAAATATTAATACATCCGAATTTTTACCCCCTCAATCAGTCAGTTAAGTGCCAGACGTGATACACACTTGGGCGATCATGTTTCGAAAGGGACGTAACTGACTGGACAAAAGATCATCCCGCAGTAACCCAATCTGTCCTATAATTTAACCGATAACTGGAGAGAAGAGACGGATTAATACCTTTCCCAAAGGTATTTGCGCGTAAGTGAATGCATGGAATTCAACTGGAATTCGAACTCGGCTCCCCGATATCCACTGCGCCACAACGCACATCCTTGTACCATAACGCACTTTAAGAAAGGAATGATTTAAATCCCAAAAAGTCAGTATGGTATAAGCACCCGATGACTGCTGAAAAAAATGCATGTAACTCAGAGTCGTGCGTAAAACGTAGAATATATATATATATATATATATATATATATATATATATATATATATATATATATATATCAGCATGCGGTGTAGATATAGAAGAATCCAAAGGAGTTTCCTGGACATACAATGGTAAAATAACTCTCTAAGAGTGCTCTAAAAGTATGAGAAAAAACTAAGGCAGACATCCGCTCTTACGCATGTTATTTGATTAAATTTTGCGTATATATATGCTTATGTATGAATATGTGTGTGTGTTCGCCGAACTAATGTAATGACGTATTTCTTCTTAAATTTTCTCTTTTAAGGGAGCGACCGTTATTTTTATTTATTTATTTATTTTTTTAGGTCTTTGCGAATTTCATTCGTGTAAAATCCGTTGTACAATAAAGACGGAAGCTGATGATGGTTCGCCTGAAATAGGCCACACCCCCGATTTACCATGCAGTAACGTGTCTGCCTTAATTTTTCTTTTATATATAGTCTTCCGCAGACAGATCTTTTTCGCTGTATCACCGCTCATCAGTACGGTTAGTTATCCAATTGCTTCTAGCGAGTATTGAAAGCCGACTGAATTGACATCAGTCGGTGATTATACCGCTGAGATATGGGATATATATGTATATATAATTCAAATTTTCCAAGACTGGATGGCCATTTCGACGAGCGAATTTCATACCCGTCTTATCAGCCAAAACAAAACATGATTGGTTAAATAAATTTATTTGTTTTTTTTTGTGTTTGTGTAAAAAACGGAAATGAGTATGGTTTAAAAAGAAAAGGGGAAAGAAAAACGTGGTAGATTCTTGATTTCGGAACTTGTAAGTTTGCCACTTGGCGACAGAAAGAATAAGAGATATAATGTAATGAATTAAACAAATGCATATTTAAAGAAATAGGTCAGCCGAAACACCTATTTTATGGAATTTTAATTTTTAGATTAATTATTAGGAAATTAAATTAAAAATTACGACTGCATTAATATCAAAATAAACATGTCAAATCTGACTTAAGTGGAAAATCTAAACTTATTTATAAATGGAACTGTGTCTGTGTGCCCGTTACCTATAGACTCCAAAACGGCGGAACCGATTTTCTTGAAAATTTTGACAGTTGTACTATAAGCGTCTGCGAGTGTTCTTAGGTAGGTTTTGTGTCGAGGTACTCCCGATAAATATCGAAAACCGATAATGGAAAAAATCGGGTTATAGAAGGAGTGGTCTGATTTTAATCAAATCACTCATAGACAAAGACATAAAAAACGATATTCAGAAGTTGCAAGGTTGCAGTTCTCACAATAGTGCAGAAAATCGATAATATATATATATATATATATATATATATATAAGGCAAGATGTTTGTGTGTGTGTGTCTGTTTATCTGCCTGTATGTCTGTATTTTTTTTCAGCCCTTTTATTTTAGTTTTTGCTTCGGGTTTGGCTCTAAGTAGGTATAATTGTAGTTTTTAGTCTCAGCCATGATACCATTTACTCAGAGGACTTATTTAGCCTTCAAAATTCAGTTTACGACGAAAAAAACTTATTTGATATCGATACCAGGAAATCAAAATTTAACTTACATCCATTCATTTTTCTTTCAGTCTACGGTTTCGCTTTAACTGGAAACAACTATTGCATTTTAGTCTTTCGTGCCAACGTCCAAAGAGTCTGAGCTCCAGGACCATGGATTAGTTTTAAAGCTTTCATTACACCCGAGCAACGCCTGGCTATACTGCTAGTAAGATATAAGATAAAAGAAAATAGATTAAAGGAGATAAGGTTATTATACGATATAATGTAATTATACTGCTAATAAGAAGTGATAAAACAGCTATTTAAGGGAACTTTAATTTTAGATTAATTATTAGAAAATTCGATAAAGTTCAAAACTATGACGACACAAATACCAAAATAAACAGCGGTATGGTGCACAGGATATCGACTTGGTACGACAAATCAGGTTGCCGAGTTCGAATTCCAGTTGAATTTCTTGGGAAAGCTATCAATCCGTCTCAATCTGTCTCTTCCCTCTAATTATGGGTTAAATAATAAAACAAATTAGGTTATATAGCTTTGAGTGGCAACCAGTTTGCCGCAGAAAGCAATGACAATTTACTGCGGGATAATTCTGCTCAGTCAGTTATGTCTCTTTCGCGACATGATCGCCCAAAATGTGTATCACGTATGGCATTTAACTGACTGAATACAACTTATACATTTTATACAGCATAAAATAAGCTATAAAACTAGAAGGAAAATAGATTTAAAAATGGGAAGTTGTAATATTATTTAATTGTATGGTTAATAAGAAAAATAAAACAACTATTTTAAGTTATTTAAGTTAGAGATTAATTATTAGGAAATTTAATTTATGTAATTAATGCCGTCGTTCATTTAAATTTAATTTCCTAATAATTAATCTATAAATTAAACGATAAAAGTAGAAGGAATATAGATGTAAGAAATGGAGGTTAGTATATATTATAATTTAGTTATACGATTAATAAGAAGAAAAGAAACACCTGTTTAAAGGAGTTTAAAGGACTCCCCGACAGCTACGATCTCCATTAATTTAAATGTAAAGTCAATAGTCATCTTCTATCTGACAAACCTGCTTTCTCTCTCACATGCTTCTTTCTCCGTTCACTCCACTCTCATCAGTATTCTCATCCTTCTCTTACCTACTTCTTGACACCTCCTATAACCTGTCACCGTTTCTCATAGCTTTCCTCCTATGTAACCCCTGCAAAACAGTGACAGTAAAATGTTTTGCTTGGGGCGATATGATTATTAAAAAAAATATTTTAGATTAATTATTGAGAAGTTGATATCGAAATTTATATTCATGACGGCATTTTTTTTAAGCTCAAAAGCAAATTTTGCTGACGATATTTTAATTTTTAATTTTATCAAATAAACATAGATTGTATCCATCGTAAATGTTATTAGGGGGTGCAGACCAAACTTATTAGTATCCAACTCACTATTGGGTTAAGTCTCTCCTTTTTTCATTTCTCAAAATCTTCAGGAAAGGGAACTTTAGAATTTTAGATTTCGGTTGTAAAAGGAATGTTCCTGGGAGTAGTAGCGTTGAATATATTCTCCCGCCGAAATGCCTATGTAAACTTGATAATTATTTTTGTCATTTCTTGGTAGATCACTTGTGTAGACTTACATTTGCTTTTCACGGGACAAAAGTTGATGAACTTGTGCATTGAATACTGTTGCCATATCTGGTCGGGTGCCCTTGCTATTCTCCTCGGGCTTCTCGATAAGGTTCAGAGGAGGGTCTGTAATGTGATAGATACCGACTTGGCAGACCGCCTGCAGTCTCTCTCCCACCGGCGTGACGTGGCTTCCCTGTGTCTCTTCTATAAATACTTTCACGGCTTCTGCTCCGATGAACTTAGATCACTGGTGCCCCCTAAATACGAATTTGAACGTGATACTAGATTAGCAACTAGATCTCACCCTTTTACAGTGAAACCGATAAAATGCAGCCGTAACTTCTACTCCAACAGTTTCTTTCCTCGCACTTCCCGACTGTGGAATTCTCTTCCACACGATTGCTTCCCCGACGGCTACAATCTCCAGGAGTTTAAATGTAAGGTCAATAGACACCTCCTAACACACTAACCTGCTCCCATTCTATCAAACACTCTTCTCATCTGCCCAACCCTCATCCTCGCTATCCTTACTCATCTGTCACCTTCCTCCTAACATTCCCTATGTCTAACCACTCCTTCTCTTTACCTTCTCCTATGTAACCCCATGCGCAATAGTGGCAGTTGAATGCCTTGCTTGGGGTGAGATGATTAAAAAAAACAAACAAAAAAAAACTTATAATTGCAAGAGGTTATTATACCAGTTTTTATTTTTTTTTTTTTTTTTTTTTTTTAATCATATCACCCCGAGCAAGGCAGTAACGCCACTGATGCGCAGGGGGCTACGTAAGGGTAAAAAGAATGGAAAAGAGAAAGCCGAAAACCGCATCCTAAACAGGAAACAAGGGATGAGCCTCTTCACCTGTTCAATAGATGTGGGTGGAGTGTGAACCGGGCGATAGTTTAGTCTATCTACTCCAATTGAAAAAAAAAATAAAATAATAAAGGAAAAGAGTGAAAAGATTGGAAAAGAGAAAACCGGAAACCGCATCCTAAACAGGAAACAAGGGATGAGCCTCTTCACCTGTTCAATAGATGTGGGTGGAGTGTGAACCGGGCGATAGTTTAGTCTATCTACTCCAATTGAAAAAAAAAATAAAATAATAAAGGAAAAGAGTGAAAAGATTGGAAAAGAGAAAACCGGAAACCGCATCCTAAACAGGAAACAAGGGATGAGCCTCTTCACCTGTTCAATAGATGTGGGTGGAGTGTGAACCGGGCGATAGTTTAGTCTATCTACTCCAATTGAAAAAAAAAATAAAATAATAAAGGAAAAGAGTGAAAAGATTGGAAAAGAGAAAACCGGAAACCGCATCCTAAACAGTAAACAAGGGATGAGCCTCTTCACCTGTTCAATAGATGTGGGTGGAGTGTGAACCGGGCGATAGTTTAGTCTATCTACTCCAATTGAAAAAAAAAAATAAAATAATAAAGGAAAAGAGTGAAAAGATTGGAAAAGAGAAAACCGGAAACCGCATCCTAAACAGGAAACAAGGGATGAGCCTCTTCACCTGTTCAATAGATGTGGGTGGAGTGTGAACCGGGCGATAGTTTAGTCTATCTACTCCAAAGTCTATCTACTCCATCTATCTATATTAGATCTATTTAAATTTTTTATAAGAAAGAATTTAATTTAATTTCCTAATAATTAATCTAAAATTAAAATTTCTTAAAATAGTCGTTTTATTTCTTCTTATTAACCATATAGTTTAATTATATTATGTAATAAATTCCCATTCTTTAACCCATTTTCTTCTTGGTTAAATTTTTTAACTTAATTTACCCAATTTATTTTGATATTAGCATTATTTGTGACCATTAAAAAGGGATTCTAAGGCCGTTATTTTGTTCGACTTGTTTCTCTCTTATACATTTTAAACTTTATTTTATTGTATCTTCTTTTGCTTCTGTCATCAAGTGGCAAACTTACAAGTTCCGACAACAAGAATCTGTCACAATTTCCTTCTCCTTTTCCCTTTCCCTTTTCCTCACCCTCACTTCCGTTTTTTTTTTCTTTTTTACACAGACAGAAACAAATAAATTTATTTCCTCATTATATTCTGACTTCGCTGATGGGATGGATGTTAAATTCAATCGTCGAAATAGCCATCCGGTCTTAGAAATTTTGAATTTCTTTATATGTCATAAATGTTGCCTCTGTAAATAAATAAATTTAATTGCATTGAGGCTTCTGGCTAGATCAATTTTAATATTTAATATGAGTAGAAACCGTTGGGATTTAACTTCAATCCTTTTGTTTCGGATTTATAACATCGTTTTTAACAAGTCTTTTGATCCATATACCAAAAGATATTAATTTCAACGTTAAAAAAAAGGAATTTTAAATGTTAGTGTATTCACTATATATAAATTTTAAAGTAGTATATATATATATATATATGTGTGTGTGTGTGTGATTGTTTAACAACATATATTTACATATATATGACAAATTGGAAAAACAGCTTGTGACATGTTTCATCCTTTAGAACATTCTCGGACTGGCTTTATTGACGTTGTTGTGACTACGCATGTGCACGAACGAGCGACGATGGGAGTTTCAAAATTTAGAAATATATATTTTTTTTAGTCTGTTTGTATTTGTTTATATTACGATACATTTCAGAGCAGATATGCTTACGAGAAATTGAAAATTTTGTATCGCCAATGTGGTAGCCATCCAAGGCTATAGAACCCAATCTGTCCTGTTAGTTAACCCATAACTGGAAGGAAGAGACGGATTAATACCTTTCCCAAGGGTATTTGCGCCTAAGTGAATGCAAGATATTCAACTGGAATTCGAACTCGGCTCTCCGATTTCTCGTTCCGTGCCGATATACACTGCACCACAACGCACATCCCATTCGAATAGGCTCTTAATTTGGGGTTAATAACATGAAAGTATGGATTCATTCTGCCTTGTATCAAGGCTGTTGGTAGTGGTATAATGATATGCGGGATATTTTCTTGATATATATTCGGGTTTTTGATACCAATAAAAAGCTTTTTACTCGGACCTGGTGCTTCAGTCTATGACTAGGGTGCACACATTCCCTGGTGGGCTACTGACAGCAGAACAACTCACCGTGTGACAAATCCGAAAATAGTGGTAGATTGATTAATGGAACAAATTAATGAGTTTTCCGTGTTAAATTAGCCTTCACAGTCATCGGATATCAATCTCAAAGTGCACCTTTGGAAAGTGCTAGAAGGGAAGGATGTGCAGTCAAGCAATCTAAAAGAATTGCCAGGTGGCATTAAACAGCATGGCTGCAAATTTCGAAAGAATGATTCCTGCACATCTAATTTGTACTGAGAAGAACTGAAGTTCTCAAAGCAAAAATGGATCCAAAACGGTATTACAAGATGAATCATAACAACGTTACCGATAGGTATATATCTAAACTTATTTATAAATGGAACTTTGTCTGTGTGTGTGTCTGTGTGTGTGTGTGTGTATCGGTTACCTATAGACTCCGAAACGGCTGAACCAATTTTCTTGAAAATTTACACAGTTTTACTATAAGCGTCTGCGAGTGTTCTTAGCTAGGTTTTGTGTCGAGGTACCCCCGAAAATCAATAATCGAAAAAATCGGGTTATAGAAGGAGTGGTCCGATTTTAATCAAATTTGATACCCACATAGACAAAGACATAAGAAACGATATTCAGAAGTTTCAAGGTTGTAGTTCTTACAATAGTGCAGAAAATCGATAATATATATACATAAAAGGCAAGATGTTTGTGTGTGCCTGTTTATCTGTCTGTATGTCCTTTATACAAATCCACAATTTTTATCCGATTCTCACCAAACTTCACACAAATATTCTTTAGACTGAGTCTGAGCTCCAGGACCATGGATTAGTTTTAAAGCTTTCATTACACCCGAGCAATGCCAGGCTATACTCCTAGTCATTCATAAATCTACCATTCGTCTGTGCATTGAAGACAATTGTCATATCTGGTCGGTTGCTACTACTATTCATCTCGAGATTCTCGATAAAATTCAAAGGAGGTTCTGAGATATAATCGATCCGGACTTAATATTAGGACTTCAGTCACTTTCTCACCAATGTTGCTTCCCTCTGTCTTTTCTACAAATATTTTTATGGAAACCGAGTAGCTTTTCCCTGGTGCCCCGACAGAGTGGCATGTAAGTTGACACTATTTTACCGTAGAAATAGTTAAATGCAACCGCTACTTCTACTCTCTCAGTTTCTTTTCTCGCACTTCCCGTCTGTGGAACTACTTTTCGTCTACTTGCTTCTCTGATAGCTACAATCTCCGAAAATTGAAATGCAACATCAATTGTTATCTTCTATCTTCTTGAATCCCGTTTATCTTTTATCTTTGACTGTATTTAATATTCTCACTCACTGAAACTCCTTGTGCACTAGTGGGAGTCCCTCTTTGCTTGAGGTGAAAAAATTAAAAACGTTAAAGGTTCAAATATGCAAAAAGCAATTCAACTTATTTGTATTACTAACAAATTGTTGTTTTATTCTAAAAGATCGAAAGTTTTATGTGAAATAAATTAACTAAGGCGATAAAAAAGATATCGAATTGTTAAGGAATTTGAAAAGAAAAATGAAGGTCGTGTTGGCCTAGAAGAGAATGAATTCACAAAGGAGTGTTTTTTTCTTTTTCTTTCTTTCTTTCTTTCTTTCTTTCTTTCTTTTTTTATCGGTAATTCTGGTTTAAAATGGTGAGAAATTATTCAGTATTAGAGCAACGGGAGTTGTATAATGCAAACCATCTGGTAAAGTTTATTCGTGATTATGAGTTGTTTATATTGTGATTTAGTCTTTCAAACAAATTCAATCCCTCCTTCCAGCTCAAACTTTCTCTTTCAACGACGTACACATCAAAGGGCGCACGAGACACACATGCAAACGATACTCTCTAACTAATCTAAACATACACACATTAAAAAACTTATACAAAAAGACCACCCGAACATAGTTGCACACACATACACACAGATACATAAACGAAACATGCATACGCACACACATATACAAACGAACACCCATAAATGTTAACCCCCACACTAATCACCACCACCCCGTAAAAAAATACAACCACATAAACACAGACACTTAGGCAAAATAAATATCCCACCCACATGAACAGAATTACTCTCAACAAGGCAACATAGGTAGTGTAATGGTTATTGTCATAAAAATGAAAACAAAGTGGAGTTTTATCCTCGGCCTTGTCTGTTACATTTAATTTCGCACAAATGTTATACATCCAAACAGAGTAAATATACGTGCTGTGGGCGTAAAAATACGCATGGTTGCAAAACGGATTCAGACAACTCGACAATGAAGAATAAAGACAATTTTTTTGATGCGAGAAATATACGCATAAGATATTTATTTCTCTTTTTTAACAAACGAAGACAGTTATAACGTGAAAGAAAAAGAGGGCATGTCAAAGGTTCATACAAGGGGATTATAGTAATATACACAAACAGAATGATTCACTTATCTTGAGTTTGAAGTCCGGTTATGGAGCGTCGAAAAGTCTGTTGAGAGTAGCGGCACGGTTTCCGCTTAGCGGGTGAGGGAAGAGGACTGCCGAATTGTCATTTCTTCGTCTTTTTTATTTCTTTGGTGTTGCTCAAACGAGCAGTCCGTTTTGTCCCGCAGGAGAATTTGCGATTGGCCGTCAAACTGATTCAGAAGTCACACCTTGGTAATTAAATAGACGGAACAAACTGATTGCAGAGTAAACAATGGTGTAGATTAGTTACTCAAGCCTTGGATTATAACCAATACAGTCTGTCTTTAAAAATTGTATACACCAATATGCAGTGGATATTCCAAATCAACCTGCTTTTTTTTCAGATGTACACATTAGTATTACTAATATTGTGTGTGTGTGTGTGTGTGTGTGTGTGTGTGTGTGTGTGTGTGTGCAGCGTGGATGCTCTGCGTCTGGGCTCGCTCGAGTACCACGGTGCCTGGAACTTTGTACTGAGCAACGTTCTCATTCTATCCCTGCTTCGATGGGCCGTTCCTGTACAACACATGGAAGAAAACCGCCTCCCAAATAGTCTCTTCTACGGTGAGTTCAAGGATTAAAAAGCATGGTGTACAGAATAAGGGCTTTAAGGACACCTTGAAGGCCTCCCTGAAACACAGCAGCATCCCCCTGCTTCTTGCGAAGAACCTGCACGAGACCGCCCTTTCTGGGGCACCCAAATCAAAACAGGCGTAGCAGACTCCGAAGCGTTAACGCATCCAAGAACTGCAGCAAAAGCCACGATGCCGGAAAGACAAGTCAAGCCCTCCTTTACAACCAGACATTCCATGCCAACATTGCAACAGAAAATTCAGAGCCAAGATTAGCCTGATTATCCTTCTCCGCAACCATAATACATCGTAGTAATGTGCGAATTCATTGCATTCACTTACGCGCAAATACCCTTGGGAAAAGTATTAATCCGTCTCTTGCTTCCAGTTATGGGTTAAATAACAGAACAGATTGGGTTCTATAGCCTTGGCTGGCAATCAGTCTACCGCAGAATGCAATGGCAATCTATTGTGGGATAATCTTCTGCTCAGTGAGTCATGTGTAATTCGAGACATGATCACCCGAAGCGTGTATCACATATGGCACATAACTGACTGACTGAATATGATAGTTTGATCCATGATTAATGTTTCTACTGGTCATAAAGTGGGGGATCGTTTTTCTATTGTTATGAAGTGATAAACTGATCCCCCATTAAATACTACGTAAAAATATAATACATATCTTCTGGCTCTAGCTATGAGTCAAATAACAGGACAGATTGTGTTTTATAGCCTTGGTCGGCAACCAGTCTACCGCAGAAAGCAATGGCAACCTACTGCGGGATAATCTCCTGTCCAGTCAGTCATGTTTCTTTCGAGACATGATCGCCCAAGCGTGTTTCACGTATGCCACTTAACTAACTGAATGTGCAAAGACAAATGGTCATCTTCGCTCGCAAAGGACGAACATCATCACTAATATTATTCAAACTCAGCATTGAACAAAGAAAGTGCCTCCTGAAATGTTTTTGGCTTTCTTAAAATGCTGTTGAACTTCAAAGGTTGTATTGAAGAGAATTTAGTTCCGATCTACCCACACCGCTTACAATCTCACGAATTAAGATGTAAGTTTGAAGCTGGTGGCACTGTAAAGGAAGTGTACAAGGACTGTTCCGGAAGTTCACGTATATCGTCAAGCCCAGTAATGTAGGAAAAGGAGAGAGAAAGTTTTCACAAAAGTTCAAGAAACCTATCGGAATGGTGATTGCTGCTTGTAATTCTTTGGGGTCGCGTTTTCAGCAATGCTTGGCCCTTATCTGACATTAATTTGAAAACAATTGATGACAAATTCTTAAGAGCATTCATTTACAATATATACTGTCGTTATATGTATTGTTTTAATTAGATATCGTTTGTTCTAGCCACTTATTCCTTGAGAGAACTTAAAAATGTGTATAAATCTTTTGAGTATAGGAGAATGATAAAAAAAAGACTTCTGATCTTTTGAAAAGGCAGCAAGAAACCACTCCATTATGCTTTTTTCCAAGATTACATCTAATCATTTTTTATATTGAGACAAGATCACAAGTAGGCATATACGCTGACGACACCACCGTTTACTCTCGCCTCGATAAAAAATCTGCTGAGGTTAACAAATCTAACCTTGCTGCCGAGCTTGAAAAGGACTTCCAATATGTGGTGGACTAGGGTAAGAAATGGATCTTAAATTTTAATGCTTCTAAAACGAAGCTGCTATCACTTAACTATCATAGACAATCAACCCTGCCCTCCATTAGCATGGATCAGGCTAGCCTCCCTGAGAGCAAAACTCTACGTCTCTTTGGCCTAATACTCTCAGCTGACCTCAAGTGGAATGACTATATCGAATCCATAGTTAAATCCGCTGCTAAGAATGTCGATTCACCCTGCAGAGAGAGGAAATTTTTCCCGTCTGATTCCATCCTGCACATATGTAAATCTACCATCCGGCAGTGTATTGAATACTGCTGCCACATCTGGTCGGGTGCCCCTGCTATTCACCTCGGGGTTCTTGACAAAATCCAACAGAGAATCTGTAATGTGATAGATACCGACTTGGTAGCTCGGCTACAGCCTCTCTCTCACCAGTGTGACGTGGCTTCCCAGTGCCTCTTCTACAAACACTTTCACAGCTTCTGCTCCAATGAACTTAGCTCACTGGTGCCCCCTATGTATGAATTTACACAAGCTACTAGACTAGCAACTACGTCCCACCCTTTTACAGTGAAACCGATAAAACGAAACCGCAATTTCTACTCTAACAGCTTCTTTTCACGCACTTCCTGCCGGTGGAATTCCTTTCCATATATTTGCTTCCCCGACAGCTACAATCTCCAGGAATTTTCTCCATCCACTCCATCCCCACTACACCGGTATTGTCATCAATTTCTCCTATGTAAACCTCTGCGCAACAATGGCAGTAAAACTGCATTTGCTTGTGGTGGGGAATGGATAAAAAAAAATGAATGATTAGTTTGGCCTTCCCGTTCATTTTCTTGTTAATGCACTTTACTACCAGGTATTGATCAGATCGTCCGATCATAATACAATGAAAATTTAAGCTAATAACAATGTATCTGACTCCAGTCTTATTGCTGTACGTAAATTAACCGATGCTTTTTTAAAAAAATTTTTTTAATCATTTCACCCCAAGAAAGGCATTCCACTGCCACTATTGCGCAGGGGGTTACATAGGGGAAAGTGATGAGAAAGCGTGGTTAGGGGGTTACATAGGGGAAAATGATTGGAAAGAGTGGTTAAATATAGGAAATATCAGAAGGAGGGTGGTAGACGGGTAAGGATAGCGAGGAGGGGATTTGGGTAGATGAGAAGGGCGTTTGAGAGAATGGATGCGAGTTAGTGTGTTAGGATGTGTCTACTGACCTTACATTTAAACTCCTGGAGATTGTAGATGTAGAAATTGCGGTTACATCTTATCTGTTTCACTGCAAAAGGGTGGGACCTAGTAGCTAAATATTTTTCGTATTTCCGATTCAATCAGTGCCGTAAGGGATACACGTTTAGGCGTTAATATATCTTTCGAGTCTTGACTGATTAAACAGAAGATTTTTCCACAGTAGGTTGCCATTTCTTTCTGTGATAGACTGATTGCCATCAAAGGCTATAGACTATATATCTGTCCTGCTATTCAACCCATAACTGGAGAGAGAAGCGTTGGATTCATACTTTTCCCAAAAAGTATTTGCGCGTAATTGAATGCAATGAATTCAACTGGAATTCGAACTCTGTTCTCCGAATTCACATTCCGAACCGATATCCACTACACTACAAAGCATAATTCTAATTAATCAGCCCAAATTTTATTATTTTAATAATAAAGACATTGCCAAGAACCAAAAACGATAGAAAAATGTGGAGAGCCATAATTAACTACGCTCTGAGTGCACATATTACATAAAAGAAAAGAAAATTACTATATGCTATTCTGCACTCAAACGATCTATTATTTTGTTCGTGTTCCATGGTTACCACAGTTATATTGCCTCAGTAACAATGACATAGCTACACTACACTTTTACCTGTTACGTTGTATGTGGCATCTGGTGGAATCGTTTATTTGCTTCTGTGGTTTTGAAGTCCAATCAAACCATATAATAATTTTCAATGGGTATTTCTATAGATCCTATCCCATCTATAAATGAAATGGGGCTAAGTAAATTTAAGTAAATAATTTTAGTTTTTATAATATAAGGTCTATTGACCTTACATTTAAACTCCTGGAGATTGTAGCCGTCGGGGAAGCAATCTTTTGGAAGAGAATTCCACAGTCGGGAAGTGCGAGGAAAGAAACTGTTGGAGTAGAAGTTACGGCTGCATTTTATCGATTTCACTGTAAAAGGGTGGGATCTAGTTGCTAATCTAGTATCTCGTGCAAATTCGTATTTAGGGGGCACCAGTGATCTAAGTTCATTGGAGCAGAAGCCGTGAAAGTATTTATAGAAGAGACACAGCGAAGCCACGTCTCGCCGGTGGGAGAGAGACTGCAGGCGGTCTGCCAAGTCGGTATCTATCACATTACCGACCCTCCTCTGAACCTTATCGAGAAGCCCGAGGAGAACAGCAGGGGCACCCGACCAGATATGGCAGCAGTATTCAATGCACGGGCGGATGGTACATTTGTAAAATATATACAAATAAATTATTTATCTGAATTTCAACAAAATTAATTCTTGAGTCAAACAAATTGTCAGTTTCTTTTACTCCTAACTGTCTGAGATTGCAATCTTATTTTTTCAAACACTTCATGTGAGGCACTCAGATACCTTTTTCTAATATGTAATCGTCTTGCTTATAGACTTTGTCGGTGCTGTCTTTGACGTTCCGCTGCTAATAATTTTTCTTTCCATTTATGGGTTAAATAACAGGACAGATTTAGTTCTATAGCCTTGGTCAGCAACCAGTCTACTGCAGAAAGTAATAGCAACTTACTGCGGAATAATCTTCTGCCCAGTCAGTCATGTCTCCTTCAGGACATGATCGTCTAAGCATGTATCTTAACTGACTGATTAACAGTGTTATCAGAAAGACAATTCCAGTATTACTCATGTTTGAGTTGTCTTAAATTGATATGGTTTTCCTTATTGGTAAAGTTCTTTTTGACTGTCGCCCAGTTCACACTCCGCCCAAGTCTGTTGAACGTTTAGGATGTGGTTTTCGGTTTTGTCTTTTCCAATTTTTTCACACGTTTTTTCTTAATAGGAGTAGATAGACTTAACTATCGCCCGGTTCACACTCCACCCACGTCTATTGAACAGGTAAAAAGGCTCATCCCTTGTTCCCTGTTTAGGATGTGGTTTCCGGCTTTCTTTTTTCCAATCTTTTCACTCTTACGTAGCCCCTGCACATCCGTGGCATTACCACCTTGCTCGGGGTGATATGATTAAAAAAAAAATCATATTTTTCTGTTATATTAAACGCATACCATTTCTTAACATACCATTTCTTAACTCAGATATCTCTAATTTTCAATATGACCGTCGATCCGATGAAAGGACTCAGCATTTAACATTTTTTTTTACTGATAGACATGTGGTTTATACCGCAGCTATCCTGAGTATAACTTAGTTACAATCTCTTGAGACCAACTGTACTACATCAACTAGCGTAACCAACAGTTTGAATAGTACCATTAAGCTTAAACCCTAGTTTGCAATTACTTGTGACTTGGTGATAGCAAAGCCAGCGACAGCCTCCAAACATTGGGCAAAAAGAGAATTATATAACAACAGAAGTAATCAACCAATCCTAAGTATTATTAAATTTTTAAAAGCATAAGATGTACGGGTTAAATTAACTGTTCATTGTCTTCTATTTAGTTGTGAATTCTTTATCTTTGCCTTATTGAATAACAATACATTGGTAAAAGATTTTTGTTTCTTTTCATTTCACTATTAAAAATTTCTTACAATAGCTAACATTATTTACAGCACAGATACACTAGTATAAAATAGTTCTTCAAAACTGATAGAATCTCAAAAAGTTTATTCACCATTATAACATCTGGAGAAACTGTCGTTGTATAGTATTGATAAAGGTATATATGTTATGATTTTCGTGAACTCATAACCTTTCGATGTGTTCATGAAATAAAATTTGGATTAAATGTATTTAAAAATAAAAATAGTTTTCGTACACAATATCTATCTATCTATCTATCTATCTATCTATCTATCTATCTAAAATCTAAACAAAATGTCATACTGTGAGCTGATATTTAAAAAAATATAAAATTAAATTGCTATTTCTAGAGTTCTTTTTCCCAGACGATAACACCTCAAAAATACCAAAATATGTCAGTCATATATTTGAGACTCATGGGCATTTTCAATGCGAAATATTTATATCATTACAAATTTGCATATTTGGAATGCTTTCTTTCGTAATAATGACTTTCACCTTGTTGTCGAGTATGACCATCTAAGGTTAACATTACAAGACTCAATGCGTGCGCATGAATTTTTTAAATGTAAAAAGCCGTTCTATTGGCTTATTCTCATTCTCTAAGCAAGAGCAACATGTACTCCTAAAGAGTATGCAGTTAAAATCGTTGGATGCCTTCAGGCTGCAGGTCTTACAAAAACATTGGGTACCTTGATGATGGCTAAGGGGTTTAACATTCCCAGTGGACTTACTCCTACGTAGATATTAACTCAGATATCTCTAATTTTCAACATGACCGTTGATCCGATGAAAGGACTCAGCATTTAACATTTTTTTTTACTGATAGACATGTGGTTTATACCGCAGCTATCCTGAGTATAACTTAGTTACAATCTCTTGAGACCAACTGTACTACATCAACTAGCGTGACCAACAGTTTGAATAGTACCATTAAGCTTAAACCCTAGTTTGCAATTACTTGTGACTTGGTGATAGCAAAGCCAGCGACAGCCTCCAAACATTTCCGTTTGCCCAATTTCCCTCACACGACTTAGTGTGGCTTTCAGGCGCTTTCCAGTGGATGCACGCTAGAATCGGCTCCGCAGGTCTACAACATCAAGAAGGCACGTGGACAAATCAACTCAAATTGTTCATTACAGTATTAATAAGAATTATGTGCGTTGTGTTGCATTAATATAAACTCAGAACGACAAATCGGGGAGCCGAGTTCGAATTCCAGTTGAATTCCTCGGATACCCTTGGGAAAGGTAATAATCCGTCTCTTCCCTCCAGTTATGGGTTAAAAAAAGGACAGCTTGGGTTCTATAGCCTTGGCTGGCAAACAGTCTACAACAGAAAGCAATGGCAATCTAGTGCAGGATAATATTCTGCTCAGTATGGCACTTAAGTGACTGACATTCCTAACCTTCTATAAGAAGTAGTAAGGAAGGTTGCCTTTTTGTCAGTATGGTCATACCACCTAACAGAAGATGTGTAATGTTAAGCATTGCACGAAGTCTTGTAGTTTTACTACTACAGTTCCTACTGAGATTGGGTGTCATGATGATAATGAGAATAATAGTACGTGTAATGGAAATATTACTAGTTTCCTAATCAGGAAAAAATTATCAATAATGGTATAAGAAAACAATTACCAATAGTGGTAAGTGTAATAGAAATATTACCTGTTTTCTTATAGGGAAACTATTACCAATAATGATATAAGAAAACAATTACCAATGATGGTAAGTGTAATGGAAATATTACCTGTTTCCTTATAGGGAAACTATTACCAATAATGGTATAAGAAAACAATTACCAATGATGGTTAGTGTAATGGAAATATTACCTGTTTTCTTATAGGGAAACTATTACCAATAATGGTATAAGAAAACAATTACCAATGATGGTAAGTGTAATGGAAATATTACCTGTTTCCTTATAGGGAAACTATTACCAATAATGGTATAAGAAAACAATTACCAATGATGGTAAGTGTAATGGAAATATTACCTGTTTCCTTATAGGGAAACTATTACCAATAATGATATAAGAAAACAATTACCAATGATGGTAAGTGTAATGGAAATATTACCTGTTTCCATATAAGGAAACAATGAAGATTGCTGTTGAAATCTATAAAATCATTCACAGAAAACAATCTTTCAGAAAAAGATTTTTTTTTAAAAATCCAGTAACTGTTATCGCTCTTTCCAGTACTGGGGTGCATTTCTTTCCTAACCTTTTATATAAAGTAGTGTGGAAGATCCTTCTCTTGATTTTGTCATTATTTTTGTTTCGACTTACATGTTATATTCACTTTAGTTGTTGCTGTTGAAAGTCCTCATGTGATATAAGTTATGTTATCTATCACAGTTTTTTGTTTGTTTGTGATTATACAGCGCCAGATAACAAAGTTCGAATAAGTATAGCCTTTAGCCTTATAGACAAAACACACTGACTTCACTCGCTCGAAGACATTTTTGACCAATGATCTGAAAAAGCAGTTGTATACATCTGACAGTTTAGATATTTGTGAACGAGTTTGACGCTATGTATGCCTTTGGAAGTTTCGATCTGACGTGGCTATTTAAAAAATCAAAATAAACATCCTAACAAGTCAGTCACGCACTCTCATAATTAGGGTGTGCGTTGTGGCGCAGTGGATATCGGCTCGGAACGAGAAATCGGGTAACGCAGTTCAAATTCCAGTTGAATTCATTGCATTCACTTACGCGCAAATAGCCTTAGAAAAGGTATTAATCCGTTTCTTCGCTCCAATTATGGGTTAAATAACAGGATAGATTGGGTTCTGTAGCCTTGGCTGGCAACTAGTCTACCGCAGAATGTAATGGCAACCTACTGCGGGATAATTTTCTACCCATTCAGTCATATCTCTTTCGAGACATGATCGCCCAAGCGTGTATCAAGTATGGCACTTAACTGACTGACCATCATAGAGGGATATATGAATGCATACACAAATACAGTAAGTAGCAATAATTTCAGTAGTATATTTTTGATTAAATTCTGAGGACTATGATTATTTTCTTCATTTATGTTATGGTGTCCTATCTACAGGGGAATAAACTCTTCCTTCTTTAATAAATGCCAACCTGCGTGACTTCCGGGGAGGAAGTCAAGAGACAGTCGAGACGCAACGTAACTATACAGCTCGGACGTACACTTCTATTTGCTGACTACTAACACTCTTTATATATATGCTCTGTTACTCTAGTACACTTCTTGTGTTCTTGTCTTTCTTCTTGGCCATAACAGGTTACAACAATTTAGACTGCATTTTTTCTGTTTCAAAACGGATAAATAGATACATTTGTTAAAGTGTAAGATTCTCAGATTAACGTTTTCTGTTGACATGAAGTGGAAATATTCTGTATAATAAATTACTAGGTCTGCTGCTAGGAAAATTGTTTATTGTGTTGTTCTAGACAATTTTCTCGCTGGAACCTATACATTTATAAATCTACCATTCGTCCATGAATTGAATATTGCTTCTACATCTGGTCTATTGTTTCCCCCTACATTTTTGAGATTTATAACAAAATACAAAGAATATGTAATCTTACTGGTCCTGACCGATAATGTAGTTAACAAAACGAGTTATAGATTTAAAAATTCAAATGCTAAGCACTGACTCATTGATTTTGTTAGAAATAAACGAATTTTCTCGAATTTACAAACTTTGCTTAACACACACAAAGCTCGTGAAATTTCACACCTCGATGCGAAATTGTTTTCGGCCAATAAAAATCTATGAAACATCTAAAAACAAACTGTTCAGAGTTCCACAAACGAAATGAAAGATGGGGAAAGCTCGACCGTCACCAGTGAGAAAAGAAGACGAGAATAATTAATAAGTCCTTCGATAAACGCCAAGCTATGGTTATTATTACTGTCTCTATCTTTCTCTCTCGCCTCTCACCTTCTTCCTTTTCATCATTCATCCAGAGCGATAACTTCAAAGACTAATAAACGCTCATACATACACACATACGTTCCTGCCTATGTACACATAAAATCATTCTAGCAAGGACTACTACGAACCTGGTATTCTTAACTTCTTAATACTGTTCTCATGGAACATTAATGTCTACCAATTCATGTTATTCTTTTCCATTATTAAATTTCTATTTAAACGTACAAAAGGTATACTTTATTCTTTCAGACATTCCAGTCTCCAACCTTCTGATGACAGCTAATAATCCTAACTTGTAGGGACTTCGGTTATGTTTGAGACAATGCCGATACAATAAGCATTCACTATTTCCCTGCTTCTACAATAATATTGTACCACAACGCACAATTCTGATTATTCAGTCCAAATTTCATTTTACGCCATTTATCTACTGATTTAACCTGAGTAAAATACTAAAAAATATATAGCATATATCTCTTCATTTATCTTGTTTAGCGGTAGTTACGTAACATAGTTTAATTTAGAATATTCCAGGGCTATCTATAACTGAGTTGTCTTTCTTAAACGTTACTACAAGTAATACGGTGGTGTCTGCAATATATCCCACGAATGCTCAACGGGGCAAGAGCTGGTCATAACCCGAGAACACTAACCATGGGTATACAGTCAGTCAGTTAGTTAAGTGCCGTGCGCGATACACGCTTGGGCGATCATGTCTCGAAAGAGACATGTCTGACTGGGCAGAAGATTATCCCGCAGTAGGTTGCCATTGCTTTCTGCGGTAGTCTGGTTGCCGACCAAGGCTATAGAACCCCCAATCTGTCCTATTATTTAACCCATAACTGGAGGGAAGAGACGGATTAATACCTTTCCCAAGGGTATTTGCGCGTAAGTGAATGCAAGGAATTCAACTGGAATTCGAACTCGGTTCCCCGATTTCTCGTTCACGAGCCGATATCCACTGCGCCAGAACGGACATCCCAGTACCCAGCGTAAATGAAGCCATTTTAATTACAATTTAATTAAGTTTTCAGTGCCTGATGTTCTTACCTAAATTTTCAGTTTATATTAATGTTAATTCAAAGTGCAACTTTTGAAGTGCCTGCATGTAAAATATTTCAAATAAAGATTTATATTTAATATTTTTTTGATATTTTCAATATGGTTCGTAGGGGTGTAACTTTAATTGTTGGTTAGTGTTCCAGGATTAATGAAGAGGTTTGAAGTTAGTCAATTACTCTTGCTACACATGAAATTTGTACTAACGCATTAAATCTTTCAGATGGTCTTTAATAAGATTGGTGTATACTTCACTAGTAACTAAATTCTTGAGTTTTACTACTGAAACATGACAACTCAGGGTGCACATTTACATAAATATCTCGGCTTCAGTTGCTTTTCAACGCCGTTACATAGCTTTCTTCTGCCTTTTCTATAAATGTTTTCTTGGTTTTGATGATCATTTTTCTATGGCATCTGAACTTTATGTATTTAATCGCAATACTAGATTAGCTGCAAGATCTCATCAATTTATAGTTGAAATGGCTTGATGTAACCGTAAGTTCTATTTCTTTCGCTCTTTTTTATTTGTGGAACTCACTTTCGGCTCTCTTACGTTGAAACACAGGTTCTCATTTGGTCGCTGAAGTTAAGCAACAAAGAATCTGGTCCGTGACTAGATGAGTAGTCGTATGAAAATCCTAGGTGCTGTAATATTGAATATGTTGTGCTGTCATAAATAACTGTTCAGAATGATAATTTGAAGAGCGGAATTCGAAGAGCCGAGTTCGAGATAAGTATGAATCAATAATATTTCATCCGACCTATGAGCAAAATAGCAGAACATGATTGGATACTAAAACCTTGTTTGGCAACTAGTGTAATTTATTACGCTGAACGTGGGTGTAATTGACAGATACATCCGGTCGGAGATAAAGTTAACTAAAGTGACAACTCGAAAAAGCAAAATGCGTGGGTGAAGTGGCGTGGCCATATGGGTCGAATGGGAGTTTAAAGACTATGTAAAGTCTAGAATTTTGACTGAAGAAAAGAAAACTCCCGCTGGTTCCATGTTCCCGACAGCTCTTTCGTGTGAGCAAATCCTCTCCGGCTGCCCTCCTGCTCCACACAAGAGTAACTATCAAAGAATAAAAACATAAGATTATATTTTTATATATACGTGTTCTTCGTTGTTTTCCAGCGGTAGTATATAACATTAGTCTACCGCAAAAAAGACAGCCTATTGTCACGCATGACACGTTAGGTAGAAACTTACGCACTTACAACAACCTCATTTCGTAAATCTCTACCTGGTGGGATTCTTGGGACTTGTATTGAGGGAACAATAGCATAAATACGTTTGAAAGAATAGTATGTTAAAATTTGGCGCATGTCGCGTAACATTAGTTTAAGTCGATTTATATTTATGGCTCAAGATACGAACTACACAGGGGTGACACCAAAATCAAGCAAGGACGGAAATTTAACTGTCTACGAGGTGTTTTACCAACGAAAGAGGCCACATCGAAATCTGAAGGCGTATTGGAAAAGGGAAAAATGACCTCCAACACTTAAGCAAAGAAACAAAAAACAAAAACAAAAATAACAGAAAAATGTACAAATTAATACCTAGCATCAGTTTTCCTACATAGCAGAGAATACTGAACAATCTCCTCACAGATGTAGAAGAAACTTTAGACAACAGAAGTGTGAATCTACAGAAGGATGCTTCGAATGCAATGGACTGAATATGTGAGAAATTAAAAAAAGTTTTTAAAAAATTTAAGCAAAAAGGACGTTCAAACTTAGAAACAGAAAGAAACAATTGAAATTTATAAGAAACATAATGAGGAAAGATGGCTTAGAAATATTGATACCCACAAGACATATTAAAGGCAAGTAGGACAGAAAAACAGTGAGTAGTCTACGTAACGAGTCTGTGTAAATGTTTGGCAGAAGACGGTGTAGGAAAATATGGCGAAAAACATTACTAGAGACAACAAAGGTTAAGAAGTTGTATATTCGAATACGTGACGCAGAGTGCTTATATGCATGATGCCAGAAGAAAGTATTTCTCTTTACTTAGCACATTTGGGAAGTTTTTCATCAAACGATGCTAAATGATATTTTCTCTGGAGAAAATCAAGAATATTAACACGAGATATTAAAAAAATGACGTCTCAGATCGGTACCACATATTTGATAGTTTTCCTTTGGAGGCGAAATAGTGATTCCACCTTCAGCAAAGTAAAACGTTTGATTGGCTATAACTGATGATGGCGAGAAATTTGATGGAGTTGGAAAGACGAAAGAGGAAGAGGGGGAAAAATAAAGAAAGGCGTAGACAGGAAAGGAAAGGAAAAAGTTGAAAAGAAAGAACGGAAAGAAGGAAAAAACGGTGCAGAAAAAGAGAGAAAAAGATCAAAGAGAAAGAGAATAAAATAAAGGAAAGAAGGACAAGAAATGATAGAAAGGAAAAAGTTGAAAGAGAAAGAACGGAAAGAAGGAAAAAACGGTGCAGAAAAAGAAAGGAGAAAAAAGATGAAAGAGGAAGAGAATAAAATAAAGGAAGGAAGGACAAGAAATGAGAGAAAGGAAAAAGTTGAAAGAGAAAGAACGGAAAGAAGGAAAAAACGGTGCAGAAAAAGAGAGGAGAAAAAAAGGTGAAAGAGGAAGAGAATAAAATATAGGAAGGAGGAAACAAGAAATAATTACAAAGGAAAAAGAAAGAAAGAAAGAAAAACGAAAAAAGAAAAGACACGAAAGGAAAGAAAGAAAAGGATGAAAGACAAAAAAATAATAATAAAAATAAAGAAAGGAAGAAAGTCGAAGAAAAGAAAGGAAAAAGAAAAACGGAAAGAGAACGAAAGGAATAAAAGAAGCAAGGCGTAGAAAACTGAAGGAAAAGAAAAAGGTAAACGAGAAATCGTGAAAGAATAAAAAGAGAAAATCTTGCTTTCCATCTGGCTGTACATTGATTGTTAGCGTTCTTTCCGTTTTATGCCAATGTCATCAGCAGTGTGATATTGGATTATATAAAAAATGTCTTCCTTTTTTTCTATAAAAAATAACAAAACAAAGCCAATTATTTTGTTCACTTTCGATATTAACTCTATTGAATATTCAGCTATCTTAAAGTCAACTTCACAATCCCATCTTTCTAGTACTTTTGATCTTTTCCAACAGACATCTGTTCATGGGACTTTATACAGGCTTCCAATAATTTTGTTGCTTTCGTTTAGAACATTTTGTAATAAAACCGAATAAGTGGTTTAAGAGGATCAATATCTGCTGCATACGGACAGGAAAGGAATTCAGCAGATATACGAAAATAATAAAGGTGTGTAAGGCAAGGAAAAAGGGAAGGAAGGAGTAGACAGGCACAGTTAAATATGGTTAAGTTAGCTCTCTGTCCTGCGTTTCACAGTGTTGTAAAATAAGTACTATTCATCGTTACAAAATCTTAACATTCATTATTGCTTAATAATATTTCCACGAGTAGATGTGTGCTAAGCTGAGCTAAGTCTAAAACAGAGCTTGAATGTGTAGATAACAAATACGGATCACCCTCTCCACATTATGTAATCATTTGAGCAGACCCTAATGAGTTTTGATCAAACCCAATCACTGTGAGTCTTTCTGTTAGCATCGTCGATTTAAGAATGCATATTTCGTTCCCCTTATGAATTCTTCAAGTATCTCGATATCAAATATCTCGCAAATCTATTATAGGTGAAAATGAAATTGAACATAGACTAGGCTGCGCTAAAGGTAGTTTTTCCCAACACCTCGCGTTGCTACAAAACCAAAAGGTTAACTTGAAAAGACAGTCAGTTTTGTCGGTGGATATACATATTCGAAATTTGAGGACTAGTACCGCAGAATCACAAACCGAAATCTGACAGGTAATATAACTTCCATCACTTGAAAACTTTCACCAGCAAGAACTAAAGAGGATATGGTGATTTTCTAAGCGCAGCTTAGATGTGGCACGAGGCCGAAAGTATGAGACACCCAGTGAGGATCGAACTCAATACTCAGTTGTAACTGGTTCTAGCGAGATAAGCTTGCTAACCATTACACCACCTCGAAGTGTCCAACAATTAAAGAGGATATGACATATAAATCGAAGAGAAACTAATGATAAAATGAAAAAGGTTAGGAAAAGAAACGCCCACAAGTCCTAGAAAGAGCGATAACACCTACTGAATTTATTTAAAAAAACCCATTTTACTGAAAGATTGCTTTTAGTAAATGATTTCATAGAGTTCTACCGACAGCAGGATTCGCGAATGAAGAAAATAGCTGACACTTTCATTACAATCATCTTCGTTATTTTCATCATGACCCTCAATCTCAGCTTGGACAGTAGCAGTAAAAATACCAGATTCCATGCTATGTGGCTTACGGCCTACCACGTTGAATGCACCGGTTCTCGCTCGATCACCGAAGTTAAGCAACGTTGAACCTGGTCAGTACTAAAATGGGTGACCGCTTGGGAATACCAGGTTCTGTAAGCGTATAGTGACGGATGCGCGTTGTGGTGCAGTGGATATCGGGTCGGAAAGAGAAATAAGTAAACCGAGTTCGAATTCCAGTTGAATACCCTGCATTCACTTAAACATTGGTACCCTTGGGAAAGGTATTAATCCGTCCCTTCCCTCCAGTTATGGGTTAAATATCAAGGGTAAGACTTGGGGACGCCGCCTTTAAAAAAACGAAACCCAATGAATCTTGATACTCGAAAAGAAAAAAGTATTACTAGACACAAAAACTTATATAAACAACAATAAATTGTTGAAAGAAAAAGTTATTACCAGCAATAAATAAATAAAGATTAGTTGGTAATAAATGACCCGCCGAGGTGTTGATTTGCCATAAAAACAAAACATCCAAACCAAACCATGCTATATTTGAAACTACGGATCTTCTGTGATACGACATGACCATAGACTCTCATTTAATTCAGTCGATACATAGAGTATTTATTTAATAAAACCTGTACCCTGTACACAAGTCCAAGAGCCACTCGTGGTAGAGTTTTAATAACTGAGGAGAAAATTAAGACTTGAAAAATGTTCAGATTGTAGTGATCGGGAAATTATCTACTGGGTAGTCAGTTCATCAAAGTCGCGTTTTGTGGGAAGAAGCTGTTCGGGTGGACGTTTCAACTCCTTAAAAGATATGAAAGAAATGAGTCTAGTTCGTTACAATATGCGTAGCTTGGTGGGTTTTAGACAAGAAGATCTGGTGGAACCAAGGAATGCAGCTTTCTTGAACTCTTTTCATGATTTTACAAATAAACCCATTGGGTCTTTTATAATTTTTATTCACCCAATAAAAGGCCCAAGTGCCATTCAAGGTAGAGGGTTACTGACTGAGACGTCGAATGTAGATAACGATTGATAAAGTTTAGTTGCTTTGGTTTAGTGGCTTTTCAATCTTTGTGCCGAATTCTTATTTTGTACAAAATTTTATTTTTATTTTATGGTCATAATAATGGTTTTAGAGATACAACCTTGCCAATAACATATATCTATAGGATATATATATATATAGATATATATCTATAGGATGTCCATTATAGTGCAGTGGATATCGGCTTGCATTGAGAAATCGGGGAGCCGCATTCGAATTTCAGTTGAATTCGTTGCATTCACTTACGCACAAATACCCTTGGGAAAGGTATTAATCCGTCCCTTCCCTCTAGTTATGGGTTAAATAACAAGACAAATTCGGTTTTATAGCCTTGGCTGGCAACCAGTCTAGCGTAGAAAGTAATGGCAACCTCATCATCATCATTTATCCATCACACCCAATAGTGCATAGGCCAGCAACGTTTTTGTTGCTGTTTCTGTAACAAACTGTTTTTTACGGGGCAGGGTTGTTAGCCCTGCGCCCAACCCCCAAGCTTGGAGGACCGGTGGACCATTCTTGGTCCCTACGTTTACAGCACCTGGTATTCCCAAATGGTCACCCATTTTAGTACTGACCAGATTCGATGTTGCTTAACTTTGATGATCGGACGGGAACCGGTGTATTCAACACGATATAGCCGTAGATTAATGGCAACCTACTGCGGGATGATTCTCTGTTCAGTCAGTCATGCTTTTTTAGAGAAATGATCGCTCAAGCGTGTATCACGTATGACACTGACTGGATGGTTTTAGTTATACAACCTTACCACTTAACCTATAGCGAGAGAGAAGAAGTGGATTCATATCCTTTTCGAAGGGTATTTGCGCGTCAGTTAAAATAACGAACCAAACTGGAATAGGAACTCAGCTTTCCGATTAACAATTCCAAGCCATTATCCATAACACCACCTACACATCCTAACTTACTGCACCCGATTTTTCTAAGTAGTCACCCATCTAGATATTGACCAGTCTTGACGTTGCATAAATTTGGTAATCGCACAAGAACCGGTGTTTTAACGTCATATGGACTTAATCCCCCTAAAAGAACTATCATACTATGAAAAATATTTTTTCAACACTGATGGCTTCAGATTTTTCTACAACTCAATCTGAACTTGTTCTTCTTTTATATGCCGTCTTTTCAGGACGTAGGCGATCATGGCTTTCCACATCTCCCTATCCCTGGTGGCTCTTAGCACGTTTTCTCCTGTTGCGCTATGCAACCCTCGTTCCATCATCCACCTGATCAGGTCCTTCAAATATGTTATTCGCTGCTTTACCCTGTCTCTTTTTTCCTCAACCTGGCTTGTTACTATCATGTTCTCCAAGCCTTCCTTCCTCATTGCATGTCCCAGGAACTTTAGCTGTCTCTTCCCGATGCTCAGTATTAATTTCCTTTTCGTTTCCATCCTTTCCAAAATCTCATCATTACTCACATTCTCGGTTCATTATATCCGCAGCATCCTTCTGTAGAACCACATTTCAGCTGCTTCAAATTTTTCCTTCATCTTCGAAGATATTGTTCAATATTCACTACCATATTTAAGAACCGACATCACATAGCAATCCAGTACTCTCCTCTTTGTTTCTCGCGAAATTGTCCTGTTTCTTAATACTTTATTAAATTTCTGGAATGCTTCCGTCACCATGCCAATTCACCTTCGGATCTCTGTGTCGCACTTTCCGTCTTCTGTTATAACACTTCCCAGGTATTTAAGTTTTTGTACCTGCTTGATTCTAGTATCCCCGACCTGTATTTGGCATATTGGGCTGCCCTTTTTACTGATGACCATGCATTTGATTTTCTTGCAGTTTATTTTTAGTCCTTTCTTGTTACTCTCTTCAGCTACCTTCTGTAGGATGTTTTGTAATTTCCTTTCCTTGTCTGCTATCAGCACTGTATCATCTGCGTACCTTATAGTGTTTAAAATGTGGCCTTTTATGACGAATGCTGGCATAACTTCTAGGGTTCTTAGAATAGTCTCACTGGACAAGTTAAATAGATCAGGTGAAAAGACACATCCTTGTCTTACGCCCCTTTCAATCTTTGTATAACTGCTGAATTCGTTACCTGTCCGTATGCAGACAGTTTGCTGCCAGTAGAGATTCTTTATTACTCTTAGGTCTTTCCCAAATATGTCGAGGCTGCCAAGCATCTCCATCAATTCTTTGTTGCGTATTTTGTCAAACACTTTTGCATAATCAATAAAACATAGGTACAAGCCTTCTTCATTTGCATAGCTCCTTCAGAGAGCATCCTGATCATAAATATGGCATTCCGTGTTCCAGTGTCTATGACGAAACCGCCCTGTTCTTGTCCTATCTATGGCCTGATTCTGCTTCATGCTGTATACGTCAGGATTTGGACAAACTTGATAATTTATTAAAATGTATGAAAATTGATAATTTATTAAAATGTATGAAAGGATTGACGGCTGAAATCTGTCTCGTATATTTTTGTCAGATCACGGTAAGGTATTTGGCTTTTTTTATTTTTAGTTCAGCAATGAAAGAAATTATGTGTACTTGTAACGCTCCCGCCTTGGTTCGGGTGAACTTCTTTAAAAAAAATAGTTAAATCTAAACGTCTATTCTACTCTAATAGTTTCTTTTCTCACACTTCCTGCTTATGGAACTCTCTTCAGGTGATTTGCTTCCCTAATAGCTACAATCTCCTAGATTTTATATACGCCATCAGTTGCCATCTTCTATCATTTTACCATTTAACGTTTTACCACTCACGACAAAAACCAAGTGCTTGCTTGGCTAAGTTACAGCGTTAGGCATCGTGTGAAAATTGTAACCTTTTCATGTTGCCAAATGGGAAAAAGAGATTTCAAAATGAACCGGCCATTATATCACTGGTATCAATCACTTTCTCACCGACGCGTCCCGACTTCTCCCTGGATTTTCTACAAATATTTCATAGCAACTGCTCTGACGAGCTTTTTCCCTGGTTCCTTTACAACACGAATTTACGCGTGTTAGTAGATTGGTATCTATTTCCCACCCTTTTACCAATGAAATAGTTAAATGTAAACATCTCTTCTACTCTAACCGTTTTTTTTCTCGCACTTCTCGCCTATGGAACTCTCTTCAGATAATTTCTTCCCTGATAGCTAAATTCTCCCAAAATTTAAATACAACGTCAATTGCCATCTTCTATCTTCTTGAATCCAGTTCAACTTTTATCCTTTCTTCAATGCCTTCTGTATCTAGTCTTTTCTCTCACTGAAACCCCTGTGTACTTGTAACGTTCCCGCCTTGTTTAGGGTGGACTTATTAAAAAATAGTTAAATCTAAACGTCTATTCTACTCTAACAGTTTCTTTTCTCACACTTCCTGCTTATGGAACTCTCTTCAGGTAATTTGCTTCCCTGATAGCTACAATCTCCTAGACTTTATATACGACATCAATAGCCATCTTCTATCTTCTTGAATCCAATTCATTTTTTATCCTTTCTTCAATACCTCCTCTATCTAGACTTTTCTCTCATTGAAACCCCTGTGCACTAGTAACGGTCCCATCTTGGTTGGGACGAAGCTATTAAAAAAATTAGAATGGGAAAGCTGCTATGAGAAGAGAATAGCGTCTTTATTTAGATTCTTCGTAATAATCAACAGCAAATTATTTTCTTGAAGATTAATATGGAATCAGACTATCGTCAGCCTACTATCCTCGTTGTCGTCAACTGTGAGTGTTTGTGTGCCGGCATCAACGTGAGTGTGCATAAGAAGAAACATTGAAAGCACATTTAGAATCTACAGGAATCACACTGGCAACATTACGGACACCAAAATCAATCAAAATTCCGACAAATTCAGTTATCTGTTTAACCCCCATCCACAACAACCCCACGCACACCCGGCAATCAAGTCTTCCAATATTCATGTGTTTATTTCACAACATGGTGAGCTCCATTAGCCTCGTAACCCGTTTCACTGACAAAGAAAAAATTGGCCTCAACAGAGTTGTAAATACATCCATCATCCAGTGTACTCCCCGCCTTGAACCACGCACCACCTGCCGCCTCATCTCAAATGACCTGCAGTTGCAATGTTTTATCGATCCGTTCCAGCTCTTTCTCGGCGACCGTAAATAGTTGCAAGCGTATCAAGATCAAACAAAAAGCACCAAGCAACCAGTAATCGATCAAACTTGTGTCATCGTATCGTTCAAAATTCAACTCATCACGTGGGTATATAAAACAGAGTCTGTCTGTGAACCTTTCAACCGTGCTTTAAGGGGCGCCTTTGTGAATGTATTAACCTATGGTCTAATGAACGTGCAAAGATCGAATTTGACCTCTATATTTCATAAATAAGTTGTTTTCTCTCAATTTTCATAACAAGTCAGCCAAGTGTCATACGTGATACACGCTTTGGGCGATCATGTCTCGAAAAAAACATGACTTACTCGGTAGAAGATTATACCGCAGTAGGTTGCCATTAATTTTTCGGTAGACTGCTGCTAGCCAAAGGTATAGAACCAAATCTGTTCTGTTATTTCACCATAACTGGAGGGAAGAGACGGATTAATACCTTTCCCAAGGGTATTTGTGCGTAAGTGAATCCAAATAATTCAAATGAAATTCGAACTGGGATCCCTGATTTGTCGTTCCGAGCCGATATCCACTGCACCACAACGCACATACATAACTAGACGAAGACAATAAAATCGTTTTTTTTTTTTTTTTGCAACATTGTTTCTTTTTTTATGTCCTTTTGGTTCCTCCAATTCTAAACTTCACGGCTGAGACCAGCCATGCCAAGTACATTTTGAGAACCACCCTCATTATCTCCGTAATCCATTGGTGAGATGCAAGTTCCACTCCAACAGTTTCATTCGACGTGCCGATACTTTATGGAACCGACCTAGAAGGTGCTACTTTCCTTTTAATTAATAAGGGTAGTAAATATGTAAATTTGTGCTAATTTTATTCTTTTTGTTTTACAAAACAAAAGGTAGATTGTATCTACTACCAAAGATCCTCCGAGTCATAAATTAAGAGTTAAAGCTTTGGAAAAAAAATCTTTTTCATAGTATGATTAAAAGAATGAAAAATTGATTGATGCTTATAGAACAAAATGAAACCATTGTTATTGAATATTTAATAATATAATTACTTTTATTAATATTTAAATAAATACTGTGTTAAAAGTAACGTCCGATTTACGTTTTTACCGTTTTTTTATCGCTGTCCGTTTGTTTGTTATTTGCATTAGTGCCCAAGAAGGTAGAAAACCGTTTATCGAATCATTTATTTTGGAGAAAATTATTCAGGAACTTTACGAAGCTGTTTTACTTGGTATCTTGAAAGTGACCTCGCTTGTAATTTTATATTAACATAACAATAATCCAGACGTTACTCAGCCTATATATGGTTGAATTTTAACAAAAATTAATTTTTTTTTTAAAAAGTTGCTACTTTTTTATCGAGTGGGTGTAGTTCTACAGGAGGATACTGCGGATAAAATGGACCGAGCATGTCAGCAATGATGAGGTTTTGGAGAAGATGGAAACGAAAGAGGAAACTAATATTTAACATCAGAAAAAAGACAGCTGACGTTTCTGGTACATATAATGAGGAAGAAGGGCTTGGAGAATCTGATACTTGCAGGACGGATAGAGGGAAAGAGGGACGGAGAAAAGCAGCGCGTAGCTTACTTGACAAGTGGATAGCAGAACGGGTTTGGAAGGAGTATCATGTGAATGTGTGCTAAGAATCACTAGGGATAGAGAGATGTGGAGGGCCATGATCGCTTACGTCCTGAAGGGATACGAGACATAGAAGAAGAAGAAGAAGAAGATATACTAGTGCGTGCAATTTTCTGATTTTTCTTTCTTCTCGCATACTCTCATTCCTGTCCCTATTTCTTTTCACACACACACACACACACACACACACACACACACACACACACACACACACACACACACACACACACACACACACACATATATATATATATATACACTACCGGCCATAATTATTAGGCCATCTCAGTTTTAAAAAAAAGTATTACACAGTATTTTTAGTATTTATTGCCAAATAGATAATTCTAAATGAGAATAGAATGGTTCTTTTGTTATTATTACTTTGCAAATATTTCCAAGACTAGGAAGCAAAGATGAAATCGTTCGAATCACACAAAATTCTCTTCATTCTTTTGTATGCCTTCAGACTAGGAGGTGCTCTTATGAAATATTTATAAATTCATTTGATGCACATGTTATTGTGCAGTATTAACAAAAAGACCAGTCTATTTTCATTTACAATTATTCACTTGGCAATAAATACTAAAAAATATTATGAAATACATCATTTTTTTAAAACACTGGGGTGGCCTAATAATTATGACCGGTAGAGGGGTATATATATATATTATACATAGTCACCCGCAAACAGATCTGTTTCGCTGTATAACAGCTCATCAGACGGTTAGACTCCGAATGCTTTTAACCCAGGTTTGAAACCCGACCGCAGTGGCGTCAGTTGGCGGTTCTACCTCTGGGCCATGGGCGCACGGTAGAAGAAGGCAGACTTTATAGCATCTATATTGTCATTATATATATATATATATATATATGTGTGTGTGTGTGTGTGTGTGTGTGTGTGTGTGCGCGCGCGTGTGTGTGTGTTTCTCTCACTCTCTGTGTGTGTGTTTCTTTGTGTGTGTTTGTGTGTATACATTATAAATTTCACCAATGAGAGGTTTTCTTTTAGTTCATTTTCTCATATATCATTTCTAGGAGTTTCTTCGAGTTGAATGTTTTCTCGTTGCTGTCTCATTAATGTCTCGTTAATGTTGTCTGCCATAAAACAAACCAGATTTCTTTATTCAAGCGTTTCATGCAATATTTAAAAGGAATTCGGTTAATGAATTTCATGAAAGAAATATGGAAGCGTCTTATTGAATGGGATATGCATGTAGGCTATTTTACCGGTTCACTTCAATCTCAAAATGCAGACACGGAATTGCGTTTATCTCAAAACATGAAGTCACAACTGGTTTCCATGCCAGCCAATAAACCAAAAAAATCTCAACTACATAGGCAAGACAAATATATTTGATTTCTTGAAATCATCTCTTTTTTGTTCGATCTTGCTCGAGATCATCGATTTTATAATAAAACCGACACGCAATTAATTGATTAATTAAGAAACTAGGTCCCATTTTTTTTACAGTGAAACAGATAAGATGTCACCGTAATTTCTACTCCAACTCTCGCATTTCCCGCCTGTGGAATTCCCTTTTACATGCCTGCTTCCCTGACAGCTACAATCTCCAGGAGTTTAAATGTAAGGTCAATAGACACCTCCTAACACACTAACTTGCATCTATTCTCTCAAACACTCTTACCATCTAACCAGTCCTCATTCTCGGTACGCTTACCCGTCTATCACCCTACTTCTGACATTTCCTATATCTAACCATCCTTTCTCATCACTTCCCCCGCCCCTATGTAACCCCCTGCAAAATAGTAGCAGTGGAATGCTTTGCTCGGAATGAAACGATTAAAAAATAAAATAAATAAAAAAATAGATTTAAATCTGATTTCATATTTTTTTTTATAATCGTGTGGCCCCAAGCAAGGCATTTTACTGTCACTGTTGTGCATAGGCTTACATAGAAGGAATGTTATGAGAAAGAGTGACAGGTTACAGGGGGTGTCAAGAAGAGAGTAAGAGAAGGAAGAGAATACAGATGCGATTGGGGTGGAAGGAGAAAAAAGCATGAGAGAGAGGATGTAAGTTAGTGAGACAGGAGATGACTATTGACTTTACACTTGAATTTTTGGAGATTTTAGCTATCGGGAATCCAAGTGTTGGGGCATCTTTGTCTACAGTAATAGACTGTTCTAAGCACTACATAAAGTAGTAGTGATGATATCTCGAGGAGTACATCGAAAGTCAGCGGGTTGTACAAATCAGTCGGGTATTTCCGGTAGTGGACCGGAAGTGTACTATTTGTCAACTCTTACGTCTCACGACCATACGTTCTACTAAACCCTTGTTCTGTATTCGACTAACCGCATCGTTTGTAAATACTTCACTTCCGGGTAATACACCGACTTTATACTATTACGTTGTTTGTATTTATTTCACAATATGTCTGTACATGCAACATTACACCAAGTATGCGGAAGGGAATTCCACAAGCGGGAAGTGCGAGATGAAGATAAGATCATTAGTAGCAGTTAAACAATTGCTTGATGCGTTAAAAAACATGAGCCAAAACAGTGAAAATGATGGGTTAGAAAACTTGTAAACTATTCGATTATTTGTATCTCACATGTCAGTATCTGATCAATACAGATTGTGTCGTCGTGGAGATTATGATGTTGTAAAACATGAAACATCTAAAGGGTGATACGTACTAGAGTTTCGTAGAGGTATATTTCATTGTTCCGACTGTTGTTCTCGTCTTTATTGTCACATTCACCACGCTTCGGTTGTTGCATGCTCCGGCCTTCTTCAGGTAATATGCGTTTGACTTTCAAACCGAACGTTTTATTTCGTCTAGTAGAGTGACCAAGAACACGTGGCCCAGTTGGTAAAAGCATTGGTTGAAGTAATTTATTGACTTGACCCAAAGAGTTGTGAGTTCAATACCTGGTCAAAGCAGAGGCGAAGAAAAAACTTGGAAAGCTGAGTTACTAAATACAAATAGTTGAAACTGAAATATCCAAAAAAGCATCGCAAGTGGAACTAGAACAATCAACTCCATTTGACGAAATAAATTGAGTTCGTTATATTCATCAACGCGCAAATACTCTTGGGAAAGATATGAATCCACATCTTCTCTTCCGAGCAATGGATTAAATAGTAAGGCTTGTATCACTATAACCATTATTATCTCCTAAAAATAAACGTGTACAAAATATTTATAGTTCGGCATTATATAAATATTCAATATATTTTTAAACAAAGGTAAAATCAAACAAAAAACAATTTACAAACAATCTAAATCCTTGTATTGAGTTAATTTTAGTATGAAATAGAAATCTAAACTTATTTATAAATGGAACTTTGTCTGTGTGTGTGTGTGTGTGTGTGTGTGTGTCCGTTACCTATAGACTCCGAAACGGCTGAACCGATTTCCTTGAACATTTACATAGTTGTACTATAAGCGTCTGTGATGGTTCTTAGCTAGGTTTTGTGTCGAGGTACCCCCGATAAATATGGAAAATCGATAATCGAAAAAATCGAGTTATAGAAGGAGTGGTCCGATTTTAATCAAATTTGATACACTCATAGACAAAGACATAAGAAACGATATTCAGAAGTTTCAAGGTTGCAGTTCTTACAATAGTGCAGAAAATCAATAATATATATATAGAAAAGGCAACATGTTTGTGTGTGTCTCTGTTTATCTACATGTATATCTGTATTTTTTCAGCCCTTTTATTTTAGTTTTGCTTCAGGTTTGGCTCTAAGTAGGTTATAATTGTAGTTCTTAGTCTCAACCAAGATACCATTTACTCAGAGGACTTATTTAGCCTTCAAAATTCAGTTTACGACGAAAAAAACTTATTTGATATCGATACCAGGAAATCAAAATTTGACTTACATCCATTCATTTTTCTTTCAGTCTACGGTTTCGCTTTAACTGGAAACAACTATTGCTTTTTAGTCTTTCGTGCCAACGTCCAAAGAGTCTGAGCTCCAGGACCATGGATTAGTTTTAAAGCTTTCATTACACCCGAGCAACGCCGGACTATACTGCTAGTAAACCGATATTTATAATGCTGATCGGATTAATCTATTATGTCAATCTCTATTTTTTGTGTGTGAAAGGAGATTCCTTATATGTAAGATTATTTCACTTTAAGCCTATAAAGCACCTCTTAACTACTGTTGTTCCCAGGTACACTCTGACCCGTTGTGGTAGCACCTGTTAGAATCCAAGCTATAGGCAAATAATGACATACCCAAAAACATCAACAGTGCATTTTAATTTACATTATTTACACTGTTCGAGCAGTTGTTCTCATCTTTGTAGCTATATTCACAACGTTTCTGTCGTTATAGGCCCAAACCTTCTTTAGGTGATTAGAATTTTGAACTGAACCCTTCATTTCGATCACTGTGTTAGATTGTTTTCGTTTCATGAGTCATGCTGCTTCCAGATGTGTTAGCTATCTCCATTTAACTCAACTCTTATTTTTTTGTTCACCACTGTTGTAGCCAGGTATTAAACTTGCAAATCTTTTGGGTCAATTCATTGAAAACGTCGTGAATATGGCAACAAAGATTTGAATAACAATCCGAACAATATAAATAGTTACAATACTTTATCTGATAAATATAGAGTCAACCATCCGTCCGTGCATGGAGTACTGCTGCCATTTATGGTCAGGCGCCCTTGCCGTTCTCCTCAGTGTTCTTGACAGGCTCCAAAGGAGAGTCTGTAATGTGATAGGTATTGATCTGGCGGCTCGACTGCAGCCACTTCCCCACTGTCGAAATGTGGCCTCCCTTTGTCTGTTCTATAAATACTTTCATGGCTTTTGCTCGGACGAACTTAAGTCACTGGTGCCTCCTCAACAGGTGTTTACTCGTGCAACCAGACTGGCAACTGGGTCCCACCCATTCACAGTCAGGTTAGCCAAATGCAGACGACAATTCTACTCCTGCAGCTTCTTCTCTCGCACTTCCCGCTTGTGGAACTCGCTCCCATATTCTTGCTTTCCTGACGGCTACAACCTCCAGAAATTTAAATGCAAAGTCAATACTCATCTACTAACCACTGGACTCTAGCTCTCTCCCCACCCCTGTATAACCTTCCCTTTCTCTCCACCTATGTATCTGTCATCGCACCTGCTTTCTATTGTTCCTTTCTAACTAGTTTGTACTCCTCACTCTTTTCTAATTAATCTTTTTACAGTTATGTAACCCCCTGCACATCAGTGGCATTTCCGCTTTGCTCGGGGTGAAATGATTAAAAAAAAAATTACCAACAGCAGATTTTATCTACAAACTATATTTCTAACAAGCATACGTTTATTCTTAAAGTATACAATTACCTATAAAAATTGTAGTTGAATGCATAAAGCTGAGTAGAAAATATTTACCTTTCACCATTCAATAATCCAGAGAAGTTGCTATGCCGCTAAACAAAATCAATTTTAACAATTTACAAACCACTTATATGGTTTGCATACAACATGTATAAATTTGTTTTCTAATTCAAAACGTTTTTTGAATTAGAAAACAATAAATTAAATAAGATTCTCTTGTATTTCTGTAAATTATTTTAGCATTATTTCTGTTATATATATATATATTTTCATTAGAAAAGTTGAACTTTTTATGAATTGGTTAACAAAATCCTGCTCTCATGGATTCTAATACCAGCCAGTAAAGTGCTTTTCTTTTTTCTTTTTCAGCGAAGTTCCAGAAAGAGTTCCGTTTTATCCTGACACGCTGTTGTCGTAAGAATACTGGACGCCGGTCGTATGCGCAATTTTTTTCTCGTCAATCATACAAGTTGCCCAGCACATTTCGTCGTACAGACCACCTCACATTGTCGTCCCTATCGACACGTCAGGTGCAGCACAGTTCTGGTCAGACACCAATACACGCACATTAAAAAACAGCAGCTGCGCCCACATGACCTTTACAGCGACCCCCTGAGTCGGCCATGATCACCATCCACACCCCTACCACCACTATCACCACCACTACCACCACCAAGACAAATAACAACAACAACAGCGTTAAGCGAAATTGCAGCACCAATGATAGAGATAACTTTACAAAAGACGTCACCGTGGTGGCAGCAGCAGCGGCGGCGACGGCGGCGGCAGCGGGGGTGGACATAGCTGCTACTGTGTTATCTGTGACCAGACATTGCAATAAAAACAGGAAGCCTAAAAGACACAGCCGTAGGCAAAGCCGGCGACGGTGGGCCGCCACATCTATTACGAATATGGATCAGCCTCGTTTTCACCAACTTGCATTTCACCTCAACTCCCCTCGTCAGCATGACGAACATTCCCATAATGATAGACCTGATAAGCACTTTGAAAATTATCTTCCTTCAGGAAGTAAAGTTGTTCCCGTATTAACCAATGGTACTATCATTCTTATCCAAGAAACGCCAGTATAAAATATCGCTGTTTTTGCGAATACGTCATGCTTTTTTTCGTATAGCTTTCCAGGTTCCGTACCTTCCCAATTTTTGTCCTGAACATTTAGCATAAAACTTGACGGCAATATACAAGAAAAATATAACTCACGCATTTTTTCGTATAGCTTTTCAGATCCCGTATCATCAAATTTTCGCATAAAAACTTGACGGCGTATTACAAGAAAAAATATAAAACTTGATTGTCTCCCTTTAAGCTTGGCGCATTTCATATCCTAAAAATTATTTCTTTATTTCTTCAAGATTTGATGATTCACTTTATTTTGTTCTTATGAGTGACAATACGAAAAAAATTATACTTGGTAAATTTAAAAATCTGAACTTCGAAATATTGGGAGAAATTTATCATAAAATATATCGAACCGATTCCCATTGTGCATTTAGCTGTGAAGCCCCAGACTATGTAGAAGATTAGCAAGCTTGTTAGGTTAACCATGAGTAGCGAGTTTGTTCCTCACTGAAGTAAAAAAACAAAAATGGCACTGTTATTTCAAATACAAGTATCTGTTATAATAACGTTTAACATGTTGGATTAATAATAAATGTATCAATATTAATTCTAATGTGTGTGTGTAATTTCAAATTCTGGGCAGTTAACAACATATTTATATATATCTTTAAATGAGGAAGATCAGCTAATTGTGTTTGTATGTTTCTATTTAGTTTTAATGGATTTAAATCTACTGGTCCTTATAGTTAAGAAATCTCGTTAGGAAAATATGCATATTTTTTTCCTAACAAGATTTCTCAATTATTCAGACCAGTAGATAAAAATAAATGTAAATTCTTCGCTGTCTCTTGACTTCTAACTTTTTCCTTTCAAAAAGACCAAAGATAGTCTGGAAAGATTGCACACAATTTTGGAAAGTTCCTTGAAAATTTTCACTCAAAATCAAAGCATTTCTCTTCTGTTCTATACATCATAAAGCATGCTTTAATAAATGATTCATGCGTAATATATCTAAACTTATTTATAAATGGAACTTTGTCTCTGTGTGTGTGTGTGTGTGTGCGTGCGTGTCTGTGTATGTGTGTGTCTGTTACCTATAAACAGCTGAACCGATTTTCTTGAAAATTTACACAGTTGTACTATAAGCATCTGCGAGTGTTCTTAGCTAGATTTTGTGTCGAGGTACCCCCGATAAATATTGAAAATCGATAATCGAAAAAACCGGGTTATAGAAGGAGTGGTCCGATTTTAATCAAATTTGATACACTCATAGACAAAGACAAAAGAAATGATATTCAGAAGTTTCAAGGTTGCAGTTCTTACAATACTGCAGAAAATCGATAGAATATATATATATATATATATAAGGCAAGATGTTTGTGTGTGTGTCTATTTATGTATGTCTGTATTTTTTTCAGCCCTTTTATTTTAGTTTTTGCTTCGGGTTTGGCTCTAAGTAGGTATGATTGTAGTTCTTAGTCTCAGCCATGATACCACTTACTCAGAGGACTTATTTAGCCTTCAAAATTCAGTTTACGACAAAAAAACTTATTTGATATCGATAGCAGGAAATCAAAATTTGACTTACATCCATTCATTTTTCTTTCAGTCTACGGTTTCGCTTTAACTGGAAACAACTATTGCTTTTTAGTCTTTCGTGCCAACGTCCGAAGAGTCTGAGCTCCAGGTCCATGGATTAGTTTTATAGCCTTCGTTACACCCGAGCAACGCCGGACTATACTGCTTATATATATATATATATATATATATATATATATATATATATGAGTCGAATATTTGGTTCGGAATCCGACTAGATGAATAGAATAACTATAAATAAAGAACACGAAGAAAAAGAAGTGTTTTTAATCTAACATGTTTCACTTTTAACAAACTTCTACAGAGATTTATTAAAGACGAATGATTTAAAAATCCAAGGGACAGTATGTTGATTGAGGTATGATTTCAATCAACATACTGTCTCTTAGATTGAGGTATAGTCTTAATCAACAACCGTCTGTTGGATTTTTGAATCATTCGTCATTAATAAATCTCCAAACAAGCCTGTTAAAAGTAAAACATGTTAGATTAAAGACATTTTTTCTGCCTTTTCTTTACTTATACTATTCATATATAGTCATCCACTGACAGATCTGTTTCGCTGTATCACATCAGTACGGTTAGACTCCAAATGCTTTTAACCCAGGATTGAAACCCGACCGAATTGACGTCAGTCGGCGATTCTCCCTCTGGGCTATGGGCGCTCGGTAGAAGATGGCAGACTTTTTAGCGTGTATATTATCATTATACACGCCCAATAACTGAGAGTGTTCTAATTCATTACTGAATGAGCGATGCGTACATGCCAGAGTAGCTACTGTTTTTTCAAAGTCTACCATTCTTCCAGAGTGCTCAATCAGGGTGTGAGAGCGTAAATAGTCACCCGCAGACAGATCTCTTTCGCTGTATCACAGCTCATCGGTACGGTTAGACATCCGATTGCTTTTTACCCAGCATTGAAACCCGACCGAATTGGCGTCAGTCAGCTATTCTACCTCTGGGCTATGGGCGCTCGGTAGAAGAAGGCAGATTTTTTTGCGTGTATATTATCATTATACACGCCCAATAGCCAGAGTGCTCTAATTCACTTCAGTATATGTTCACGAAATAAATTATTACCCATAGATTTGTAAAAAAATTGTCCAATCTACTTTTATTATAAACTCTGTTAGTTTCTAACAAAGTTGTCCTCGGATTAATACTCTCCGTGAAATTATCCCTACTAATTACCAAAGATATACTTATATATATATATATATATATATATATAGAGAGAGAGAGAGAGAGAGAGAGAGAGTGTGTGTGTGTGTGTGGAAGTAGCAGATAATTTTCTAGACATATACTGTTAAATATAAGAGACAATGAATATCTATTATGTTTAATCATGAGCCGTTCTAAACATCGTATTTTCGCTTTAATTTCCGGTGAAAATAAAGACAAAAATTCTCGTCACACTGCGTGAGAGCTCAAAATGTTAACAGAATCCTCCATCATACACACATTAAAAAGGACCTTCAGATATTGGAGGTCACACATTAAAAAGGACCTTCAGATATTGGAGGTCACACATTAAAAAGGACCTTCAGATATTGGAGGTCATCTACATTAAATACAAACCCACTCTTAATAAAATCACGTTTAAATCTGGCCATAACACATTACATTGCATTTAAAGATATGGTTCTGTTATCATTTCGGGCGCTCACGCGGTGTGACGTCATAGAACCGCATTACAAATTTACGAACTGCGTTTGCTATTTGTAAACTGTTATCGTTGCTTACAACACAAGATAAAATCGTCTCTGATGGTGGATGTTTTTATGTTAACGTCCTTGCAACTTCTCTGAAGATAGCTCATGTGAGCCGAAAGCTTAGAACCAACTTTATAAAAAATTTTCGTCGTTCTTTCCGACCTAAAGAAACCAAGATCAACAGACGTTGGCGATACACATTATATTTTGGAAAATATATAAACTCACACACACACACACACACACACACACACGTATACTGTGGTCTGTGAGTGTATGTGTGTGTTTTCCTTTATCGACTTATCTATTGCATAATTAATGTCTAATCATGTTAAAAAATTATAGCTGACAAAGCAAATTGCAGTTATCGAACTTGACATTCTTTTTTTAAGTGAGGGTAATCACCTTAATTAGATCTCAAAGTAATTTCGCAATTAAAACTGTTCCAGACAAAGAAACGGGCTTCCATATAAAAAGGCATCTATCTATCTATCTATCTATCTATCTATCTATCTATCTATCTATCTATCTGTCGGAAACATTTTGATGACGCAAAATACCGAATCATACATTCTTCAGTTTTGACATCTATCCTACCAGGAAGCACAGCAAAAGGCCAATGGATATCGAGTCTTTCCAGTTGCAATTCTCGAAGAGATCTATATGTCCATAACTTGTAGTGTCTTAGTGTTAGAAACAAACAACTTAAAAAACAAACAAAAAAACAAAAAACAAAAAAAACAAAAACAAAAAGATTTGAGCGTCTGATTAAAGTTAGTTATGTTAATGATTCTTTTCAGAGTTTATATGGCGTCCAGAAAAAACAACTTTACAAAGAAAAGTCGGAAATACAATCGTGAATTTATAAGTTATAGTACTAACAACAGCAACCATACAAAGAATAGATTTGAGCATCAAGTCAATTTGGAGAATGATCATAATTCTTCTCGAATATATAAACTTAGTTTAGACATTTATAATGCTGCAACTGTTTGACGCCCAGTGAAGGCTGAACTCACGACCAACTAGATCTCTCTCCATTATTCCAAGGTAGGTCTCCTTCGAAAACGGCTACTTTAACTAGGGTAAAAGATTAATGTTAAAAGTGGAAATGGTGTGCCAATGTTGATTGCTTTCCATTGTCTACATTTGCAGCGACTTTATATTTCCCGCGTTTATTTTAGTCTGGCAAATCGATACAAATTTGTGTCATCAAGTATGAATAATAGTTATTATAGTAATAATAATCTGAGTATCTTGTTGATAAAACAATTGTTTTGAGGAGAAAGACCCCCCCCCTATAACTTTTGTCATCATCTCAAATATAAATAATTGCTTTTAATTCTGAAGAATAAATTTTAGCATGATTACACTATCAGGATTGATTATCAAATTGAGCCATCATATTAATATCTTCTTTTTAATTAAGTTTCGTAAATTCATTGTTATAGTATTTTGAGAATTATCTAAACGTATTTATAAATGAAACTTTGTGTGTGTGTCTGTGTGTGTATCTGTGTCCGTTACCTATAGACTCCAAAACGGCTGAACCGATTTTCTTGAAAATTTACACAGTTGTACTATAAGCGTCTGCGCGTGTTCTTAGCTAGGTGTTGTGTCGAGGTACCCCCGATAAATATCGAAAATCGAGAATCGAAAAAATCGGTTTACAGAAGGAGTGGTCCGATTTTAATCAAATTTGATACACTCATAGACAAAGACATAAGAAACAATATTCAGAAGTTTCAAGGTTGCAGATCTTATAATAGTGCAGAAAATCGATAATATATATATATATATATATATATATATATATATATATATATATAAAAGGCAAGGTGTTTGTGTGTGTGTGTCTGTTTATCTGCCTGTATGTCTGTATTCTTTTCAGCCCTTTTATTTTAGTTTTTGCTTCGGGTTTGGCTCTAAGTAGGTATAATTTTAGTTCTTAGTCTCAGCCATGATACCATTTACTCAGAGGACTTATTTAGCCTTCAAAATTCAGTTTACGACTAAAAAACTTATTTGATATTGATACCAGGAAATCAAAATTTGACTTGCATCCATTCATTTTTCTTTCAGTCTACGGTTTCGCTTTAACTGGAAACAACTATTGCTTTTTAGTCTTTCGTGCCAATGCCCAAAGAGTCTGAGCTCCAGGAACATGGATTGGTTTTAAAGCTTTCATTACACCCGAGAGAACGTCGGCTATACTGCTAGTTTTTTTTTAAATTATCAGTTTATAAATTTCTTAAATTCTATAGTTTTCGTGTTGTGCTTGCTATTTAAGTCAAAATACCTGAATTAAACTAAATATATTTCTTCAATATATAAAAATTCTATCCCAGATACGATCAGTTATGTACCATACGTGATAAACGCTAGAGCGATCATGTCTCGAAAGAATAGACAGAATATTTTTCCGCAGTATGTTACGATTGCATCATGTGGTAGACTGGTTGCCAACCAAAGCTATAGAACTCAGTCTGCCTTTCTATTTAACCAATACCTGGAGGGAGAATCGATGGATACATATATTTTCCAAAGTTACTGTCGCCTATCTGAATGCAACGAATTCAGCTGGAATTCGAACTTGGCACTCTGATTTCTTGTTCCGAGCCGATATCCACTGCACCTCAACGCGCAGATATATAAAATAACACTGTGAAATAACATCAATCTATTCTCTTAATTTACATAATGAGAAAACTATATGACCTGATTTATATTTAATTATAAAAGACATCGCTTGTGTAGACATCCAGCTTTTTTTGGTTACAATCTGTCCATTGCACAAAATGTCGTTTAAATATTAATTTAAAATATGCATATTCAGCATATCTTCAATCAAATGTTTCATAGAACAATATAGACATATTTCGTCGCCTTATTTTTATACTGATCCTTTCTGTTATCATAATCATTCTTTTGATATTAAGATGAAACTCATCAATGAAGATGTCGTATTTTTTCTAACCCAAGTACTTTCGATCTTTTTCGAGATCACCTTCAGGAGTAATGATAACGATAAATTTATTGTAACTGCAATAATTGTGATGGTGACTTTTAAAAACACGCACTCTACTATAGTTTTAAACTGTATATAACACATATTTAATGCTAATTTATATTTCCACCAATTTCTCGTCAGCTTCCATATATTGAAAAACTTGTTTTGCAAAATTTAGACATTTTCAAATAGCTACAACAGAGATCGTTCGTGCGGTTTTTTTACATCATCATTACAACGGAATACACATTTTATTGCAGTTACAATTAGCTTGTCATAGTAATTTACCCCTGAAGATCATCTTGGAAAAGATTGAAAGTACTTGAGTAACAAAAAAAAACTACTGTGCCATCCTTATGAATTACATTTTAACATTAAGAAACTGATTAGATAACTCGAAAGGACCAGTCTTGAAATAAGTAAACACATCATGCTATATTATTCAATAAAACATGCTTAAACATGAATTATGCATATAATACTGATCTGGCGACTCGACTGCAGCCACTTTCCCATCGTCGAAATGTGGCCTCCCTCTGTCTTTTCTATAAATATTTTCATGGTTTCTGCTCGGATGAGCTTAAGTCACTGATGCCTCCTCAACAGGTGTTTACCCGTGCAACCAGACTGGCAACTGGGTCCCACCCATTCACAGTCAGGTTAGCCAAATGCAGACGACAATTCTACTCCTGCAGCTTCCTCTCTCGCACTTCCCGCCTGTGGAACTCACTCCCGTATTCTTGCTTTCCTGACGGCTACAACCTCCAGAAATTTAAATGCAAAGTTAATACTCATCTACTAACCACTGGCCTTTAGCTCTCTCACCTCCCCTCCCCTGTATAACCTTCCCTTTCTCCCCTCCTATGTATCTGTCATCGCACCTGCATTCTCAGCTTTCTATTGTTCCCTTCTAACTAGATTGTACTCCTCACTCTTTTCTAATTAATCTTTTTACATTTATGTAACCCCCTGCACATCAGTGGCGTTTCCGCCTTGCTCGGGGTGAAATGATTAAAAAAAAAAATACTAAGTTTCATATTTCATAAATGCGTGAGCATAGAGAAGAATCATATTGATTTCTCATTTAGATTTTCTTTATCGATATAAATTCACTCCATCAGCTGACGAATAGAAGATTTAATTTGCTTCTAAAGGTGCGTGCTTTTGATAACAAAATGCGAATGACCTTTAAAAATTAGCAGTCTTAAAATTAAAAAATAAAACAACTGTTTCTTGCAATGCTTGTTTAGTATCGTGGGTGTTATTAGGTTGCACCTTGTGACATGGACGATTTTAATTAAACCTTAGGATTTATTTGAATTGCTAGGGAAACTTGATTGATTCGGGAGAGATATGAAAATAATCAGGAACGTATGCTGGGATGAAAACGCATGCGTACAGATAGAAAAGAAGTTGGCCAAGTAGACAAAAATATAAGGACAATGATCTCACTAAATGGCTTGGACAGTCTTTTTTAACAATGAACCGCATGAGGTAGAGTAAATCATATGGCAGTCCGCATGAGGTAGAGTGCATCATAAGGCGAGTTGCATGAGAGAGATTACATTATATGGCAGTCCGCATGAGGTAGAGTGCATCATAAGGCGAGTTGCTTGAAGTAGAGTACACCATATGGCAATCCGCATAAGGTAGAGTGCATCATAAGGCGAGAAGCATGAGATAGATTACATTATATGGCAGTCCACATGAGGTAGAGTGCATCATAAGGCGAGTTGCATAAAGTAAACTACATAATATGGCAGTCTGCATGAAGTAGAGTGCTTCATAAGGCAAGCTGCATGAGGGAGAGTACATCATATCGCATTCCGCGTGAGGAAGAGTGCATCACAAGGCGAGTTCTATGAGGTAGAGTACATCATACTGCAGTTCACATGAGGAAGAGTGCATCATAAGGCGAGCTGCTTGAGGTAAAGTACATCATAAGGCAAGCTGCACTATTAAAAGTATTAAGGTATTTTTAATTAAAGATACCGCATCAACTTCTCCAACAAAGTCGTCTTCATTAGAAATGGGGAAAAGTTGATTTTTTTCTTTGGTGAAAAGTTCCCTTGTATAATTAGAAATAATATTATCACTGATGACAAAGTGATAAACACACATTGCTAGAAGTAATTTGTTTCTAATTTCTTCATTTGAGTAGTCAAAAATATTTATAAAAGAAATATAATTACCATTGGAGTTTCCTGTTTCTGAAGCGAATGATGTTTGCACCTATGAGCTTCCTTAGTTAAAATCTCCAATGGTTTAAAATACTGAAAACGTTACCTTAACGAAATGCTACAAAATTCAGCAAACTTTGCTTATGTCTGTAGTTAGGTGTTATCATGTGTTGGTCAACAAGTGAGAACGAATAAAAAAAAGGACCTTTTAATAAACGCTATTCTTCTTCTGAAATTAGACGTCGTATTTAAGGCAAAGCAATGCGAAATATTCTTGATTAGCTGGAGCAAGTAGATGTCGGGGTAGGGTTTAGGAGAGATACCAGGAGTCAGTCAGTTAGTTAGTTAAGTGCCATACGTAAAACACGCTTGGGCAATCATGCCTCGAAAGAGACATGTCTGACTGGGAAGAAGGTTATCCCGCAGTAGGTTGCCATTGCTTTCTGCGGTAGACTTGTTGCCAGCCAAGATTATAGAACCCAATCTGTCCTGCTATTTAACCCATAACTGGAAGGAAGAGACGGATTAATACCTTTTCCAAGGGTATTTTCTCGTAAGTGAATGCAATGAATTCAACTGGAATTCGAACTCGGCTCCCCCATTTCTCGTTCCGAGCCGATATTCACTGCACCACAACGCATACCAGGAAAAATAGTATTAAAAGTGGCAAGGGTCAGCGTGTAAGTAGAGGTCTGTGGCCGCCTATGTCCTGAGGGGACACGGCACATAAAAGAAGAAAATTCAGAGTTTCAGTCGAGTCGCATGTTGCCTGCAGACCGCAGTGTTTCCCATGAAAGGGCTGAACTGGTGGAACTATGGAATTTAACTCACTGAATATTTGCCATGGAAATTGCGATAGAGTAACGAATGATGTATAGATCTGAACTGGTATAGTTAAGGAATTTAACTGATCTGAACATTTGCCATAGAATTAGTGATAGAGACCTGAACTAGTGGAACTAAGGCGTTTTCATGGAAATAAGGATAGTACAGTGACATGCTAGCGACGTTGGAAAACGGGTTGTCGGGTAGAAAATATGTAATCACTTAGAAGCTCAAAACTGGGGACTTTCCGCGAAATTTTAATTAGTCCACTAATAACTTTTTGCTATCTACTTCTGACGTTTTGTAATAATTTGTCGAAACGGCTCTGTGATCTTTACGACGGTTGAAAAAATTGAGCAAAATATCTGCATCAAATCTTGCATAGAACTTCTTCTTCTTGTATGTGCCATGTTCTTTCAGGACTTTGGCGATCATGTCTTTTCACGTCTCCTTATCCCTGGTAGCTCTTAGCACGTTTTCTTCTGTTACCGCACAAAAAACCCGTACTGCAATTTCACCTGCTCAGGCCCTTCAAATATCTTATCCGCTTCTTTCCCCTGTCGCTCTTTCCCTCTAACATGTGAGTATCAGATTCTTCAAGCCTTTCTTCCTCAGCACCTGTCCCAAGAACTTCAGCTGTCTCTTCCTGATGCTCAGTATTAATTTCCATTTCGTTTCCATCCTTTCTAAAACCTCATCATTGCTCACATACTCGGTTCATGATATTCGCAGCATCATTCGGAAGAACCACATTTCACTTGCTTTACGTTCTTCCTTCATCTTTGATGATATTGTCTCATCTTCCATGCTATATTGATGGACAGACATCACATAGCAATCCAGAAGTATTTTCTTTGTTTCAAGCGAAATTTTCTAGTCTCTTAATACTCTGCTCAGCTTTTGGAATGCGTCCTTCACCATGCCAATTCGCCTTCGGATCTCAGTGACGCCTTTTCCGTCCTCCGTTGGGACGCTTATCAACTACTTTTTGTACTTGCTTGATTTAAGTATCCCCAACCTGTAATTGGCATTTTGGGCTCCTTCGTTTGCTGATGACCACGGTTTTCTCATAGTTTATTGGTAGGCCTTTCTTTTGACTTTCTTCATCTTCCTTTTTTATGAAGTCTTGTTGTTTTCTTTCCGTGTCAGCTACCTGCACTGTATCATCTGCGTATCTTCTGCTGTTCAGATTGTAACCCACATTGACGAATCCTGGCATAACTTCTAGGGTCCTCAGAATAGTCTCGCTGTAGAATTTGAATAGATCCGGTGAAAAGACCCATCCTTGTCTTACGCCCCTTTCTATGTTTGTATATCTGCTGAAAATGCTTGGTCAGTCTTATGGCGAATATTTCTTCGTTTCGATGTAGCTGTAATTTTTCATTGCCTATGTGATGTTTGTTACAGATGAAGAGCGACGAATCACCAGCAAAATGCCAGAATACGCGGAAATACATCCGTGAACTCATCTCTCCGAACCATAATCGAACAACCGATCAGCTTTTTTTGAATCATTTCACCCCAAGCAAGGCATTCCACTGCCACTATTGTACGTGGGACTACATAGGGAAAGGTAAAGAGAAAGAGTGGTTAGATATAAGAAATGTCAAAAGGAGGGTGATAGATGGGTAAAGATACGGAGGCTGGGGGTTGGGTAGATGGGAAGAGTGTTTGAAAGAATAGATGCGAGTTAGTGTGTTAGGAGGTGTCTGTTGACCTTACATTTAAACTCCTGGAGATTGTAGCCGTCGGGGAAGCAATCATGTGGAAGGGAATTTCACAGTCGGGAAGCGCGAGAAAAGAAACTGTTGGAGTAGAAATTGCGGTTGCATTTTATCGGCTTCACTGTAAAAAGGTGGGATCTAGTTGCTAATCTAGTATCTCGTGCAAATTCGTATTTAGGGGGCACCAGTGATCTATGTTCATCGGAGCAGAAGCCGTGAAAGTATTTATAGAAGAAACAGAGGGAAGCCACGTCGCGCCGGTGAGTGAGAGGCTGCAGGCGGTCTGCCAAGTCGGCATCGATCACATTACAGACTCTCCGTTGCACTTTGTCGAGAAGCCCAAGGAGAATAGCAGGGGCACCCGACCAGATATGGCAACAGTATTCAATGCACGGGCGGATGGTAGATTTAGATATGCGCAGGATAGATTCAGACGGAAAAAAATTCCGGGCCCTGCACAGAGAACCGACTTTCATAGCGGATTTAGCAATGGATTCGATATAGTCATTCCACTTGAGGTCCGCTGAAAGTGTCAGGCCAAGCAGGCGTAGTGTTTTACTCTCTGGGAGGCAAGCCTGTTCCATGCTAATGAAAGGTAGGTGCGGTTGTCTATGGTGGTTAATTGATAGTAGATTCGTTTTAGAAGCATTAAAATTTACGAGCCATTTCTTATCCCAGTCCACTACGGATTGGAGGTCCTTTTCAAGCTCGGAATGAATTATCGAGTCTGCCAGGAAATTCTACCCCGTTAAAATTCCAGTTCGGTATGGTATTAGGTTGCACCAAAATAAATAATATTTTTGAATATAAAATCATTATACTTCATAAAAATGGAAATGCTCCTTAAATTAAAACTTGCTCAAAGGCTGCCGAAGTCAACACTTAAGCTTGATATTAAGTCTTTTCCAATTTAGAGAAGTTTCATTATAATTTTTTATTATAATTAGATGCAACTAAATGAGCTAATTACTCTATAATTAACCAACATCTAATTATATTTATTTTATTTGCCATAGCCAAAGATATTAGTGATCTTTTTATTTCTTTCTCCATTTAAATGATGCTATTTAACAATCACACAAACAAGCGTTAAAAATGTTATTAGCTGGAGCGCAAACTCGTACCCTAAACAAATTTGACAGCCGAATAAGGAAAATGCAAGTTCGATCCTTTTCTCATGTTAGGCACACTCTCCCTTCCTCCTCGGGGTGGGGCGTTTATATATCACCCTGCTATTCGTTTGATCTTTAATCAGTCCACCCCAAACAAGGCAGTAAATCCACCAAGACGCAAAGGATTAACTAGTGTAGAAAAATAAGAAAAAAGAGAAACGATATTAAGGAGCGATGACAATAGCAGAAGAGGAACCAAGAAGATAACGATCGGAATTGCATTTGAATTTTTGAAGATGAGCGTTGGCTGGAAAGCATGGAGTCGGAAGAGAGTTTCACCAGCGAGAAATAAGAAACTTTTAGAATAAAACGTACGGTTGCATCTAGCATAATCATTTGTAAAGTGATGTTACCTTGTTGCCAGTCTCGTAGTGTGCTTACATTCATAAAGTCTAGATAGCATTCTGAAAAATAATTCAGAACAATTACGATGAAAGTATTCATAGAAAAGGCACAGAGAAGCTACTTTACGGCAGTGCGAAAGTGACTGAAGCTGATATGCTAGATCAGGATCAATAATATTGCCGATTCTTTGGATTTATGCTGGTGCAGCAACCACATCTCTTTAAAGGTCGATTCTGGACTTGGTGGCTATGAAATCAACTTCAGTCAGCCCTCTGAAGCCCTTAAGACTCTTGAAATTATTCCGTGACATTGACTAGAAAGCTTAATTTAGTAGCTTTTAGATTAAGCCCAGTATATATTGAAGTCGCCACAGATCAACTCCTTTTAGAACAAATGTTTCTGGTTGGCATTATATTTTATTCATATCTTTGGCATTTCCGATAGTGAATCTTATATTAGAGAATTATACAAACATAGAGGAAGATAAAAACACGGAATAAAAGTCTTAACTTATACGGGTTATCAACTTTGGCATGGAGAGTTACATGAGAATAGTAAATTCCTGTGTATTGAAGAAAGGGTTTTGTTCGAAATTAAATATCCAAAGATGCCTTCCGAATGTTAAACAAAGTATTAAACACTTAAATTGCCATTAGAAAGAAAGAACAACTGTTGAACTGCAATGTAATATCAGTCTTCTTGGATGGGAGTGAATGTTGGACAATTTTCTCTTAAACGAAGTAGAGACGTGAGTTAACGATGATGTTGCTCTGGAGAATGATGTTCAGAATATCATCAATGACGTATGACATTCAAATACGCCAGGAATCTGGAAAAGGCCGGAGGTGACAACAACCAAAATGGTGAAAATAACAGTTCGAATGAATCAGTGTATTAACCCTATAGGGCCATTTGTATCATATTAGTGGGGGATCTGTTTATTACTTCATAACAATATAGAACTGATCCCCCACTTTATGCCCAGTAGAGGCCTTAACCCTCTAGGGCCATTCGTATCATATTTGATACAGTATGAAAACAAGCCTTGAAAGAAATATTTTACTGAAAATTTTTTCAAGAGAAATATTTTATAAATTTCAAATGAAAGCAGTACTGACTGCTCAGTCAATGAATACCAAATGTTTCCTTATAGGGAAATACCAAATGTTTCCTTATAGGGAAATACTGTATCAAATATGATACGAATGGCCCTAGAGGGTTAATAGATAGATAGATAGATAGATAGATAGATAGATAGATAGATAGATAGATAGATAGATAGACTGAGATTAACCCTCTAGAGCCATTCGTATCATATTTGATACAGTATGAAAACAAGCCTTGAAAGAAATATTTTCCTGAAAAATTTTTTAAGAGAAATATTTTATAAATTTCAAATGAAAGCAGTACTGACTGCTCAGTCAATGAATACCAAATGTTTCCTTATAGGGAAATACCAAATGTTTCCTTATAGGGAAATACTGTATCAAATATGATACGAATGGCCCTAGAGGGTTAACAGCATTCTCAGACATTCTCAGAACGTTATCAAGCATGAGAGGACCTGAAGACGGATGGAAACCTAAACGGCCGAATATTTGTGACTTTATTAGAAGGATGTAATTAAATAACGAATTTTACGAAAGGAAATACTGCTGGATGCTAAGATTTTCTGTAAATTTATCTTGATGTCTGCAAGACGGCAATCGTCTTGGATCCGACTTTTGAAGAGTTTTCACTCAATCCAACAGTAGAATAAGCAGGGTTACATTAATAAATATTACACTACGACACATAGCGATAATATCTAATGTACAAATGTGGCACATAGATTAAAAGGGAGAACTGGTTTTCACTGTTCTTTTTGGTGACTTAGTTTTTCACTATTTACTTAAAAATACACACACTTTTACCAAAACACCTTATTTACGTTGCCCGGTATTACCCTATACTGGTCCTGGACATGACGGTAAACTGCATCCGGCAGCAAGGCCTCTGATCGGGAGGTTGTGAGCGACATGGAACCACCTCTTAATTGCTGTTGTTCCCAGGTCTACCCTGACCCGGAGTAGTAGCACTTGGTAGGGTCCCAGCTATGGGTAAATAGTTAACCCCCAAACTTGGGTCAAAACATTATGAAAGTATAAAAATACACTTTTTTAGAAAAATATTCATAAAAATAGACTTTTATAGAAAAATATTACCAAAATACATTTTTGAAGAAAAAATTATTACCATAACACATTTTGAAAGGAAAAACATAATCTCAGCAAAACATTTTTTAATACAAAACGAGAAGACATTTGATCATGGCTTTCCACGTCTCCTTATCCCTGGTGGCTCTTTCCTCCAAAGATTTGGTTTGATATAATAAACTTGCTTTATTAACCAACGTCAAAGCAAAAGGCACAAGGTGTTAAATCAGCAAGCCTGGCTGGCCACTCATACATAAAATAGTGAATTACTTTTTAATCACCTTGTATATTATTATTATTATGGACTCTCCCGTCGATTTCGACGTATGAGCGTCTAACTCGATTAGACTACCACACAAAGAATTGTTTAAAGTGGTGAAGGTTTGTGTAGCACCATCCACACTTTTTGGAACTGCCACAGATCGCATGAACAACAGACCTCAGTTATTTAACCCATAACTGGAGGGAAGAGACGGATTAATACCTTTCCCAAGGGCACCAGTGCGTAAGTGAATGCAAAGTGTTCAACTGGAATTGGAACTCGGTTCACCCATTTCCCCTGCACCACAACGCACCTTCTGTCAATAACTCTTACAGCACCTGGTATTCCAAAGCGGTCACCCTTTTTAGTAATGACCAGGCTCAACTTCGGTGATCGAGCGAGAACCGGTGTATCCAAAGTGATTTGGCCGTAAGCTATATATATATATATATAAGTAAATGCATGAGCAGTAGGTAAAAAACACTACGGGTTCTATAACATTGTTACTATATATATATATATATATATATATATTTCTTATTTTTTTTCTTCTATGTGCTTTGTCCTGTCATCATAGCTGTCCATGCCTCCTTATCCCTGGTGGCTCTTAGCACTCCTTCTCCTGTTACACCCCACAAAACCCATTCTGCCATCCACCTGATTAGGTCCTTCAAATATATTATTCGCTTCTTTCCCCTGTCTCTTTTCCCCTCTATCTGGCCTGTTAGTAGCAGGTTCTCCAGGCCCTCCTTCCTCATTGCATATCCTAGAAACTCTAGCTGTCTCTTCCTGATACTCAGTATTAATTTCCTTTTCGTTTCCATCCTTTCCGAAACCTCACCATTGCTCACATGCTCGATCCATGATATTCGCAGCATCCTTCAGTAGAACCACATTTCAGTTGCTTCAAGTTTTTCCTTCATCTTCATAGATATTGTCCAGCATTCACTGCCGTATTGAAGAACTGACATCACATAGCAATCCAGTACTCTTTGTTCTCATACCGAGCTGATATCCATTACAGCAGAATGCACAACCCTTACGTCTACGAGCAAAGTTAAAACAATTCAGACTAAAAAATATACAACACATAGCTATTTAGACCTTCCTTGATATGGGGATTTTCTAAGCGTACCTTAGATGTGTCACAAGACCGATAGTATGAGTGAGACTTGATGCTGGAATGCTTGTTGTGTTTATGTGAAAAAAAAAGTGTTTCCTGGAATTATTCCTCCTGTATTAATTATTGCAGACTGAGTAATAAATGATTAACACAAACCTAAAACAAAGGAAAACAATGAATGCATTAACAAAAGTATTCTTCTTCTTTTATGTGCCATGTCATTTCAGGACGTAGGCGATCATGGCTTTCCACATCTACCTGCCCCTGGTGGCTCTTAGCACGCTTTCTCCTGTTGCACCATACAACACCCGTTCCGTCATCCACCTGATCAGGCCCTTCAAATATGTTATCTGCTGCTTTCCCCTGTCTCTTTTTCCTTCTATCTGGCCTGTTAGTAACAGGTTCTCCAAGCCTTCCTTCCTCATTGCATGTCTCAAGAACCTTAGATGTCTCTTCCTGATACTCAGTATTAATTTCCTTTTCGTCTCATTCTTTCTAAAACCTCGTCATTGCTCACATCCTCGGTCCATGATATCCGCAGCATCCTTCTGTAGAACCACATTTCAGATGTTTCAAGTTTTTCCTTCATCTTCGAAGATATTGTCCAACATTCACTGCCATATTGAAGACCTAACATCACATAGCAATCCAGTACTCTCTTCTGTTTCTAGTAAAAGTGTCCTGTTTCTTAATAACTTCCGGAATTCTTCTTTGGCCATGCCAATTCGCATTCGGATCTCAGTGTCGCCATTTCCGTCTTCTCTTACAACACTTCCTAGGTATTTAAATTTCTGTACTTACTTGATTTTAAAGTCCCTCACCAGTAATTGGCATTAATGACAATAAACAAAGAATACGTTTAAAACATGTTTCACAAAACGCTTAAATAAGAGAACGTGTGCGTGAGATTTGTGTTGGCATACCTGATAAAAACGAGTGTGAAAGTGGACGAAAGGTCACGAAAGAAAAGTAAGACATTGAATATAAACGTGCCCCATTGGGGGATAACTTTTCCCCCACGTGTAACTACATCTTATAGTCAGTCAGTCAGTTAAGTGTCATATGTGATACACGCTTGAGCGATCATGTCTCGAAAGAGAAATTAACTGACTAGGAAAAAGATTATCCCGTAGTAGGTTGTCATTACTTTATGCGGTATACTAGTTGCCAACCAATGCTAGAGAGCCCAATCCGTCTTGTTATTTAACCCATAACTGGAGGGAAGAAACGGATTTATACTTTTTCCAAGGATATTTGCGCGTAAGTAAAAGCGGGGAATTAAACTGGAATGCAAAATCGGCTCCTCGACTTCTCGTTCGGATTGCACCACAACGCACATGAAATGAAAATAGTAGGAATAAATGAACGTCATTTTATAGGCTTAACATTTTATAGGCTTAAAATTTTATAGGCTTAACATTTTATAGGCTTAAGATTTTATAGGCTTAACATTTTACAGGCTTAAAATTTTATAGGCTTAACATTTTATAGGCTTAACATTTTATAGGCTTAACATTTTACAGGCTTAAAATTTTATAGGCTTAATATTTTATAGGCTTAAAATTTTATAGGCTTAACATTTTATAGGCTTAACATTTTATAGGCTTAATATTTTATAGGCTTAACATTTTATAGGCTTAATATTTTATAGGCTTAACATTTTATAGGCTTCAAGAGCGCCAAGTGGAATAACCGACAAACTCACTTCTTCAGCCGTAAATGATCAAACTCGACAAGCTTGATAACAATTGTACCGTGTCAAAATGTCCATATTCAACGGATTTAAATATCGAAATTTTTGTTTTATTTTTTATAATTGGCTCTATAAATAGAATATAATATTTTAATATTTGCATCGTGCCCGCTACCTTGATCAAATTTAATATTAATGAAATTAATATTAATTGGGATCGGGTTTTTGGAATTTACGTATCTGATCATCCTTTTGGATTTAAAACATATATATATATATATATATATATATATAAGGGAATGTGGGCACTTTGATGCAATGTAATAGTAATTGTTATATTATATATATATATATTTATATATATATATATATATATATAATATAACAAATACAATTACACCGCGTCAAAGTGCCCACATTCCCTTATATATATATATATATATATATATATATATATATATATATATATATATATATAAAATCCAAAAGGATGATCAGCTAGGTAAATCGCAAAAACACGATTGTTAATCCAACCCCATTGTATTTTCCTGTGGATGGATGATTTTTTTTTTTTTTTTGTGCAGGGACTTCTATAGGTATAAAATCCTTTAATACATTTGAATTTGAGTAAATAAAATTTTTCGTTTCGCCGTTGCTGAAGAAGCGAGGATTTGCTCGTAGAAATAGCTATTCAACGCATTTAAATATGGAAATTTTTTTTTAATATTTTTTATAATTGGCTCTATAATTATAATATAATATTTGCATCGTGCACTCCATAAGTAATGAAATTAATATTAATTGAGATCGGGGTTTTGGGAATTTACGTCTCTGACACATCTTTTTGATTTAAAATATAAACACACACACACACACACACACACACACACACACACATATATATATATATATATATATAAGGGAATGTGGGCACTTTGTAATTGTAATTGTTATATTACATATATATATAATTGTTATATTATATATATATATAAAATATAACAAATACAATTGTAATTGTTATATATATATATATATATTAATCATTTCACCCCAAGCAAGGCAGTTTTCGTGCCAATGGTGCACAAGGAGTTTCATAGGAGGAAAATGATGAGAAAGAGGGACAGGGTATAGGGGGTGTCAGGAAGTGGGTGAGAGAAGAATGAGAATATTGGTGTCATGAAAGTGCAGTGGACGAAGAAAAGCGTATGAGAGAAAGGATGCGAGTCACTGAGATAAGAGATGACTATGGACATTATATTTAAATTCTTGGATATTGTAGCTCTCGTGGAAGCAATGGAATTCCACAGGCGGGAAGTGCGAAAAAAAAAAGCGGTAGAGTAGAAGTTGCGGTTACATTTTATTGGTTTTCACCGTAAAAGGGTGGGACCTAGTTGCTAGTCTAGTAGCTCGTGTAGGGGACACCAGTGAGCTCAGTTCATTGGAACAGAAACCATAAAATTATTTGTAGAAGCAACAAAGGGAAGCCAGGTTACGCCGGTAAGAAAGTGACTGCAGCTGATGCTTAAATAATAAATGTCTTGAATCAATCACTTTATGTGTTGCAACCTAATATAATTTTTTGTTAACTAAATTGTTTATATATTGAAAAAAAAATCTTAAATCGATTTCATCAGAATAGATGCTTTGGGAGCGTTTATTTTTTATTTTTTGCTGCTCATACCACGCAAATACAAATAAAAGACTTTTAAAAATATCGCCATATTTTGAATCAACACTTTCATTTAATGTGCCCCATTGAACTTTCAGTTTTGTTAGTTTATTTGGGAAACGTATTTTTTTCTGAGCATCTGCTACAGTCAATACGAAAGTGCTGCATTTCATGAACATATTGTGATCAATTTTGTTTCATTTCAAGCGAAACAATAAAATAGCGATCAGATTTGTTTTTAGCATCCATCCCTCACTAATTAAGCATTAGTCAGTCAGTTAAGTGCCATACGTGAAACACGCTTGGGCGATCATGTCTCGAAAGAGACATGACTGACTGGGCAGAATATTATCCCGCAGTAGGTTGCCATTGCTTTCTGCGGTAGACTGGTTGCTTTAGAACCCAATCTGTCCTGTTATTTAACCCATAACTGGAAGGAAGAGACGGATTAATACCTTTCCCAAGAGTATTTGCGCGTAAGTGAATGCAATGAATTCAGCTGGAATTCGAACTCAGTTAAACTCAGTTATTTTTAAAATGGACGAATACAAAATTTTAGTCTCTAGAGCAATGTTTCTCAACCTTTATTTATTTATTTTTTACTCTGAGGAGTACTCTAAATTTTAATAACGAAAGATTATTCATAAAATTTTAATAAGTCACTGGTGCTTCCTCAACAGGTGTTTACTCGTGCAACCAGATTGGCAACTGGGCCCCACCCATTCACAGTTAGATTAACCAAATGCAGACGACAATTCTACTTCTTCAGCTTCTTCTCTCGCACTTCCCGCCTGTGGAACTCGCTCCCATATTCTTGCTTTCCTGGCGGCTACAACCTCCAGAAATTTAAATGCAATGTCAATAATCATCTATTAACCACTGGACTCTAGCTCCCTCCCCACCCCTGTATATCCTCCCCTATGTATCTGTCATCGCACCTGCATTCTCAGCTTTCTATTGCTTCTTTCTAACTAGTTTGTACTCCTCACTCTTTTCTAATTAATCTTTTTACAGTTATGTAGCCCTCAGCTCATCAGTGGCATTTCTGCCTTGCTCGGGGTGAAATGATTAAAAAAAAAATATTTGTCAATATTTCTGAGTTGAAGAATTTAAATTTGTTCGGACTGTTGTTCTCATCTTTATTGTCGTATCCACGACATACCCTCGTTTTTCAAGGACGCATAGCTCAGCTGACAAAAGCGTGGGTTGTATCCAAAGATTCGACCCAAAGTGCTGTGAGTTCCATACTTGGAGACAGCAGACTTTTGAGAGTTGTTTTAAATGTAGATAACTAAAACAAAACTCATGGAACAAGAACAATTTGCCCCAATAATCGAAATAAAGGGCTTAGTTAAAAATTCTAATCCCCTGAAGAAGGTCAAAGCGTACAAAGGCCGAAACATTGTGAATATGACAATAAAGATGAGGACAACAATCCCAATAATAAAATTTTAAGTTTATCATCTAGTTTAAGATATCAGATAATAAAGTATTGGCTTAGGTATGGAAGCCCTGCGCTTGGTGTCTTTAACTTTTTGAAAATAACATTTTTTTAAATATAAAAATAATTCATGCATTAATCTTTTGTTAATTTCGGGCACACATGGATACCTTTTAGAGCGCATTGGTGGCCCACTGGCCCACTGGTTGAGAAATACTGCTGTAATGTGTTAATCTTAAAAGGAATAGAGCTTTCAATTTAGTCAAAGTTTTTGTTTCTATGTTAATATATTTGACATTGTTAATGAGGTTGTTTATAACAGTTTTGGAAAATTCCGAATCAGAAAAAAAAAAACATTGACGGATTGAACTGGATCCGAGTCGTTGTTGTATTGTTAGATTTATTTTTTATTTTATGCTTGAGAAAAAAGAATTACCTGTTTAATTTTATTATTGTTACCGATTGAATTATCTGCTTTTTACTTGTTAGAAAAACCCTTTTTGTTTTGTTTCTGTGATTTTTGGTGACATGTGAGAACTTGATTGTAATTAAAGAAAAATAATCTACATTCAATATCTGCATGGTTAAGTTGTTTGTTTTATTTACAGGAGTTAAAGAATGGCTGAGGCAGAAGAAAAAAAAATGAAATGGTAAAAACATAAGCCGTTATTGATAAATCTCTTAATTGATTTAATTTTTACGGCTTATCAACCCTTTGCAACTTAAAGCCAGAAAATATTTTTAGATTGTAAGCATTTTTTTCAATAATAATGTTTTAATGATACAACTCATACTAATTAACCAAGATCTAGGAAAAGAATAGATGGATTGACACCTTTTCAAAGGGCATTTGACGCGCAAGTAAATATAACGATCCCAATAAGAATTGGAACTCCGAGATGTTATCCATTACGCTACTCCGCCAATCCAAGCTTACAGTACCTGTTATTCGCAAACGGTCACCCATCTAGGTACTGATCCGTCTGGACGTTGCTTAACTTCGGTGTTTCAACGGGATGTGATCGTAAGACTACAGAAAAAATGTAAGAAGGGCTTAATTTATTAGGTTGGAAAGTAAATCATATCGTATTTTTCAAATGATCCATTTGAAAATATTTTTCAATACGTGCGGTATTAATTTTAATTAATTTTTAATTTCTTTCGTTGCAGATTATTTTTATCAGAGGGCATATATTTTGCATCAGTTTGCATTTTAAATTGAGTTCATATCAGACTCACATCAGACACCGTGCGCTGTAGGAAACGTGTGCAAATCTAAAAACTATATGACGATGTACAAATAGTTTGAAAAGAAAGTCGTCACATTTTTTTATATGGTCATTTAAGCTTATTCTTTCATATTCCATATGGTCAAATAACTAGTAATTTTCACAAATTTTAACTTTTTTGTTTTTTACAGGTTACTTTATATCAAAATAGGTAAACCTTGTATCATTTTTACCTCTGAACATGAGTTCAGATCAGTCCACTAACAGACACTGTATGGCCGGAGGCTTGTATTCAGGTATACCTGTTTTCTAGGACGGCTTTGCCAAAACCTGTTGCAGATGCCTGCTCAGGCACATTAAATAAACTTAAAAGTTTAAGTAAGTTTAAAAGCAAGTTCTGTGAACACAAAAGGTTCTTACAGAGAACAATTTATCAAATTCATTAGTCATAAGTAGAAATAAATTCAACCACAGCTTCGATTTAAAGAAAGCCACATTTTTCAAAAGAGAAAATAGCAACTTATTTAAACAGAAAATTCTCGAGAGTATCGCTATTGAATGTTATCAAAATATAAATCTACGACCCAGATTTTTCGAATATCTACATTTCCAATTCAACATGACTGTGATACATGAAAAAAACGTTAAAAATGAAAAGAAAGTAAAAAAGTCATAACGTCTTTTTAGTTAAAATGTATGATGCATAAATGAGTCCCAAACTAAAATAATATGCGCATTAATTCAGTCATTTAAGTGCCATACGTGATACACGCTTGGGCGATCATGTCTCGAAAGAGACATGACTGACTGGGCAGAAGATTATCCCGGGCAGAAGGTTGCCATTGCTTTCTGCGGTAGACTGGTTGCCGACTAAGGCTATAGAACCCAATCTGGCCTGTTATTTAACCCATAACTGGAAGGAAGAGACGGATTAATACCTTTCCCAAGGGTATTAGCGCGTAAGTGAATTCAACTGGAATTCGAACTCGGCTCCTCGGTTTCTTGTTCCGAGCCGATATCCACTGTACCACAACGCACATCCTAGTTAGATTATACAAAAAATAAATTCAACAAGATTATTTACTCCTTTCCGTTTTTTAGACATTAAATTACGTCACTTTTAATAATCTTCCATCATTTACCTAAATGTTCTAGGAAACCTGATGAATATTAATAAGCATTTAAAATTGTTTAAAAAAGACTAACCGCATTTTTTATTTTTCTTTATAAATTCATCTGAAAAATAATATCCTTACATTTGCTTTGATAAAGTCCATTAGAGGTTAAGATATGTTTTCCTTTACGTCTTTATTAATATTTTTAGTTATATCAAGAAATCTTACCCCAACACACACACACACACACACACACACACACACACACACACACATATATATATATATATATATATATATATATATATATCGAGAGCCCGTAGTTCAGCGGTAGAATCGCCGACTGACCCCAATTCGGTCGGGGTTCACTCCTGGGTAAAAAGTAATCGGCTGTCTAACAGTACTGATGAGCTGTGATACAGCGAAACAGATCTGTCAGCGGATGACTATATATATATATATATATGTATGTATGTATGTATTCTCGCTCTACTTTCGTACTTTCGTATCGAGCACTGTGTTGTTAAGGTTTCGTCTTGGAGTTTTTTTTCTTTCAAACGAGCACTAGACGTATTGTTCTTGTGCGCTGTTTGTTTCTTTTTTTTCTCCCCCTTTATTTAACACACGAGGTAGTTCTCGTCGGGTTACAGGACGGTTTATATTACTGTTAAGTTAGCATTATTTTCGGATGTTTAGTGTGTTATTATTAGTGTTGCCTTACTGTGATTAATTTCTTTATGTATGTATGTATGTATGTATGTATGTATGTATTCAGGGTTAGGCAGAAATACCTTCCATATACGCATTCCAGAATTACCTTCCATATAATGGTAAGACAATAATACGTATTTTTGGTGGGTAGTTATGAAAGGTATTTCTGCCACACCCTGTATTATATAACAGGTTCCTACGAAAGCAGATGAATCCTCTCTCGACAGATGAATAGACTGAATGTCATGGACTGGTGTAGTGACGGAGCACCTACGCCTTCCCCACCATCTGTATGAAATCGACTCTTTTGTTTATATATTTGCATTCGAATTTTCGGCTGAATTCTATAAATATAATTTCTTATATATTAAATGGCGGATAGAATTTCATATGTTTTATTTACAATTTAAAAAATAAATAAGCAAAACTTGACATAATACACACATCTTTTTTTTTTTACATATGAATGGGCGCTCTGAACTTTCGGTTCATTTTCACCGCAAATCTAAACTTATTTATAAATGGAACTTTGTCTGTGTGTGTGTGTCCGTTACCTATAGACTCCGAAACGGCTGATCCGATCTTCTTGAAAATTTACACAGTTGTACTATAAGCGTCTGTGAGTGTTTTAGCCAGATTTTGTGTCGAGGTACCGCCGATAAATATCGAAAATCGATAATCGAAAAAATCGGATTATAGAAGGAGTGGTCCGATTTTAATCAAATTTGATACACTCATAGACAAAGACATAAGAAACGATATTCAGAAGTTTCAAGGTTGCAGTTCTTACAATAGTGCAGAAAATTTGATATCGATACCAGGAAATCAAAATTTGACTTACATCCATTCATTTTTCTTTCAGTCTACGGTTTCGCTTTAACTGGAAACAACTATTGCTTTTTAGTCTTTTGTGCCAACGTCCAACGAGTCTGAGCTCCAGGACCATGGATTAGTTTTAAAGCTTTCATTACACCCGAGCAACGCCGGGCTATACTGCTAGTAAATTCATATATTCAGTCAGTTAAGTGACACTTGGGCGATCATGTCTCAAATGAAACATGACTAACTTGGCAGAAGATTTTCCTGAAATAGGTTGCCATTATTTTCTTCTGTAAACTGATTGCTAACCAAGGCTATAGAGCACAATATGTTCTGCTATTTAACCCATAGCTGGAAGGAGAATAGATAGATTAATTCTTTTCCCAAGGGTATTTCCGCATGAGTGCAAGGAAGTCGAACTCGGCTTTCCGATTTCTTTTGCCGAGCCGATATCCACTACAACCCAACGTACATAAAACATATATGGGAATCGCAATTTATTTAATTAGCTAATTTAATCATTTCATCTCCAGCAAGGCGAGGCAGCCACTAATGCGCGGGTGGGTACAGTTAGAGAAAATACTGGGTACTGAGGATGCTGAAAAAAGGATAAAAGATAAATCGGATTCTAAAAGATAAAAGATAGTAATTGTCTTTGCATTTAAATCTTTAGAAATTCTAGTTATCAGGGAAGCAAGTAAATTAAAAGGAGTATTACAGGCGGGAAGTGTGAGAAAAGAAACTGTTCGAGTAGGAGTGATGGTTGAATTATTTCAAAGGTTAACAAGTGGGAACTGGATGTCAATCTATTAGCATGCTTAAATTTACGTGGACAATGAACCAGGTAAAAAAAAGCTAATAAAAGCAGTTGCCATGAATATATTTGTAGAAAAGACAGAGGGAATCCACGTCATGTCGGCGAGGAAGTGACTAAAGTCGAGATGCCAAGTCAGGACCGATTACATTGCAGATCCGTTTTGGAATTTTGTCGAGAACTTAAAGATGAATAACAGGAGAAAGTGACCGGATATGGCAACAGTATTCAATGCACGGACTAATGATAGATTTATAAATGTGCAAGATGGATTCTGACAAGAAAAGACTTTCTGGTTCGACTCAGAGATCCAACCTTCCTAGCAGCTACAGATCCGATATATTCTTTCGACTTCAGGTCAATTGAAAAAATGAGACCAATTATATCATCATTGATCTATCACACCCAGATGGTGCATAGGGCAGCAACATTGTTGCTGTTTCTGTAACAAACTTTTTTTATGGGCAGGGTTGTTAGCCCTGTACCCACACATCTGAAGGACCGGTGGACCATTCTTGGTCCTTACGTTTGATAGCACCTGGTATTCCCAAATAGTCACCCATTTAAGTACTGACCAGGCTTGATGTTACTTAACTTCGGTGATCGGACGGGAACCGGTGTATTCAACACGATATAGCCGTAGACATTGAACTATTACCCATCTTGTCACCATCATTGTTCATACCTTTTTCCCCAGCAATGAACCAGTGCTTTTATTCATAGTGTGGCTTTACCTACTGCTTCACTGTACTCATCATTGAATGATAGCCTTCTACAAACGTTCGGCGTTTATTAAATGCCAATGGTTGTAACTGTACTTCATTGAAGAAACCAATGATACGTTTGCTTTTTACTCTCTTTCACGTCAGACGCAACGAGGCCTAAATCCAATTTGTACCAGGTACAATATGGGATGTGCGTTGTGGTGCAGTGGATATCGGCTCGGAACGAGAAGTCAGGGAGCCGAGTTCAAATTCCAGTTGAATTCATTGCATTCACTTACGCGTAAATACCCTTGGGAAAAGTATTAATCCGTCTCTTCCTTCCAGTTTTGGGTTAAATAGCAGGACAGATTGGATTCTATAGCCTTGGTCGGCAACCAGTCTATCGCAGAAAGCAATGGCAACCTACTGCGGAATAATCTTCTGCCCAGTCAGCCATGTCTCTCTTGAGACATGATCTCCCAAACGTGTATCACGTATGACACTTAATTGACTGACTGACTGCTTACAAAATGAATAGCCTACCATTGTTAAACGAACACTTCTCAGTTAAATCCTTACTACACACGTTAAAAGTTGAAGACTAACTAGCCACAAATGTACACGAGTAACAAATGTAACCTAGTCTATATGGCTACACATAGCTATCAACCGTAAACTTTCTTTAAATTTAATAACTAAAAAGCAATTAATTTGCGGTTATATGTTAATACTGACTTTAGTCCTTCTTTTAGTCTGAGGAACCTACCTCCAAATTTTGTAACAGTATCTTTGATACGCCCTGTATATATAATGAATATAAAATATCGCTTTATGGTACTCGATGTACAACAGACATATCATGTATATTTATTATAATTATACATTTTTCTTCCCCCCGTTAGCACACCTCTGAGTTTCATTTGCAGTGTAATCGTCAGGTATTAATTTAAAACTGACCGTTGTATAATTTAGATATTAATATTTACAACGTACTGTAAGCGTGTTTCACGTATGGCATTTAACTGACTAACTGACAATATAAGACACTTACGAGAAGCTCCATTCTCTTTTGCTATACCACTATCCCCCGATTATGCCGGCTTAAACCAAAATAATTAAAATAGTAGACTACATTTTCTCGGTGACCCTTCAACAAATACAATGAAAATAGAAGATACTGCCGAATTTTAAAGGTACGTTTAACCAAACAAGCATATTTATTATTATTATTGTGTCATTTTTTCATCATATTTCGATTTCTGCTTTGGTCTCACTACCAACCAAGTCTGCGGGGAGACCTAAGGCAGGTCGTGGCGCGTTGTTATGATTCCATTTCATGTTTTTCTATCTTCCCTATCATCCCTAGCATTACATAGATAAAGTTTTCCTTAGTGTGTGGGCTGTACTTAATAAGACAATTTTTTGTATATCTCTTAAGCTGGGGTTTCCAGGGATTCTTTCAATGTGTTGTTTTGTTCCATTTTTTATCATTCCAAGTACACCTACTATCACTGGCACAACTCTTGTTTTCAATTTCTTGTTATTATTGTTATTATTATTATTATTATTATTATTATTATTATTTTAGTAGTAGTAGTAGTAGTAGTAGTAATAGCAGCAGTAGTATTAAGTAGGCATATTCAAAACTAAAATAATAAGGTAATCATCCCTGGAAAAAGAAATATAAATTTAACAGCATAATAAGGTATTTCTGCCTAACCCTGAATACATACATGCATACATACATACATATATATATATATATATATATATATATATAGTCATCCGCAGACAGATCTGTTTCGCTGTATCACAGCTCATCAGTACGGTTAGACAGCCGATTACTTTTTACTCAGGTATAAGAAATATAAATTTAACAGCACAATAAGTTCACACTCCACCCCAGTTTTTTTTTTTTTTTTTTTTTTTATTTATTTATTTAACAGTAGAGGTTTATCCACTGTTTTCTGTTTAAGATTGGGTTGCTGGTTCCTTCTAAAAGTCTACTTCAGCTCTGTACTCGTAATGCTTGTCATATCTTACGCGAACATAATTCTATACAGTAACATCTACCTTGATTAGCTCTTGGGTCTTATATTAGGTGAAAATTGGTAAAATAAACAAAAACAAAAAACAACAATAATATTCGTTTTTTTTAACACGTTTGGTTCCCACGCATTTGTCTAACGCAGAAAGCCGGAGAGATGCAATAGCAGACGCGCGCACACACAGAAAGATGGAAAAACAGAGAATCCAATTCTGCTAGTAAAAGCATTAATGATGACGAAAGAAAAACATAAAAGAAGTGAAGAAATAAAAGATTACAAGACGATGGAAAGAAGGTAGCAAATGTGTTTCATGCGTATGGCGTTTAAAGCGTTTGTTTGCTTGAGTTGCTGCTGCTACATGTTCGTTTCTGTGGAATGCTGTCGTTTGCACTTGTGTTCCAGACTCATAATTGCTATTGTTTTAGCGTCATTCTGTGCTTTGAATGCCCAAAACATAGAGTAAAGATAGCAAAAAAAAAAAAAAATCGTATCTTTTAGGCCACAGATGGCGTTAACTACTTTGGTCGGGTGTGGCCTGTCACTCACCATAATGGCGTTTCATTATACTTAACAGGTGGAAGGATGCAACCGAAAAATTGAAAGACACAACCTAATCAATCATTGAAATAAAAAGTATATTTTGAAATGACGGACACACACACACACACACACTTATTCGGTCGGGTTTCAATCCTGGGTTAAAAGCAATCGGAGTCTAACCGTACTGATGATACAGCGAAACAGATCTGTCTGCGGATGACTATATATATATATTAGCAGTATAACCCGGCGTCGCTCGGATGTAATGAAAGCTTATATATATATATATATATATATAATCGATTTTCTGCACTATTGTAAGAACTGCAACCTTGAAACTTCTGAATATCGTTTCTTATGAGTGTATGAAATTTGATTAAAATCGGACCACTCCTTCTATAACCCGATTTATTCGATTGTCGATATTTATCGGGGGTACCTCGACACAAAACCTAGCTAAGAACACTCGCAGACGCTTATAGTACAACTGTGTAATTTTCATGAAAATCACTTCAGCCGTTTCGGGGTCTATAGGTAACGGACACACACACACACACACCCACACACACACACACACACACACACACACACACACACACATTTCCATTTATAATTAAGTTTAGATAGATTTATATATATATATAGTCATCCGCAGACTCCGATTGCTCCTTAACCCAGGCTCGAAACCCGACCGAATTGGCGTCAGTCGGCGACTCTACCCCTGGGCCACGAGGTGTTCGATGGAAAAAGGCAGTCTTTTTTAGCGCATATCATATTACGCGCCCATATATATATATATATATATATATATATATATATATATATATATATATATATATATATATATTTTATTCAGATACTTTAATCCAAGCGGAAAAAGCAGGAAGGTAAATTCCAAAAACCCGATCCTAATTAATATTAAAAATTTTATTTTAATATTAAAAAATGATACAGGAAGAGAGCTCCATGGAATAAAATATTACAGAGCAAATATAAATTAAAATAAGATTAATTCAAGGATGTTGAATGACCATTTCGATATGAAAATCCCCACGGGGATAACACATCACCTCAGCAACAAAAAAATCCTATATCTTTTTATTCCCTTTAAAAATAATTATACCTTTTTAAGTAAAGGCCTTTTTCTAATACTTCAACGTTTTTGGGAAGTTAGGTTTTTGAATATGTCCAGCGTATGTCATTTATTAAAAAATTTTTCTTTCTTTTCTTTTTTCTCTCCCTTCCTTTATCTCTCTGATCTCCCACCTTTTTTTCGTTTTGCTTAACCTTATATCAATTCAACATGCCGTCGGTTCTTTTTAAGTTACAATTCTCTTTCCTTTTTTGCGAACCCAGACGATGTCAATTTTTCTTTTCTTATTTATTTGATATTTATTTTATTTTATCTTTTTCTTTTTCTTTTTCTTTTTTTAATTTCTTTGCAAATCTATTTAAAAAGGAAAATTAGACTGATTTTTCTCCAGTTTCTGAAAGGATTTTTTTGTTGCTGAGGTGATGTGTTATCCCCCGTGGGGATTTTCTTATCGAAATGGTCATCCAACATCCTTGAATTAATCCTATTTTAATTTATATATATATATATATATATATATATATATATATATATATATATATATATATTATAAAAATAAACTCGAAATTAAGTATTGGCACTAATACAAACATGCTATTTAGTCGCCATTTACCATAGGACAGCGCTTAGGAAGTATATCAAACACACCAAGTTGCACGTGTTGTGAGTCCTACAGTAATTTCATACCTCACTAATGGTTTTTTGGCTAAAGAAGCTAAGATTACTAAATTAGCAGACTTGACGATTCAGGTGCTATTTAAATTCTCACGTGACATTCTCCGTGAAATTTGATTTTCCGTGACATTGACTAACGGTTAATGTCACGGAGAATGAAAGTGGCGAGCTGAGCTTAGAACTTCATTTCGCACTAAAACATTGGAAAAGACATGAATCGACTTTCCTTCAACTTCGGCAAAATCAGTCAGTCAGTCAGTCAAGTACTATACGTGATAGACGCTTGGGCAGAAGATTATCCCGCAATAGGTTGCCATTGCTTTCTGCAGTAGACTGGTTGCTAGCCAAGGCTGTAGAACCCAATCTGTCCTGTTATTTAACCCATAACTGGCGGGAAGAGGAGGATTGACACCTTTCCCAAGGGTATTTCTGTGTAAGCGAATGCCATGAATTTAACTGGAATTCGAACTCGGCTCCCCGATCTGTCGTTCCAAGTCGATATCCACTGCATTGCAAGGCACATCCTTGCGATGCAGTAGATATACTACCACCATAAATGTGGTAGTATACAATAAAGTAGATTATGTCGAAGAAGACGATGGCCGTCTCTAGGGCTACCTGGAGATGCCCATGAGAGATAACAGGAAAAGATGGCATGTCACACCGACTATTTAATAGATCATTGTCATCTCTAAAAACTATTATATATATATATATCATGAAAGAACAGAAATTATGACTAAGTGTAACCATACTAAAAAAAATAACCATTTGGTTCATACAACTATGGATGAAAAAGTTATAATTTCTTGTAATTTAAAAAATTGCGCGTTCAAAATTCCCCGTAATGTGAGCGTTCAGAAAAAACATCACCGTTACGTAAGCATTCTTAAAAAACGGTAAACGGTAAAGTCAGTTATTGAAAATCGCCTGAAGACACCACATGGTAGAAACCTAGGTCACGTAATAACTCGTTTACAAATGAAGTCTATTCAAAAGTTCTATAATATAATTGTATTGAAAACTTTTAAATACGAATGTTCACTGGTCTAATTTTATTATGACCAAATACTAAGTAATTAAACAATCTATCAATATATATATATATATATATATATATATATATATATATATATATACGAGATTTGATCCTAAATTCTGGGACTGATGCTATGAATTGAAAATTACAAAAAATATCAATTCAGTACTTTATCTGCTTCGTATTAGTATCATTTTGAAGCCACACACTTTATTTACCGTCCCTTCCGTTTTAGGAACGATTACTTAAGCCCCCTTTCGGGGATAGCAAGCGGCTACAACGCCGCATTGTTTTTCGATTTCCTCGACGTTTTGAAATACTTTTCATGTCGCTTGAGGTTTGATTTTAATTTATTAATGTCCACCCAATACAAGGTCAGAGAGCCACCCAAGTTATATGGTTTCCGTGTAATGTTGTGTTATTGGAACAAAGAGCAAGAAGTTTTTGGGCTCTGCAGGAAAGATAACAGCTACTTCTAAACATGAAGAGGTGAACATTTAATTTGTGAATAACGTTAAGGGAGACGTTAGGAGTATAGTTGGAGTAGATTTTAGAAGGAACCGGAACCCCAATTTTAAACAGGGAGCAAAGGATAACTGGGATATATGGGGATTGTTGGATATTTTCTTGGCCAAAATTACATTGCAAGCCTTGGTTATTGACGGCATATCTGTACTGTAGTGAGACGACAACATTTACACACTTGCCTTTCAGGAACTGCTGTAATCAACGGAAGTTTTTTTGTAATCATATCGCCCCAAGCAAGGTATTTTACTGCTCCTGTTGTGCAGGGGGTTACATAAAAGAAAAATTATGAGAAAGAGTGACAAGTTATAAGGGGTGTCAGGAAGTGGGTAAGAGAAGGAATACTGATGAGAGTCGAGTGGACGGAAAAAGAAGCATGAGAGAGAGGATGCAAGTCAGTGAGATAGGAGATGACTATTGACTTGACATTTAAATTTTTGGAGATTGTAGCTGTCGGGGAAGCAAGTAAACGGAAGGGAATTCCACAGGCGGGAAAGAAGCTGATGGAGTAGAATTTGCGGTTATATATATATATATATTGTTTAATTAGACCAGTACACAATTGTATTTAAATGTGTTCAATACAATTATATTGTAGAACTTTTGAATATTTTCCATTTGTAATATATATATATATATATATATATATATATATATATATATATATATATTACAAATGGTACTGACGAGCTGTGATATAGCGTAATGATGAGCTGTGATACAGCGAGACATATCTGTCTGCGGATGACTATTTACGCTCTCATACCCTGATTGAGCACTCTGGAAGAATGGTAGACTTTCCAAAACAGTAGCTACTCTGGCATGTACGCATCGCTTATTCCGTAACAAATTAAAGCGTTCTGGATATTGGGCGTGTATAATGATAATGTATACGTTAAAAAGTCTGCCTTCTTCTACCGAGAGCCCATAGCCCAGAGGTAGAATCGCTGAATGACGCCAATTCGGTCGGGTTTCAATCCTGGGTTAAAAAGCAATCCGTGTCTAACCGTACTGATGAGCTGTAATACAGCGAAACAGATCTGTCTGCGGATGACTATATATATATATATTCAGTCGATTACGAAACCTTAATTTCAAACCTTCGGTATCTACTGGCGATTCACATCAACTGATTTTCCAACGTTTTTGAAAATGCAGAACAAGAACTTTCAAAATGCATAAATGGAAGTGGAAAATACGTGTGGAGCTGGTTAAGAATTTTAAACATTTTAAACTTCCAGTTATGCGTTCTGAAAGTTCCTGTTACGCGAAGAAAACGTTGGAAAATCAGTTGTTATAAAACGCCTGAAGATACCGAAAGCTTAAAACCAAGGTTGCGTAATCGGCCGAATTCTGAATGAAAATATTTAAAAGCTCTACATTATATATGTATTGTATACATTATATCGTATATTGCTTTGAAATTTCTCGCGTTGTATAATCATTTCTCTTAAGAGCATTGCATGCAGTAGAACGAAAATTTAACATCAAATGTTAAGAGATTGGTTCATTTTCTCTACATATATATATTGTATTTTCTTATGTAGTTTTCACTTATTGCTTTTTCACACGTCGGTGCGTATCCTGCCGGGGATTAACAAGTATTTTCACACATCGATGGGTGTAGTGTCAGCTTTTCTTTTTGTATTTAATGCATCGTACACTACTGGCCATAGTTATTAGGCCACCCCAGTTTTTAAAATAAATAATGTATTTCATACTATATTTAGTATTTATTGTCCAGTGGATAATCTAAACTTATTTATAAATAGAACTTTGTCTGTGTGTGTGTGTGTGTGTGTGTGTGTGTGTGTGTGTGTGTGTGTGTTCGTTACCTATAGACTCCGAAACGGCTGAACCGATTTTCTTGAAAATTTACACAGTTGTACTATAAGCGTCTGCGAGTGTTCTTAGCTAGGTTTTGTGTCGAGGTACCCCGATAAATATCGAAAATCAATAATTGAAAATCGGGTTATAGAAGGAGTGGTCCGATTTTAATCAAATTTGATACACTCATAGACAAAGACATAAGAAACGATATTCAGAAGTTTCAAGGTTGCAGTTCTTACAATAGTGCAGAAAATAGATAATATGTATATATAAAAAGCAAGGTGTTTGTGTGTGTTTATCTGTCTGTATGTCCTTTATACAAATCCACAATCTTTATCCGATTCTCACCACACTTCACACAAATATTCTTTAGGCTGAATCTGAGCTCCAGGACTATGGATTAGTTTTAAAGCTTTCATTACACCCGAGCAATGCCGGACTATACGGCCAGTTCTAAATGAAAATAGGGTAGTTCTTTGGTTATTATTACTTTGCAAAATTTTACAAGGCAAGGAAGCAAAAATGAACTTGTCCGAATTACCCTAAATTTTATTCTTTCTTTCATTGATGAAACTGCAATATAGGTAGTTATTAAATATTTATAAATTCATTTGATGCACATGTTATTGTACAGTATTAACAAAAGAACCATTTTATTTTCATTTACAATTATTTACTTGGCAATAAATACTAAAACATAGAATGAAATACGTCATTTTTTAAAACACTGGTGTTGCCTAATAATTATAGCCGGTAGTGTAGGTTAAGGTGTCATATCTCAAATGAGTAAAGATAGACATAATTATATCAAAGACAAACTAAGGATCCTTCATATTAGCTTATACATGCCGAAGTCGCTTCAAAGAAATTTGAAAGCTTATATTCAAATTTTCCCTTGAAACTTGAATAATAATTCAAACCGTAAAAACATCAAATCAATTAACGCGTATATTGGGTAAAAATGTACTCAGTTTTTAATTTCTATAATTTCTTGAGTTTTTTTCTTTTTTCTGGACCATGCTTTTAATTTCATTTAATATTTAATTTTAAATTTTAAATTAAATTTTAATTTCATTTAATATTTAATTTGAACCGTTAATCTTCTTTGTAATCATCTTGATTTAGCCACCAACGTTATTTATTTAGCCACCAACGTTATTTATTTAGCCACCAACGTTATTTATTTAGCCACCAACGTTATTTGCAAGTCAATAAACATTGCATTTATTCTCATTTAAAGATTAAATGCAATTTTGGGGACACCCCCAGCAGTTAATCATCTCAGAACTCTTGACCTACTAATTGGCTTCTGCTTCGCAGGTCTGTCGCTGATATGCTAACGGCCATCAATGAAAATGCACACCAGCCTCTTGATAATAATAGTGAAGCTCGATGACACAAACCATTTGTTCTTATAACCTGTCAACCTTTGCTGATAAACTTGCTTTTTTTTAATCAACTCACCCCAAGCAAGGCATTCTACTGCCACTGTTGCACAGACGTCTACATACGGGAAAGTGATGAGAAAGCGGGGTTAGTTATAGGAAATGTCAGGAGAAGGGCAATAGACGGATGAGGATACCGATGATGTGGGTGGAGTAGATGGGAAAAGAGCTTGCGAGAATGGATGCGAGTTAGTGTGATAGGAGATGTCTATTAACCTTACATTTAAATTCCTGGAGATTGTAACTGTCGAGGAAGCAAGTATATGGAAGGGAATTCCACAGGTTGGAAGTGCGTGAAAAGAAGCGGTTAGAGTAGAAATTGCGGTTACACTTTGTCGGTTTCACTGTAACATGGTGGGGCCTAGTTGCTAATCTAGTAGCTCGTGTAAATTCATTCCTAGGGGCGGGCACCAGTGATCTAAGTTCATTGGAGCAGAAGCCGTGAAAGTATTTATAGAAGAGGCACAGGGAAGCCACATCACGCCGGTGAGAGAGCGACTGCAGCCGAGCTGCTAAGTCGGTATCGATCACATTGCAGATTCTCCGTTGGATTTTTTCAAGAACTCCGAGGTGAATCAGCAAAGGTTGGATGACTCGCATGCCTTCGGTCTTTAATCGCAATTAAATAATCGTACATTACCATTCACGCTCCTGTTTGTAAAATTCGTATCAGCCTGTATTGTGGTGCGGTAGATAACGGCTCGCAAGGGGAAATCGAAGAGCTGAGTTTGAATTCCAGTTGAATTCATTGCATTTACTTACTCGCAAATACCCTTGGGAAAGATATTAATCCGTCTCTTCCTTCCACTTATGGGTTAAATAACAGGACAGATTGGGTTCTATAACCTTTGCTGGCAATCAGTTTACCGGAGAAAGCAATGGCAACATACTGCGGAATAATCTTCTGCCCAGTCAGCCATGTCTCTCTTGAGACATGATCGCCCAAACGTGTATCACGTATGACACTTAATTGACTGACTGACTGCTTACATAATGAATAGCCTACCATTGTTAAACGAACACTTCTCAGTTAAATCCTTACTACACATGTTAAAAGTTGAAGACTAACTAGCCACAAATGTACACGAGTAACAAATGTAACCTAGTCTATATGTCTACACATAGCTATCAACCGTAAACTTTCTTTAAATTTAATAACTAAAAAGCAATTAATTTGCGGTTATATGTTAATACTGACTTTAGTCGTTCTTTTAGTCTGAGGAACCTACCCCCAAATTTTGTAACAGTATTTTTGATACGCCCTGTATATATAATGAATATAAAATATCGCTCATGGATTGCTGGTACTCGATGTACAACAGACATATCATGTATATTTATTATAATTATACATTTTTCTTCCCCCCGTTAGCACACCTCTGAGTTTCATTTACAGTGTAATCGTCATGTGTTAATTAAAAATTGACCGTTGTATAATTTAGATATTAATATTTACAACGTACTGTATTGATAATGGTGCAGTCCATTTATATACTGTTTGATTAACAAGATAATATAATATATCCAGAAGAAATCAGATATACATGTATATATAGAAGAAAACAAAGATAAAGTAATTATAGAATATATGGAAAAATCATTGAAGTTAAAAATACAAAAAAATAAAAATAAAAAAAATAAAAAAAACGCCACCCAAATTGTCGCTAACGTAAAAACTAATGTTGGTAGAATCTTTCTCAAACCAATTCATAAACATTTAGAAATTTAAACGATATTAAAATATGTTTTAAATAGAAATAACATAAAAATCAGCTACAGTTGCGTTAGGAATACAGGAAATCTATAATCCATCAATATATTATTGAATAATTATATAACTGAGAAAAATCAACAACTATAACGAAACAAGAGAATAAAAAATCATCCTCTGAACCATCTCTCTCTTCCCTGGGTCATTCATGTCCTGCGACAACCTAATGATAACCTTACCCGAATCATCTACAAGTTGAACCCGCCATCTGCAAACTAGATATGACCTCGCAACAGAATAATCTGGCACTGGAGGATGTTCCGACGCTCTGCTAAGACTGTGATAACTGAAGGGACTAGATGGCCCTCCTGGACTAAACGCCTTCGTGGAATGAGATTTAGTAGCAGCTGTAGTAGCGTATTGCTTTTGTTGATGCAGTGCAGAATGAGATTTAGATATAAGGATCGGGAGATAAAGCGTAAGACGTTGCGTTGTGTTTTTGTGTTTTTCCTTCTGTGGTTTTAAAGGCTGATTCGCGTTCGATACGGGGATATGTCTGCCGAAGACGCTGTCAATTATATTGCAGAGGGATTGAGTAGAATGGACAAAACATTGGCAGGTATTATTCTACTGGAAAGAACTCATAAACATCTTGTCGTAGAAATGAGAGCACAATGAATTGAACAATATTCTTTTTTTTTTTAATCGTATCACCCCGAGCAAGGCGGCAACACCACTGATGTGCAGGGGCTACGTAATAGTGAAAAGATTGGAAAAGAGAAAGCCGGAAACCACATCCTAAACAAGGGATGAGCCTCTTAACCTGTTCAATAGACGTGGGTGGAGTGTGAACCGGGCGATAGATAGATCTATCTACTTCAATCTGGATGTACATGGAATTCCAGTCTAAAAGCCAAAGTTGTAAATTTGGCACCGGTAAACCTGAGGACGGGCTGAGTAATCTGTGTCGAATGCGAAAGTATTCCTCAAAATATTTGTCGAAAATGCAAATACTAATGTTCATCAGCCAAAAGGGCAGCCCAAAATACCAATTACAGGTGATGGACTCTAAAGTCAAGCAGGTACAGAAATTTAAATACCTAGGAAGTGTTCTAACTGAAGACAGAAAGTGCGACACTGAGATTCGAAGGCGAATTGGCATGGCGAAAGAAGCATTCCAGAAATAGATTAAAGTATTAAGAAACAGGACAATTTTACTAGAAACAAAGAGGAGAGTACTGGATTGATATGTGATGTCGGTTCTTCAATATGTTGGACAATATCTTCGAAGATGAAGGAAAAACTTGAAGCAGCTGAAATGTGGTTCTACAGAAGGATGCTGCGGATATCATGGACCGAGCATGTGAGCAATGACAAGGTTTTGGAAAGGATGGAGACGAAAAGGAAATTAATACTGAGCATTAGGAAGAGACAACTAATTTCCTGGGACATGCAATGATGAAGGAGTGTTTGGAAAACCTGTTACTAACAGGCCAGATAGAGGGGAAAAGAGACAGGGGAAAGCAGCGGATAACATATTTGAAGGACCTGATCAGGTGGATGACGGAACGAGGGTTGCATGGTGCAACAGGAGAAAGCGTGCTAAGAGCCACCAGCGACAGCGAGATGTAGAAAGCCATAATCGCCTACGTCCTGAAAGAACATGACACATAAAAGAAGAAGAAGAATCCATTTTGGCTCTGATCTAACTGTTATAAAATATCAATTTCTCCAATCATTTCAGCCTTGTGCCAAACTATGATAAGCTGCGTAAATACATTTTTTTTATTCGAGCAACAACGCAGAAAGACAGGTAACTATAAAAAGAAAGCAGAATAAACAGGTGCGGTAATGAGGTTACTCCTCATTCGGTGCTACTGGGTAGAATAATACCTTAAGGAGGCTCTTGAAAACTCATTGAACCCATAAGGCCACCATGCCAGAGGTACCAAGCAAACCTTGTAGACAAAAATAGCAAGTTGGATCTTCGCCGGGTTTTCAACATTTATAGCCATGTGCAATTATTAAGCATAATAAATGTATTGGAACCGTTTGTGGTGTGAGAGCTATTGAATTACGCTTGTGTAGTAAGTCTGAGTGTGAGTGGGCGCTCTACTGCTGAAACCTTATGCCATACTAAGTTAAACTTATTAAATATTGATATAATTGTCAAATGACGATACTATTTAAGAGCGTTTAATTAAAACATAATGTAAATTTTAGTTAGAAAAATTGTCAAGCGATTTCTTATTGTTACAAATGCACACAAACGGACACACAGACATGCACACACATGTATAGATAGATATATAAGCAGCCTTTGAGATTTCACTCACCCGATCGACTCAGTCTATCATAAACTTAATTGGGCGATTAAAGTTTATTGATTTACTTGCCGTGATTTTAAAATCTCGCATTGAGACATGTCCTTTCAAATATAAAAAAAAGGAAATCTGATTCCTTTTACAACCCAAAAGTATGCCATTGAAAATTCACAAGTTACTTAGAATGACATACAATGTCATTATTGAATTCTTTGGTCTTATGTATGTCGCCTGATTTACGCTGAAATATGTGGTTAAACGAAAGACAATGACATCCCTCAAACATCAAAGTAAGATCTGACAAGTGGAATTTATATTGACAAGATCCTGTCTCGCTTTTATCGTCCCTGTCAGTGAAAACATTCGTTTAATTAATGCTTCCAGAGTGGAGCCAAAATCTTTGTCGCCCAGATTAAAGACACTCACAGATTTTTGGAAACTCATTTGGAAAAATTATATTCTGATTGAACATCTCTATTTCCTCCCCGCTTACAAAATGTAAAAACGAACATTTGAAAGAAACAAAAAAAAAATACGCATGCTTCTTTCAACCAGGCACCGAAAAAAATTATACGAGTATTTGTTTTTATAGAAAATCGTTGAGAAAATCTGATTTGTTATTTTTATCATCTATGAGGTGGAGGTTGTAGTCAAACAGAAGAAACAAACTATGAATTTATGTACCTCCACTCAATTTGCCAAAAAGACAAAACAAAAAAAAAGCATCTCATGATGTTAAAAGGACTCAAATTTAATAAAAACAAAGTTTTATCATCAAAATGTTTATGCTATTATTAAGAGGACATATCACATTTTTAAAAAATTCTTTCTAACACGTCCGCAATTTTAATTAAAATATCATTTTTTTTTGTCAGCTACTCACGATATGTTTACGTAAGGCGACTATTAAGAAAATGGAGTCGGTCGAGTAAAATGATTTTGAGGCGAGTAAATTTTCCCTCGCTCTCGACCATCGGTTGAGTGATTTCTTTTTCAAATCTCAAAGGCTGTATATAGGTAAACAGTATGTTTATAGAAATCAGAATATGAAATGATGGCCGCTTAAGAAGCAAAGCTGACAGTCACTAACCTGCGTTGATATCTATGTAATAACAAGAAATGCTGAGATTTTAAATTCAATGTTGTTTTATAGACGTGTCTGGACATGTAATCTAACTAATTATTTTCCATATTCTCATATTTTTGCTTACGTTTTTAACACTTTTATTAAGTATCTTACATTGAGACACTTCTTTTTTTTTTTAATCACCCCGAGCAAAGTGGTAATGCCACTGATGTGCAGGGAGTTACGTAAGAGTGAAAAGATTGGAAAAGAGAAAGCCGGAAACGACATCCTAAACAGGGAACAAGGGATCAGCCTCTTAACCTGTTCAATAGTCGTGGGTGGAGTATGAACTGGGCGATAGTTTAGTCTATCTACTCGAATTGAAAGAACAAGAGGAGTGAAAGGATTGGAAAAGAGAAAGCCGGAAACCACATCCTAAACAGGGAACAAGGGATGAGCCTCTTCACCTGTTCAATTTTAATAAGATGATCTGACAAAAAACGTTACATGAGGTAAGAAGCTGGGCGTAAATTTCCCGTAGATGATCTAGCGATTAAAGCATTTTCTATACATTTTCGTCCTAGTAAATTAGTTTCTTTTTTAATCAAATGGTCAGGCACGTTATGGCGAACGACAAATAAATTGAGGGTGTTGTTTTGTAAAAATAAAGATCGTTTTTTGGTTTATATAATCTTTTCTCAAATTTGCAAGAGGTTTCTCCTGTGTATATCTTGTGGCAAGCATGAAGGGTGATAAAGTAAAAATGAAACGGTTCAACGGTGGAATCTTTTCATCGTCTTCAGTAGAAAAATATTTAGAAGCAGGTTTGTCTGATCAGAAGACAGAGAAAATATTAAATAACACATATATGCAATCTGGCTCTATAACTGATGAAACGGACATGTATGGTCTATATAATGAAATGTGTTTCTGGACTTGCATAGAAAATAGGCTGTTAGTAATTTTATAAAAACTTTCTTGACCGTTTGATAGTCATAAAAAATCTGGTTAGAATAAAAAAAATAAGACAAAATTTGAGTCTTAACAAATGTTCAAAATAACAAGGGTGATGAAAAAGTCCTTAATGTAAATCGTACAAATCTAAGGTTTTGAGTTTGAGTTTTATTTAAGGGCATATCAAACTCTGTGGGTTATTTAAGGTCAAAAAGGTGAGGTTTTAAGGTATTTTGGTTTCATGTTCGGATATAATGGGAAGGTTGATTTAGTCAGATTTTAATGAAAATTTTGTTTTTATTTATTTTATTTTAGAAAAATGAAAATTTTTTACAGTTTTGTATTCAAAAATGTTTTGCTGAGATTTTTTTCCTTAAAAATGTGTAATAGTAATAACTTTTTCTTCAAAATGTATTGTTTGTAATATCTTTTCCTTCATAATGTATATTTTTCTATAAAATTTATATATATATATATATATATATATATATATATATATATATATATATATATTTATTATAAATTATGTTTTAGAACATGTACATAATTTCTTCTATATATGTCCTCTTCCCTACAATCATATGTTTGTTTCAGTGTTTGGATTTAAACACTTCCTCAGAGGAAATAAAGGTTTGGAATCATTCTCTGTTTATATTTGGTTTGTTGTTGTCATGGGGGTTGGTTGGGGTTATTGGTAATTAAGTGAATGTCTCGTTTTGATCGTTTGACTTTTGAGGAATTTGGTGTGTAGGTGTGAAATTGTTGATTAATGGTATTATCTGTTGGAATGTATGTTTTATCTTTTTATCGGTTGGGTATATCTTTTGGTTAGGATTTCTAAGAGTGCGCTGTTGAGTGGTCATTTTTATGGTTGGCTATCGTTTAATTGGTTGATGTCTGCTGTTAGTGGACCTAATTCATGTATTTACTTTGATCCTGCGTTTAGGATAGGTTAGGTTTCATAGACGTGATAGGGGTGGGGTGTTTTTCTTTCCAATTTATATTTTTTCGGTAATATATATATATATATATATATATATATATATAACCCTGTTCTCCTCTTTCTTCCTTCTTTTTCTTTCTCTTCTCCTTCCTTTCCACTTTCTCTTTTTTTCCATTTCCTCCTTCTTTTCTTCTTTTTCCTTTTATTCAAATTTGGAGTATAATTGCATTTAGGCGAAGTTATTTCAAGAAATCTAAATTTGTATTTTTTGGAAAGTAAATGCGAATTAGCGTTTTATCAGTTTTTTTGTATAAAGTTGTATGTTTAATCTTGATTTTAAGTTTAGAGGGTCGGTTTTTTTCTTTTAATTCTTTTTTCCTTCTTTTCTTCTTTCATCTTCTTTTTTCTGTAAATTATCGTTTGGAATCTTATTTATTTCTTTTAATTTTTATATATTTTATTTATTTAGATATTTTTGCGGGCATTAGATCTTATTTTAAGGATTTATTACATCGATTTTTCTGTAGCATTTTTTATCTTTTATAGTAATAAAAATATTTATTCAAATTCCAAGTATTTTTTGGGGTGATTGTAGGGTTAGATCTTACGTGTGCTTACAGTTTATTTTTGTGTATGATATAATTATTCTGAAGTAGTATATTTAATCTTGATTTTGAATGTATGAGTTTTGATTCTTTTTCAAGTTTGGGAGCCATTTATTTAATTTTGATTTTTCTAGTACGGAATATTTTTGTATTTATGTAAGGTTATTGTGTTAAGTAAGGTTATTGGTGTAGGCTTTAATGATAGACCTTCCTTTAAGGATTTATTGGATCGATTTTTTCTATAGCATTTTTTATCTTTTATAATGAGGATATCACTCGAACTCTTTGTATTTCTTAGCATGATTGTAGGGTTAAGTCCCTAATGTGCTTGCAGTTTACTGTGGTTTCGTGTCTCTGATTTAAGAGCTTGTTACTATTTATATATTTAAGGATCTCTGTTTTTTCTTGAAGGCAAAGAAAGCATGGTTATTTTATAGATTTTGCTGTTCTTGCTTTTTTGAGAATTTTCCATTTGACCTTAGGTGTTTTATTTTCATTTTTCAATTTCCAAAAGTGTTTGGAGAGGGATCTCATGCTTTGTTTTTCTTTGTTATTGAAGGATGAGAGGTGATTGTAGAAGCGCTTTTTTAAATACTTCATAGTATTCCCAGTATATATTTTTTCATCCTTAGGATTTTCTAAGGATGAGATCGAACACATATATATCAGAGATTTCATCAGACATTTATTGTCCATGGGGCATTGGTAGGGGTTTCTACAGTTACAGAGGTTGCTGTCATGGGACGGTTTTGTATTAGTTTTGGATTTATTTTTACTGTGTATTTTCAATATTTTTGTGTTATGCATTTTGATTATTTTTTCTAGATTATTAGAACAGCTATAGCTTAATTTTATGGTATTTTTATTTCGTTTTATGCATTTCAACTTTATTTTTTTGGCAAAAATTAAATATGCAGTTTAAATTAAAATTTGCAATTAATTTATTATCGAGTTTTTGTTTTGTTATTGTATTTTTTTTTTACATCTACGACTTATAGTCATCACTCGGATATATATATATATATATATATGAAAGTGTATTTTTATACTTTCATAGTGTTTTGACTCCAGTTTGCCTATAGCTGGGACCCTAACAGGGTAGACCAGAGAACAACAACAATTAAGAGGTGGTTCCATGTTCCTCACAACTTCCCAATCAGATGCTTTGCTGCCGGATGTTTACCGTCATGTCCAGGACCCAAATCTAAGGTAATAAATAATATAATATCGATTTCCGAGCGCTTCTAGTCGCCGCCTCAACATTGGTGCTGGATGCAACAATTGCCCTTGTTGCCCTGACTGTTGCAGCTTTATCGGTCATACTCCCTAACCGAGTTCTTTTTTTAGGAGGCATGTGAAAAAAAATCTACAAAACTGAGCACACCTAGTGTGAGTGCCTATTACTGTAATCAAAGATGGCTGCTTAATTACTTGGAAGGCAATGTTTGCAATACTCACACAAATATCAAATCTCGTGATGCAATAATGTTTATAATATTAAATGGATAAATTCCTTTAAAACTCGATTATATAAAAAACAATTACATAAAAAATTATTGTTTCACAATTGTTCAAAAGTTCCATTAAAAAAATCTATTTTCTTTTGTTTTGCGTAAACGTGATATGATGTTTTGCGTGCCATTGTAAACAACATTGCGTTTGTTTTTGTATCAAAAATACGGGGGGAAATATTTACATTTTTTGTTGACCAAATGAATTTAACATAAAAATAAAAATTATTTATTTTGTTTTACTGAAATTAGAAATATAAAAACTATTACTCTCTCAGTTCAGAAATTTTCGAAGATTATTTAAAAATGTAGACATTTAATTTTAGAGGAAAAGTTACATTAATGCCACACGAATTACAGACAGTTGATTTCCTGCATGAGATATTAGGCAAAAAAAGATTTATATATTTTTTAATTTTATTTTCTAAAGTATGAAATATTAAATCTGAAAAAAAGACTTAAATAATTAAATTAACCACTAGCACTTTTTTTTACATATGTTGCTTTTGTTTGAAAAAATACTTTTTTTTAAAAAAAATATCTCTTTTGTTTCAAAATTACGGGCAAAAATATTCACATTTTTTTATTGACCAAATGAATTTTTAAAACGTCGAAATTAAAATTAAATATAAAAGTCCTTTTTTTTTAATAAAAAAATATTTTATTCGCGTTTGACATGTGTGATTTGGTGTCTGTGACGTAATTTAGCAACCATCTTAGATCTTAGATGATTTACGGAGCAAATGTAAACAATCTGCACTATTGGGCAAAAAGTGCGAAAGGGAAAATTGCTGAACTTAAACTCAAAAAGTATGTATCGACCTGGCTTCCCTGTAGATATATGTCCCTAGAAAGATTGAATGGCGTAGCTTAAAAATGTAGACGTGCATAGGGAACAGTCACACACAGACTTACAGATTGCCTTTTATATATATAGATACACTCACTACCGGTCATAATTATTAGGCCACCCCAGATGTTTAAAAGAAATGATGTATTTCATACTATTTTTAGTTTTTATTGCCAAGTGGATAATTCTAAATGAAAATAGAAGGGTTCTTTCGTTATTATTACTTTTCAAAATTTTACAAGGCAGCCAATAAAAAGAGACTAGCATGGGGGAGAGAGCACAAAAACTGGACACCAGAACAGTTCATTTGATGCATATGTTATTGTGCAGTATTAACAAAAGAACCATTCTATTTTCACTTAGAATTATCCACTTGGCAATAAATACTAAAAATAGTATGAAATACATAGTTTCAATCTAGAGGGTGCGATGGGTAAATTGTCGATATTTGCCTTGTAAACTTTTGCAAAGTAATATTAACAAAAGAACCATCCTATTTTTATTTAGAATTATCCACTTGGCAATAAATACTAAAAATTGTATAAAATACATAGTTTCAATCTACAGGGTGCGATGGGTAAATTGTCGCCATTTGCTTTGTAGAATTTTGCAAAGTAATAATAACAAAAGAACCATTCTATTTTCATTTAGAATTACCCACTTGGCAATAAATACTAAAAATTGTATAAAATACATAGTTTCAATCTACAGGGTGCGATGGGTAAATTGTCGATATTTGCCTTGTAAACTTTTGCAAAGTAATATTAACAAAAGAACCATCCTATTTTTATTTAGAATTATCCACTTGGCAATAAATACTAAAAATTGTATAAAATACATAATTTTTTTTAAAAAGCTGGGGTGGCCTAATAATTATGGTCGGTAGTGTGTGTGTGTCTATTAGAAAAGAGAGAGTAAGACCGAGGAGGCGCCGTATATTGCTCTCAGCAGAAACAACGGTAGCGAATATAATATAACATTATTAGAGAGTTTGAAGTACAGTAATATTTATAGATGGAGTAAATTATTTTTCTTTACTTGATTCATTTTCTACGGCTTATCAACTCTATGCGGTTTATTTAAAACAAGAAAATATTTTGTGAGATTTTATGGGAAGGTAATAAAGGTTTAGTGATACAAGTAGAAAAAAACAATTGACTCACCAAGTGTGGCATTCCCAGTACCTCATGACACAGACTTTAGTCACAGACGGCTCTGCTGACCGTCGGTTTGCGTCCATCACACAAAAGGAAGAAAAGAAAGCACGCCATCATTTTTCTTCGGTCTTTGCAGAGAGGGAGTACTGACAATTGTTAAAGGATGAGCGGAAAGGCGTACACAAGCCGAACCTCAGCCTACCCTTTTAGGAAAACAACCTTGGGAGCAAAACCCGGACCGATGCTCTTACCTCTCCAGTACATCCATCCAATTCTCTCTTGAGCTGCACATCAGGCTGGAACCAGAATGCGGTCGGGACCTCGAAAGATCAACGCACTTTCAAGCTCTTAACTGCATGCCGGATGTTTTGTTGCGGTTAATATTGGCCCATATGGTCTACTTGTGTCATTCAAGCGCCTCCTGTACCACCTTCTACCCGGTCTTTCGAACAGTAGTAGAGGTCTATCCATTTATCCCTGTTAAAAATTGGGTTTCCAGTTCCTTCTAAAGTTTTTCAGTGTCTTTCCCGCCCAGCATCCCCCATGCGTCTGAGCGGCTTTATTATCTTGCTTGGGGTGAATTGATAAAAAAATTGCATTTTTTGAGAGAGAGGAGAAAAATCCATTAGAAACAGTGATGGTATCTTTAGCCCTGTAACATGAATTTTGAAATTTTAATTTTTTTTTATAATCAACTGCATAAAATTATTTATTTCAAGACAGTTTCAAATGTAATTGCTTGAGAACAATGTTCCTCCACTGGCTGATTTCGAAGACCGAATTGACCACGCTGTAACATCTTGAACCAATCAACGACCAATTGTGCATACTTTGATTGCTTGGGTGATAAGACGTTGTGAATGGCCAACCGTAGCCCTAACACTGCTAGCGGTTAGGTCGGACTTGTAACCAAACAGCAGCATTGGACGTTTAGGTTCACGTAAGAGGATAATTTATGGGCCCTTTTTGGAGCTTATAAGAAGCGCGGAAATGATGAAAACAATTAATAACCAAACAAAATATAACTGATTTATTTATATATAAATATAAATAAAACAAGAAATAAATAAACGCATATATTTAATTTATTTAAACGTATTAATTTTTTAAGAATATATACAAACACACAAGCTCATTTATTTCGTTGTTTTTTTTAATCTGATGTAGCCCAGTAAGGGCGTAACTCCTATTCTAGTTTCAAAGAAACGATTTACTTTTGGCCATATTCTGCAAACTTTGAATTATATATATATATATATATATATATATATATATATATATATATATATATATATATTCCAATTGTAAACGAGTTATTACGCGACCTAGGTTTCTACCATGAGTGGTGTCTTCAGACGATTTTCAATAACTGATTCTTTAAAAAAAAACGGTAGACGGTAAAATCATTTATTGAAAATCGACTGAAGACATCACTCATGGTAGAAACTTAGGTCGCGTAATAACTCGTTAAACAAATGGAAAGTATTCAAAAGTTCTGCAATATAATTGTATTGAACACTTTGTCATACAAATATGCACTGGTCTAATTTTATTATGACCAGAAACTAATTAAACAATGAATATATATATATATAGGTGATTTTTTATCACTGGACTCTCTCTCTCTCTCTCTATATATATATATATAAAGAGAGCAGAGAAAACTATTCTTAGCCGACGCATTTAGTTCTCTGGGTGTGGGCTTTATCAAGTCAATATGACACTACCTTGATAAAGTCCCTCAGGCAACTAAACGCGTTTTTCCTCTTGTCGGTTTTTATTCATTTTGTCTATTTGCAAATAAACCCTAACTGAAAACAATATATACAGTACTGTGCAAATGTATTAGGACAAGAACTATTTTATCTTTCATGGGCATCAAAATAAAGTTTAAAATCACCCGTCTTAACACTTTTGCACACTACCGGTAGTGTGCAAAAGTACTAGGACAGGGGTGATTTTCCTAAAAACCTTACTGAAATTCAAATACAGGTGAAAAGCCAAGTAAATTGCTAATAAATATTGATTATTTAAAACTAAGTACAAAAGAAATGTATTAAAAAGAAGTTATATTTAATGTTTCTTATTTTCTATTAAACAAGTCATTTTGAAACTACTCATTATTCTATTATCCTTGGATATGGCTGACTTTTTTCTTATTCTCCACTCTCGAACTGAGATGTAAATAATGTCAGCATAATTTAAAGATTACTTTTTAAACTTTATTTTAATACTAGTTAGCTGTCTGACCTCGAGCAGTTCATGCAAGTGCTCTTTAGTTTTTAATTTGGCAAATAATTTATTTTTTAAGCAGCCCACAATGCTAAAGGTAGCAGAGCTAAAGAAAAAGCACAAAGGAACAGAATAAAGGCTTTAAGAGACGTTGGGTGGACGCTTAGAAGGATTGCAGCTGACATCAAATGTTCCTCAAATACAGTGAAATACACCCTGGATAAAGAAAAGAAACTGGGAACTTTGAAACAAAAACAGGAATGAACAGCTGAGGAAACTATCTGATAAAAAGGTTAAATATCTACAATTAGCTAGCCTGAGAGATCGGAAGAAGACAGACCGTGAATTAAGGGACGAGTGCAACAAACTGCTTCCTAAAAATGAGCAGGTTTCTAGGTTCACAGTTACCAGAAAGCTTTGCGAAAATAGATTGTATGGGAGAGTAGCGGTTAGGAAACCATTGTTGCGTGAAGTAAACGTAAGAAAGCGCTTAGAATTCGCATAACAGCACAAGGATTGGACTGTAGATCATTGGACGAAAGTACTCTGGACAGACGAGTCAAAATTTGAACTTTTTGGCTCTAAAAGGAGACAGTATTTTAAGCGGAGATCAAATGAAAGGTATCTTGTAAAATACATTGTGCCAACAATGAAGCAAGGAGGTGGAAATATTCTTCTTTGAGGATGCTTTAGTGGCCAGGGAGTTGGAGACCTCAAAAAATTGATGGAAACATGGATAAAAAAATGTATCACCAGATTCTTATCCGCCATGGTGTTTCATCTGGGATACGTTTAACAGGACAAGGATTTATTTATCAACAAGACAATGACCCAAAACATGCTTCAAAACTTTGTAAGAATTATTTAACTAAAAAGGAAGAGGAAGGAAGGTTTCGGAATTTGAATTGGCCCCCACAAAGCTCTGATCTCAATCCTATTGAACATCTATGGGATATTTTGGATAAAGAAATTGATAAATTTAATGTTACTTTGTAAGACACACTTTGTGAACAGATACAAGCTGTTTGGCAGGAGATATCATTAGATACGTTGAAGAAGCTTGTGATGTCCATGACTGACAGAATGAAGGCTGTGATCAAAGCCAAAGACTATTATACTAAATATTATATTTATTTTATAACAAGTATTTTTTCTTGTTAAATCATTTATTGAGAAAATCAAATAAAATTACTTTAAGTAAATTGTTTATTTTCTGTGAATATGCCTCATAAAAGATAAAATAGTTCTTATCCTAATACTTTTGCACAGTACTGTATATATATATATATATATATATATATATATATATATATAAAGTTGTGCAGGAACATTGCTTCCAACCCAGTATATAAGAAGCCGATACTTATTTATGCTTACCCTAACATGAGATCAAATTCGAATAGACCTTGATGACTTTGAATTTGGCCATCTATTTGCAACGAGTTAGTACGTGAAGCTCAAGTATCAAATGGAGCGAAAGATACTTTTATTAAAATTATTAAAATTTGAGGAAGATATGGGTTAAGAAAATGATTCCTCACGGGTGGAGTGTTTGAGACCCTTGATCTAAACCATAATTATAAAATATGATTTTGGAAATTGAGGATTTCACTAAAATATGTCGAAAGTTTTTCAAGTTACTATCTAAAATCAAAAGAATCCAAACTGACCATAGTATACCCATATATGTGTCCCATAATGATGGGGAACGGCAAGTATTGGATCATAAAAATGCAATAGAGCTGCAAATTTATTTATTACATAACTGATCTAAACTTATTTATAAATGGAACTTTGTCTGTGTGTGTATGTGTCTGTGTGTGTGTGCGTGCGTGTGTGTGTGTGTCCGTTACTAATTGATTCCGAAACGGCTGAACCAATTTTCTTGAAAATTTACACAGTTGTACGATAAGTGTCTGCGAGTGTTCTTAGCTAGGTTTTGTGTCGAGGTACCCCCGATAAATATCGAAAATCGATAATCGAAAAAATCGGGTTAAAGAACGAGTGGTCCGATTTTAATCAAATTTGATACACTCATAGGCAAAGACATAAGAAACGATATTCAGAAGTTTCAAAGTTGCAGCTCTTTCAATAGTGCATAAAATCGATAATATATAAGGCAAGATGTGTGTGTGTGTGTGTGTGTGTGTGTGTGTGTGTGTGTGTGTGTGTGTTTATCTGCCTGTATATCTGTATTTTTTCAGCCCTTTTATTTTAGTTTTTGCTTCGGTTTTGGCTCTATGTAGGTATAATTATAGTTCTTAGTCTCAGCCATGATACGTTTACTCAGAGGACTTATTTAACCTTCAAAATTTAGTTTACGACGAAAAAAACTTATTTGATATCGATACCAGGAAATCATAATTTGACTTACATCCATTCATTTTTCTTTCAGTCTACGGTTTCGCTTTAACTGGAAACAACTATTGCTTTTTAGTCTTTCGTGCCAACGTCCAAAGAGTCTGAGCTCCAGGACCATGGATTAGTTTTAAAGCCTTCATTACACCCGAACAACGCCGGGCTATACTGCTAGTATAGAACAATTCAACATATTTAATATTTTGCTATTTTCTACAGGTATCTGATATCTCTTTTGCTGACGGTGGACCCTCATAATGTTTGTGTTTGAATATGAGAGAGTGTGTTTGTGCATGTTCTCTTCGTGATGGTGATTTTCTCACGGATGCTATGTTCAAATCTTTGATAATATGTTGATTCCTTGTATATTTGTTATATCTGTTATGTAATGAATATATTTGGTACTCTATGTCAGCTTTATAATCCAAGACACTTGCAGTAAAATTTGTCCCATCATTATGGTACACCTTATAGAAAAAAAAGACGTCTGTTAAAATTAAGACATCGAGGATATGCGTTAAGCTGGCACCTTCATTGTTAACCTCTGATTTGAAACCATAATTTTAGAAAGTGAAAATTAATTTAAAATTCCAAAGTTTTTTTTTTATCTGAAACGAAGAAAAATTTAAACTTTAGCCCAAATGATTAAAATATATGAAAGAAAGACGTCATCAGTTTAAATTGACACTAGAACGGTATATGTTTAAATATCGATGTAGATGAGGATAAAACATTACAAAAAATGAATGAAATATCATTCCATTTTTTTCCTAATGAAGAAAGAAGATACAGCTATAATTGTTTAGCTTTATAAAAGAAGACATATTTAAAAATCGTACGTAATTCTTGACTGAAGAAAAAACAGGAAGACGAGAAACAGTAGATAAATTCAGACGTCTAATCAACTCGTCAAACTGATTTCATTCACTTCGCAGACATTTAATCCTATCAGATTGTTTTTCTTTTATCGTCAATTATTTGGCTAGTTTGGTTTTTCCTTTATGTGAAATAACTAGCCTACCAGTCCCATCAAATGCGATGGCATATACCTAAAAATATAAATAACCAGAGCTTGACAGTTGATCTCTCTGTTGACTTAACTCTCACAGTCTAATAAATGAGAGACTGGTTGTATAATTCAGTCCCTACTAAACCATGCTTGTAACGTTTCATCTCTCTCTCATTACAGCATTCACCCTGTCGGATTGAACCGGCTTCCTGCCTCATGGAGAAAGATTCATTAGGATTTGTTTAAGGGAAGGGTCCTAAGTCCTATCCTGTGTAGACTGGTTGCCAGCCAAGACTATAGAACCCAATCTGTTCTGTTATTTACCTCAGAACTGGAAAGAAGGGATGGGTTAATAACTTTCCTAAGGGCATTAACGCGTAAGTGACTGCAGGACATTCAAACGGAATTCGAACTCGTCCCCACTCCCGATTTCTCGTGCCGAGCCGACATCAGCTGCACCACAACGCACATCCATCAGGAACGCTTACAGCACCTGGTATTCCCAAACGGTCACCCATCTAGTACGGACCAGGCTCAACGTTGCTTAACTTCGGTTATCGCAGGAGAACCGGTGTATTCCACGCGATATGACCGTAAGCAAACGTTTTATCCTATGGAACAGCAGTAAAGTTAGTCCAGTTTTGCTTAATATGTGTCTTTTTAGTCAGGACCATTGCTTGAAATGCCCGTTCTGATTAAAACTTACTCAGTTTAGTGCCATACGTGATACATATTTTGGGCGATCATGTCTCGAAATAGACATGACTAACTGAGCAGAAGATTATCCCGCAGTAGTTTGCTATTGCTTTCTGCGGTAGACTGGTTGCTAACCAAGGCTAAAGAAGCCAATCTGTCCTGTTATTTAACCCATAACTGGAGGGAAGTGACGGATTAAAACCTTTCCTAAGGGTATTTGTATCCGTACTTTCTCTAAAGATGTTAAAATAATGATTCATTTCTTGTACCGGGCTTTAAAAGTTCCTGACCTCTGACTATGCACTGTTATTACAAGGGTACAATCAGACAGACCTAAAAAGAAGTATTACCACCCAGTCGTTATTGTCCCGGCTTGACAATGTCCAAACGAATTTACGCTACCGTGATGTTCGTTGTGGTGCAGTGGATATCGGCTCAGAACGAGAAATCGAGGAACCGAGTTCGAATTCCAGTTAAATTCTTTGCATTCACTTACGCGCAAATACCCTTGGGAGAGGCAAGGCAGCACCGCCACTGACGTGCAGGGGGCTACATAAAAGAGTTTTAAACAGAAGGAGAGTTAAAATGATCAAGCTACAGGGGGTGAAAGAGAAAGGCAAGAGAAGGATGGGAACATAGGTGTGAAGACAGTTGCGAAGGTAGAGAGAAAGGAAAAGCACAAGACACACGAGGTGATGTGGAAAGAGCTGGAGTTAAGTGGATAAGAAATGGGAATTGATTTTGCATTTGAATTCCTAGAGGTTGTAGCCGTCAGCAAAACAAGTATATGGAAGGGAGTTCTACAGGCTGGAATCTCGAGAAAGAAGCTGGTGGGGTAGAATTGTAAGCTGCATTTGGTTGATCTAACTGTGAAAGGATGGGACCTTAGTGCCAGTCTGTTTGCCCGAGTAAGTTCTTGTGGAGGGGTTCACCAGTTACCTAAGTTCGTCAGAGCAGAAACCATGAAAATATTTATAGAAGAGACAGAGGGAAGCCACATCCCGCCAATGAGAAAGTGGCTGGAGTCGAGCTGCCAGGTCAGGACCAATCACATCACAAATTCTCCTTTGGAGCCTGTCGAGAACTCTGAGATGAACAGCAGGGGCGCCTGACCAGATATGACAACAGTATTCCATGCACGGTCGGATGGTTGATTTTTATATGTGAAAGATGGATTCAGGCGGGAAAAACTTCCTGGCACGAGACAGTGACCCAACTTTCCTAGCAATGGATTTAGCTATTGATTCAATGTAATGATTCCACTTGTGGTCGGAAGAAAGGGTAAGTCCGAGGATGCGCAGTGTATTGCTTTCAGGAAGACCTGCTTGATCCATCTTTAGGGTGGCAGAAGAGAATGCCTGTGATGGTTGACAGGTGTCTCGTTTTAGATCCATTAAAATTTACGAGCCCATTCTTACCCCTGTCCACCACTGAGTGTAGATCCTACGCAAGATCAGCAGCGAGGTTATGTTTGTCCGCTTCGCAAAACTTTTTACTGATGGGGGAGTAGATGGTGGTGTCATCTGCGTAGATGCTTACTCGGGATTTGATGACGTCTAGGAGATCATTTATGGAGACTTAAAGAAAAGTGTCAAGCCTAGGGTAGAGCCCAGGGGGACACTTGCGGTAGGATGTGGATTGTGGAAGCATGCCCATTCAAGACGACCTTCTTTATGCGGTTAGATAGGAAAGATTAGATCAGATCAAGCAATCATCCAGTGATACCATAGCCCTGTAGCTTGCGCAGATAGTCAGCGTGCCAAACCCTAGCAAAAGCCTTGGAGATATCCAGGGAAACAGCACGAGTCTCGCTGTACCTATCGAGGACCTGGTATATGTTCCATCAATTCACATTGACATACGCCCCATAAACATTCGATTCACATTTTTTTGCATTCATATTCCATTTGTAAAGAGGAAGTTCGACACAAACAGCTTTTTTCTCGGAGCAGTTACTTTCAAGATGATTCCTCATCGCTACGATCTTAACCTCTTCAGACTTATTGTAAACCATTATTTCTCCTACATATCCTCATAATATGCAATTTTTACTTCATCATTTCATGTTCCCATAACAAGCTCCTTTAGTAACTCTCGCGTGGCTCTTGTGTCTTGCATAGGGAGAGCAATAATGTATAAAATTTAAGCACCTATTAGATTATTTTATTTTCAATTATCATTGTTGTATCTTGTGCCGGTCTTTTCATCTCGCTGTCACATTTTCACGGCATATGTACCACGAATTGGAGTTTAGAATACTACGGTCATGGTTCTGTAGTAGGTTGTACCGTTTAGGTCACGTCCTTGGCTTTAAAAACTGCCCTCGGTCTAATAACCCAAATTCGCAATGTCTTTGATTCTTACGGAAAGACAAATCAACCTTCTTTACAGCAGCAGAAAAGAATTTATTGCAGATTTATTGCAGATTGCGAAACAGATATGGATTTTATTGTCTACTTTTTATTATTCCGCGTAAAGGAAATTTCGCTGGCAACTTGTCATTGACGGAGAGTGTGTAAGAATTACGACAAACTCCCTAACATGAATACCAGAGGAAATATTTTGGAACTCGGGTTGTCGTATTTGTCGTATTCACTTGGCCTTGCACCAACCGATTATTACTTTTTCAATTGCTGCAAAACGCATCACTAGTAATTTTTCATATATATATATATATATATATATATATATATATTTTCTAGACATATTCTATTAAATATAAGAGACAATGAATGTCTATTATGTTTAATCATGAGCCGTTCTAAACGTCGTATTTTTGCTTTAATTTCAGTTGAAAATAAAGACAAAAATTCTCCAACATTTGGATAATTATTTATTGGTTTTCTTCTAAGCTTTCGGCTCACATGAGCCATCTTCAGAGAGGTAGTTTAAACTGAAATATTATAAAATCCACCATCACCGACGATTTTATTTTGTGTTGACATAAAACTCCGCTTGGCAACGGCAATAGTTACCAAAAAGAATAAACGCAGTTCTTAAGTTTGCGATGCGGTTTTATGACGTCACACCGCGGGATAGCGCGAAATGACAACAAAACCATCTAGTCAAATGCAATGTAATATGTTATTTCCTGTTTTAAAGTTGATTTTATTGAGTGTTGGTTGTTTTGATTTGATGTACATGGCCTCCAATATCTGCAGGTTCCTCTTACTGTGTGTATGAGTAAGGATCACCGTATTGTTGACCAAAATCTGTCTGATATTACCTACATGTTTATGTTTTTCAGAGAAATGTTGTTTAATAGTACTCTGATCAGAAAGATGACATGTAAGTCTACGGGAGAGCGTGGTTGTGGTAAAACCAATATATGTACTAGGTTTTTGAGTAGTATCAGAGATGCAATCTCTGAATGGGCATGTAAATTGGTACACTACATTGGTTTTTTGTAAAGAATTTAGTTTAGTGCCAATGTAGTGTACCAATTTACATGCCCATTCAGAGATTGCATCTCTGATACTACTCAAAAACCTAGTACATATATTGGTTTTACCACAACCACGCTCTCCCGTAGACTTACATGTCATCTTTCTGATCAGAGTACTATTAAACAACATTTCTCTGAAAAACATAAACATGTAGGTAATATCAGACAGATTTTGGTCAACAATACGGTGATCCTTACTCATACACACAGTAAGAGGAACCTGCAGATATTGGAGGCCATGTACATCAAATCAAAACAACCAACACTCAATAAAATCAACTTTAAAACAGGAAATAACATATTACATTGCATTTGACTAGATGGTTTTGTTGTCATTTCGCGCTATCCCGCGGTGTGACGTCATAAAACCGCATCGCAAACTTAAGAACTGCGTTTATTCTTTTTGGTAACTATTGCCGTTGCCAAGCGGAGTTTTATGTCAACACAAAATAAAATCGTCGGTGATGGTGGATTTTATAATATTTCAGTTTAAACTACCTCTCTGAAGATGGCTCATGTGAGCCGAAAGCTTAGAAGAAAACCAATAAATAATTATCCAAATGTTGGAGAATTTTTGTCTTTATTTTCAACTGAAATTAAAGCAAAAATACGACGTTTAGAACGGCTCATGATTAAACATAATAGACATTCATTGTCTCTTATATTTAATAGAATATGTCTAGAAAATTACTTGCTGCCTCGATATACTAAATATATATATATATATGTGTGTGTGTGTGTGTGTGTGTGTGTGTGTGTGTGTGTGTGTGTGTGTGTGTGTGTGTGTGTGAAACTAGGAAGAGAGTACTGGATTGCTATGTGTTCTCCGTCCTTCAATACGGCAGTGAATGCTGGACAATATCATCAAAGATCAAGGAAAAACTTGATGCAACTGAAACATGGTTATACAGAAGGATGTTGCGAATATCATGAATCGAACATGTGAGCAATGATGAAGTCTTGGAAAGGATGGAAACAAAAAAGAAGTTAATACTGAGCATCAGGAAGAGACACCTGATGTACCTGGGACACGCAATGAGGAAGGAGGGCCTGGAGAATCTGATACTAACGGGCCAGATAGAGAGAAAACGAGACAGGGGAAAGCAACGGATAACATTTTGAAGGACCTAATCAGGTGGATGACGGAATGCATGGTGTAACAGAAGGCGTGTTCAGAGCCACCAGGGATAGGGAAACGTGTGAGGCCATGATCCCCTGCGTCCTGAAGGGACAAGACACATAGAAAGAGAAGAAGATTGATCAAGATTTTTAGCTAAAATGAAAATGCCATCTATGTATCTTACATATATAGAGGGTTTATTAGTGTCATTAAATATCGGACCTCAAATGGAATGACTATATCGAATCCATTGCCAAAGTCGGCTCTCTGTGCAGGGCCCGGAAGTTTTTCCCACCTGAATCAATCTTGCACATATACAAATCTACCATCCGCCCATGTATTGAATAATTCTGCCACATCTGGTTGGGTGGCCCTGCTACTCTCCTTGGGCTTCTTGACAAAATACAAAGGAGAATCTGTAACGTGGTTGATACTGACTTGGCAGACCGGCTGCAACCACTCTCTCACCGGCGTGATGTGGCTTCCCTGTGCTTCTTCTACAAGAACTTTCATGGCTTCTGCTCCGATGAACTTAGATCATTGGTGCCACCTAGGCACGAATTTACACGAGATACTAGATTAGCAACTAGGTCCCACCCTTTTACAGTTAAACAGATAAGATGTAACCGTAATTTCTACTCCAACAGCTTCTTTTCTCGCGCTTCCCGCCTGTGGAATTCCCTTCCACATGTCTGCTTTCCCGGCAGCTACAATCTCCAGGTGTTTAAATGTAGGGTCAATAAACACCTCCTGTCACACTAACTTCCAATTATTCTCCCAACACTCTCATCTACCCAACCCTCATTCTAGGTATCCGTACCCGCCGATCACCCACCTTCTGACATTTTCTATATTTAACCATCCTTTCTCCACTCTATGTAGTCCCCTGCGCAATAGTGGCAGTGAAATGCCTTGCTCGGGGTGAAACGCTTATAAAAAAAAACAATGTGCCATATATTCATATATTCGGTCGGGTTTCGGTCCTGGGTTAAAAAGCAATCGGAGTCTAACCGTACTGATGAGCTGTGATACAGCGAAACGAATCTGTCTGCGGATGACAATATATATATATATATATATACATATATATATATAGAGAGAGAGAGAGAGAAGGAGAGAGAGAGTGAGTAAGAGAGAAAGAGAAAAAGTAACTTAGTTGATATAAGAACAATGGATTTGAAGTTAATGCTGTGATCATTTGGTCAATGACGGAGAATAAAAGTTACAGAGTGTGCATTTTATAATCCAGCCATGATTTGGGATATAGTTTTTAAACATTTTACACAAGCAGGTAACCAGTAACAATAAAAAGCTCAAAAAACAAAGATGCTACACCTTTTTAATATTTACTAAAAATTTTAAAATATATTGAGCTGTAAATTTTTGCATCAAATAAATACGTTATGGCCTCAGGAAATTATAGCCTACGGACGGCAGCTACCATATAGTATGCGACACTGTCCATTATCCTGGTAAACATTGTATTTGTATCCGGACATAACATAGCCGAGATAGAGTTCAGCGCGTCTGAACAGTTCAAGCACTAATATAAAAATTCTCAGTTGGTTTTATTAAAAGTAAAGATAATATTATGGAAAGGAAAACAATATCAAGTAAAAGTATTATTCGAAAATCAAAAATTTCATATTGATCACCAGAAAATATGAACCTTTGAATTGCTAGGACGCTGATAACAAATTAATGGAAAAGTTTTGTTCATTTCAAGAGAAGTGGCTTTTGTTTTGTTTTTATTTCGTTTTACGCAGTTAAGTTTTAAAAGGACCCTTGAAAAAAAATGGGATTTTTCAAATTTTTGCGTGAGCAAATAAAAGGTTCTTACGGTTGCGTGTAAGAAGAAAATACCAATTATATATATATATATATATATATATATATATATATATTATGGATACTTTGTTCTTACACGCAACATATATATATATATATATATATATATATATATATATATATTATGGATATTTTGTCCTTACACGCAACATATATATATATATATATATATATATATATATATATATAGGTACCTCCACTCAGTTGCTGAAAAAACGGCATAGTATGATGTTCAACGGTATCAAATTTAATAAATCAAAGTTTTATCATCAAAATGTTTGCTATTATTAAGAGGAAAGATCAAATTTTGTTGTCATTATTTTTTTTTAGTTTTTTAATTTCTAATCATGTTCAAAATTTCAGTTAAACTTTCTTTATTTGATTTCCCTCAGCGATTCACGCTATGTTTACGTTACGTGACTATTAAGCAAAACGTAATATTACCCAAGTCGTTTTTTGGCGTTGAAAGACTCATTAATTTGAAAACTCTTACAAAAATCAACTGTTTGATTTTAATGAAACTTTCAGGACTTATTCACAAATGAATGAAATTATTTATGCAAGTATTATTTTTAGAAAATCTTGCTAAATATATATATATTTTACATCTGTTTACCTCCCACGCCAATGAATTGCATAAAACATCTATAAATGCATCACATATACGAATTTTTTTATTTATTAGTTAAATGTAGGACTCATTAAGGAATGTAAATCCTGTATATTTTTTAATTACGAGACCATTTTTCCAAAATAAATACACAGTTATCTTTACTATAATAATTTAGTTGGTTGTTTTGTTTTTATGGCATATCAACCTTGGCAGGTCATTTATTGCCAACTAAATTTTATTTATTTATTGCTGGTAATACTTTTTTTTTCTTTCAACAATTGTTGTTTTTTTTATAAGTTTTGTGTCTAGTAATACGTTTTTCTTTTCGAGTATCAAGATTCATTAGGATTTGTTTTTAAGGGCAGGGTCCCCAAGTCCTTGCCAAGTCCTACCCTTGTTATTTAACCCGTAACTGGAAGAAAGGGTTACTGGAAGAAAGGGACGGATTAATACCTTTCCCAAGGATACAAGTGCTTAAGTGAATGCAGGATATTCAACCGGAATTCGAACTCGGCTCACTGATTTCTCTTTCCGAGCCGATATCCACTGCACCACAACGCACATCCGTCACTAAACGCTTACAGCACCTGGTATTCCCAAGTGGTCACCCATCTAAGTACTGACCAGGTTCAACGGTGCTTAACTTCGGTGATCGAGGGAAAACCAGTGAATTCAACGTGATATGGCCGTAAGCTTACTATAATAAGAAAGATTATTACTACTAATTCCTTTGTTGAGTTTCAAAGTAAGAGGGAGATTTTTTCTTTGGGACAACAGGCGAAGTGAATTTTTTGTTACCTTCTTTTAGTCTTTTGCCGAAAGAGGCAAGACCTACACATGAGCAGGTGGTTGGACCAGGCTGGCTTTAAATTCAGAGCTTTTCTTTCTCCTAGCCCGTTTGCCACACAAGGCTACCGACCAAGCTTGTCTTCCTATTCCCCCATATCTAAGTCTGCTGAGAAGAGCTGAATTCATACATTTCACAATAGCGTTAGCAATAATGAATTCGACTGGAATTCGTATCGGTAATTCATTACTCCGCACTATTATTGTTGCATATTATTAGGCAAATATGCAAAATAGAAGCTTGATGAGAAAAATTATGAAAATCAGAAATTTTGGCTTCAGTAGTTTCTGTTTTGTCTCTTTGCTTAAGAATATACAGTCAATATTATTTATAACTTTTGTACCCCTACCGTCAAGAATGACATGAATTATTAAAAAAAAATTCATAGTAAAATATAATGAAGCAAAAGTCTTGAAACAATGTACTGAGATACAATATAACGGAAATAAAAAAAAATCACAACAAAAATAGAAAACTATGACCCATTTAATTGATTCGTTTCCCCTATATCTATTAGACGTGCAATGCTATCTAAGCTCGTAACTGGGTATTATTATAGTGCTATATAAATGGATTTTTGCTCAAAATTTTTTCGTATTGAATCTATGTGTTAAATATGAAGGTGAAATCTAAACTTATTTGTAAATGGAACTTTGTCTGTGTGTGTGTATGTGTGTGTGTCCGTTGCCTATAGACTCCGAAACGGCTGAACCGATTTTCTTGAAATTTACACAGTTGTACTATAAGCGTCTGTGAGTGTTCGTAGCTAGGTTTTCTGTCTAGATACCCCTGATAAATATCGAAAATGGATAATCGAAAAAGTCGGGTGATAGAAGTAATGGTCTGATTTTAATAAAATTTGATACACTCATAGACAAAGACTTAAGAAACGATATTCAGAAGATATTCGTATTCTTACAATAGTGCAGAAAATCGATAATATATATATATATATATATATATATATATATATATATATATATATATAAATAAAAGGCAAGATGTTTGTGTTTGTGTGTCTCTTTATTTGCCTGTATATCTGTATTTTTTCAGCCCTTTTATTTTATTTTTGTTTCGGGTTTGACTCTAAGTAGGTATAATTATAGTTCTTAGTCTCAGCCATGATACCATTTACTCAGAGGACTTATTTAGTCTTCAAATTCAGTTTACGACAAAAAAAACTTATTTGATATCGATACCAGAAAATCAAAATTTGACTTACATCGATTCATTTTTCTTTCTGTCTACGGTTTTGCTTTAACTGGAAACAACTATTGCTTTTTAGTCTTTCGTGCCAATGTCCAAAGAGTCTGAGCTCCAGGACCATGGATTAGTTTTAAAGCTTTCATTACACCCGAGCAACGCCGGGCTATGCTGCTAGTAGAAATATAATTGAGTAACAGATTAAAAATAAAAAAAATCGATTAGCATCAAAGTAAAAGGGAAAATGGTTAACAACAAAGTAAAAAGAGAAGAGATTAACAACATAATAAAAGAAAAAAGATTAGAAACAGAGTAATATGAAAATGATTCGCAATATAGTAAAAATAAAATGATTAGCAACAGTGTAAAACCCTATTTATTTTTTCAACCAAAAATCGGATATAAAAAGCGGAGACAAAAGGCATCAGCAGACATATGAACTGAAAGGCTAGAGTAACCAGTGTCTCCCCTTGACTTAAGTCGAGCGGCTACTATGCTGACCACTTTCCTTCTCCCTGTCTCAAAAGCACTTATTGACCTCAGGAGTGACCTCTTCAAAGACATTCAACACAAAACAACTTACTGACTTACTGACCTTAGAAGTGGCAAATTCAAAATGAACATTAAGCCTTTTATCTCTTTCAGCTCATTATTATTTGTCATGAACAATTTAACCTCCGTTGGACTTATATTCAAGTATTCTTTTAATTGTAAAACATTAATTAACATGTGTATATATACAAATGTTATTTTATACTCAAATTGCCTTTCTTGATTTTATAATCATTTTATGAATTATAGTGGGCTGTCTTCCACAAGGCCAAATTCCGTTAACCTGCAACGGTATACAATTACCCTTCACTAAAACGGAATCCTCACTACAAACAGAATAAATAAGATATACCCGCTATAATATAAATAAATACACATTGATTATTGATAAAATGGTTTGATTATTATTATTATTATTATTATTATTATATTTTGGTTTCTGCTATAGTTACACTACCTATCAAAAAATGCAGGAAGACCTAAGGCATGTTGTTATGGCTACATTTCATTATTTGCTTTTCTAAATCTCATAACATCTTTAGCGTTACGTTAACAAAGTTCTTCTAAGTGTATGGGCTGTACTTATCAAGACAATATTTTTATTTCTCTTAAGCAGGAATTTCCAGGAATTTTTTCAATGTGTTGCTGTGTTCTTTCTTTATCGCTTCAAGAGTATCAACTATGACTGGTGCTATACTTGTTTTCATTTTCTACATTTTTGTTATATTTCAATTTCCAGGTCTTTATACATCCATAAGTTTTCAAATTCCTTGGTTGCTAAATTAAAATCCTCTGGAGAAATTATATAAGTTATTAGGCAAGATTTTATTTTCGGTTTTTGTCAATTATGTCCGACCTGTTTGATTTATTCTTCTCAGCTGTAAAACGACGTAATTCCATAGAATTGTGATGAGTTTTACTTCTGCAACCGATACTGGGTGATGTTCATACCAGTGTCTGTTACCATCTTTTCCAACGTGTTTGCACATTGTCATTGGAAATATTGCCCCACTCCACGAGTTTTATATTCATTTGGCGCAAGTCCAGAATATGCTGAGATTAAATGATCTATGATTTTTTTTTTCAATATTTGTCACCTGCATTTTGGATCCACGATCATATGTATGATATTTTACTGAAATCACTTAGTGAAAAGACTCTGGTCTTGCGCTGCAAGAATAAAGTCTTGTGTTTCAGCCTTTAATCAAAATGCTGCTCGTAACCATCGTTGAGAGTTAACTTTGTCAACATCGACTTTATGATCTCGTTCTGGATAGAGATACAAACGTTTATCTTGCAAGCGTTGTTGCATATGTTCAAAAGCTTTATTTTGGTTTTCTTTTTTCATATTTTCTGCTGCATCTGTTGGTTCTTGGATCCCGTTTCAGTTCTTTATAAAATCTTCTTCTTATATGTACCTTGTTCTTTCAGGACATAGGCAATCGTGGCTTTCCACGTCTCACTGTCCCTGATGGCTCTTAGCACGCCTTTTCCTGTTACACCACGGAAACATCGTTCCATCATCCACCTGATTAGGTCCTTCAAATATATTATCCACTGCTTTCCCCTGTCTCTTTTTCCTTCTATCTGGCCTGTTAGTATCAGGTTCTCCAAGCCCTCTTTCATCATTGCATGTCCCTTGAACTTCAGCTGTCTCTTCCTGAAGCTCAGTATTAATTTCCTTTTTGTTTACATCATTTCCAAAATCCCATCATGCTCGATCCATGATATCCGCAGCATCCTTCTGTAAAACTACATTTTAGTTGCTTCAAGTTTTTCCTTCATCTTTGATGATATTGTCCAGCATTCACTGCCATTCACTGACATCCCATAGCAATCCAGTACTCTCTTTGTTTCTAGCGAAATTGTCCGGTTTCTTAATACTTTACTCAACTTTTGGAATGCTTATTTTGCCATGCCAATTCGTCTTCGGGTCTCTGTGTCGCAATTTCTGTCGTCTGTTATAGCACTTCCCAAGTATTTAAATTTTTGTACCTGCTTGATTTCAGTATCCCCGACTTATATTTGGCATTTTGGGCTGCCCTTTTTGCTGATAACCATGCATTCGCTTTTCTTGCAGTTTATTTGTAGTCCATTTTTTATCACTCTCTTCAGTTACCTTCTGTAGGAGATCTTGTAGTTTCTTTATGCAAATCTCGGTTGTATTTACAAACTTTCATGATTTAATATTTTTCTTTCTGTTTTCGTGTCGTTTGTCTAATTGTATCATCCACTTCTTTCTGGTTCCATATATGTTAGTATGCCAACAGTTTCTTGTAGGTCAATTCTGGCTGAATAAAGTCTCGTAAAATTTCTTTACGGGGTATGTATAGACGGTCTGCATCAGCCTTTGGATGATGCATGTTACGCTTAGAAAGAAGATTTCTTGTTTTAGAATCTATTTGTCTGAGTCCAGTTCAATATGCTGAAATGATATTTCTTTTGGAGTAGTTTTCGCACTGAAGGTTATAATCGTGCTATGTTAGTCGCTAATCGATTTAACGTACCCAAAATGTTAAGAACTTGGCAATCTTCCACTGAAAGCTGATTCCTTAGTATTCGGCTAACTGCCAACAAATATCAACTACCTAGTAATTCTACTGAACTCGAATAGAAGTCTCTAGAACTCCTATGAACTACCCAAGAACTTCCTGTTAACTGTTATTAATATAGGGGGAGAGTCCATTATCTGGGAAATAGGTGTGTTTCCTCATGACAATATTGAACTACTGGGATCGCAAGTCTATAATTCTGTTCTGAGAATTCTGTTATGAAAATTCTATTCAGTTCTTAATATCACTGAAACTCTTCTATAGTACTCTTTTCACTCTATTTCTATTATTTTTATGGTGAATTCTTTCACCCACATTTACACTGAGGAACATATAAGATTCTTCTTGCTCTAAATATTTGATTGTTACCCAAGAATCTAAGCTAATACAGGATGTTTGATGTAGAGATCCTCGTAAAATCATGGCTTTAGCACATTTATCCAAAGTGAATTCTGTTCCAATACCATCACAAATATTTTACTGTTTTCAGGAGAAATTCCAGCTCACTGTCATTCCTAGCATCCAAAAAAAGCCCTTCATAAGGTGTGATTCGTCCGGCTAGGACTACCAGAAATCACTTCGCTGAGTCTAGCGGGACCTTTTTCAATCAATGCTCCAACTACATCTGGAACTACTGACGTCTTCACGTGCCACATTTTCGAGATTTCGATATCAAGGTCATCTTACTTTGCAGCCTGCAGGAACTGTTATGCCAATAAGAAGGTACATTTTGTTCTTGTGGTGTCTGATCAAGATTTCTTGGTAATTAGCTTTGATTGTTCTGTCTGTGTATAGTGTAAGGTTTCAGAAAATGGTCACAGGTCTTATGTCTGTAGCGCTGTATAAAACCTTCAAAGCTACCAATTAGAAATAATTAATCTTTTCAAAAATCCACATAATGTTGTTTCCGAATTATTATGTCCTTTAGGAGATTTATACTACCAACGTTTATAATAAACAAGAAATTAATTTTTTTAAAATTTCCTAATCTAAACTTATTTATAAATGGAACTTTTGTCTGTGTGTGTGTCCTTTATCTATAAACTCCGAAACGGCTGAACCGATTTTCTTGAAAATTTACACAGTTGTACTATAAGCATCTGCGAGTGTTCTTAGCTAGGTTTGTGTTGAGGTACCCCCGATAAATATCGAAAATCGATAATCGAAAAAGTCGGGTTATAGAAGGAGTGGTCCGATTTTAATCAAATTTGATACACTAATAGACAAAGACATAAGAAATGATATTCAGAAGTTTCAAGGCTGTAGTTCTTACAATAGTGCAGAAAATCGATAATATATATATATATATATATATATATATATATATATATATATATAATAGGCAAGATGTTTGTGTGTGTCTGTTTTGTCCTTTATACAAATCCACAATTTTTATCCGATTCTCACCAACTTTCACACAAATATTCTTTTGGCTGTGTCTGAGCGCCAGGACCATGGATTAGTTTTAAAGCTTTCATTACACCCGAGCAACGCTGGCTATACTGCTAGTATGTAATATTACAAAAAATGGAAGACTGCAGACATTGTCACTATTCAAAATATACACTTAAAATCTAAACTAACCCTGACCAATATAGTGTATGAATTTCAATACCCAGTACAAAACTCTGTTGTCACGAAATAAATTACCTATCTTAGACACAGTTAGTCAGTCAGTCAGTTAAGTGCCATACGTGATGCAGGCTTGGGCGAGCATGTTTCGAAAGAGACATGAATGACTGGGCAGAAGATTTTCCCGCAGCAGGTTGCTAATACTTTCTGTGGTAAAATGGTTGCCAGCCTAGACTATAGAACTCAATCTGTTCTGTTATTTAATCCATTACTGGAGAGAAGAGACGGATTAATACATTTCCCTAGGGTATTTATGCGTAATTGAATACAAGGAATTCAACTAGAATTTGAGCTCCGCTCCCCGGTTTCTCGTTCCGAGCCGATATCCAATGCATAACAAAGTACATCCATTGGACAAACTCCTTAAGAGACAGCTTACATGTCACTTACCAAACCAAAGTGCCATAAAAAATACATTTATTCATCCAAAATTTGCAAGAACCCTTAAAGAAAATTCTGATCGAAAATACAAAAATTCTATATAAATCAAAATATCAGAAACATCTCGCTATTCGAGAGGCCTGATATATCAAATATTTAATTCCTAGCATTATCCTTATATTATTTAATAGTAGAAATGAAGTACTGAAAGTTTTTTTCTTTTTTAAATAGAAAGTCACGCGTAGAAAATGAGAGCTTGGAATAACCGTTTTTTCTTAAAAAACAACACAAGAAAACCCGATATTATTCAACTGTTGATCACAGCAGCCTCTCAAGAGGCTACGCAAGAGTTCGGGCTCCTAACTACCAGTCGGACACAGCAACCAGGAAACTGCCAACCTGGTACCCTCAGAATAAAGAGACGTTGCCACCATCCTCAAATATTGCAGGAAACTTGCGACTGCACTAACATTACGACCAGAAGAGACGGAAGAAAATCGGGAACTAAACAAGAAACAAGCCATGCATCTATATTCCTGTTAAAAAGAAAAGGGTGGAGTGTGAAACCGCCGAGAGAAATATATATATATATATATATATATATATATATATATATATATTGTGCTGGACTCTCACATCTGTTTTGACGGATGAGGGTACAGCAATTCAATATTTAGAAGCGAACAGCCAGACATGATTTGATTGTAGTGGTGAAGGCTTTTGTAGAGTCAACCACGAAGAGCCGAATATAGAAAATACGTGCACATAGTGTACCACAATGCCTCCAAACAAACCCACTGGGGTATCGAATTCAGTGTTGTCTTTCTCCTAGACTGGTTACTACTCAAACCTATAGTACGCAGTAAGTCCTGTTATTTTACCCATAACTGTTGAGGTGAAAAGAAGAGATGGATTCGTACTTTGTACTAAGAGCACTTACAAGTAAATGGATACGGTGGACTAGACAAGAGAGTTACGGTGCAACGGATATCAGCGCGGATTGAGGCATCAGTGAAACGTGTGCGAATATATATATATATATATATATATATATAATTATTATTTTTACAATTGAGTTCTGAGTTCAATACCTGGCCACAGCAGAGGGAACAATAGCTTGGTGAGTTAAGTTACTCAGGGAATTAACTAAAACTCAAGGCCTTTCAGGTGGAATTAGAACAATGTAATACTAAAGGTTCGCTTCGATATTCCAGATATCACCCGATGAAGAGCAGAGAGAACAGTAGCCGAAACATAAATTAGTCACTAATGATGAGGATAGCAGTACGAACAATATATATATATATATAGTTAGCAGCAGAGAGATCTGTTTCGCTGTATCACAGCTCATCAGTACGGTTAGACTCCGACTGCTTTTTTAACCCAGGATTGAAACCCGACCGAAGTGGTGTCAGTCGGCGATTCTACCTCTGGGCTATGGGCGCTCGGTAGAAGAAGGCATACTTTTTAGCATGTATATTATCATTATACACGCCCAATAGCCAGAGTGCTGTAATTCATTAAGGAATGAGCGATGCGTACATGCCAGAGCAGCTACTGTTTTTCAAAGTCTACCATTCTTCCAGAGTGCTCACTCATGGTGTGAGAGCGTAAATAATCATATTGTCTGAAAAATCATCAGTTCAGGCTAAATGTGTTACAGTGTTAAGAACTGAGGGGTACCTAAACATTTTGTTTTTAATCTCACCGAGATTTTTTCCTTTTCTTTCTATCCCTTTTGTAAATAGATATTCCACAATACAATATTAGAACATCTTCCAGGAATGGGGAAGTGTTGTAACAGTCCGGGCATAAATTACAAATTTACTGTAGATGACCTTGTTATTAAGGCACTCACTAGACATTTATTCCTATATACTCATGAGCACTCTGGCTATTGGGCGGGTATAATGACAATATACACGCTAAAAAGTCTGCCTTCTTCTACCGAACGCCCATAACCCAGAGGTAGAATAGCCGACTGGCGCCTTTTCGGTCGGGTTGCAATCCTGGGTTAAAAGCAATCAGAGTCTAACCGTACTGATGAGCGAAACAGTTCTGTCTGCGGATGACTATTTACGCTCTCACACCCTGATTGACCACTCTGGAAGAATGGTAGACTTTGAAAAACAGTATCTGCTCTGGCATGTACGCATCGCTCATTCTTTAATGTATTAGAGCACTCTGGCTTTTGGGCGTGTATAATGACAATATACACGCTAAAAAGTCTGCCTTCTTCTACCGAGCGCCCATAGCCCAGAGGTAGAATCGCCGACTGACGTCAATTCGGTCGGGTTTCAATCCTGGATTAAAAGCAATCGGAGTCTAACCGTACTGATGAGCTGTGATACAGCGAAACAGATCTGTCTGCGGATGACACACACACACACACACACACACACACACACACACATATATATATATATATATATATATATATATTATATGGTTTAACCACACCTCGTTCTGTAGGCTATTAACTATTAATATTGGTAAGATCTTTCTTACCTGAATAAGTAAACATTTTCATAATGATGAACCCCCTGAGTAAAATATTCAATAGGAAAACCATGAAGATTAGTTATTCATGTTGTAATAATAAGTATAACATTATTCGCTCCCACAATAACCACATCTTGAAGAAGTGTAGTGAATCCAGTACAGAAAATAGGATTATCTCCCCCTTGTAACTGTCCGGTTGAGGGTGAATGTAGATCAGCAAATGTGATCTATCAGGCCACCATCTCCCCTAAGAAGAATAAAGAGAAATATAAGGTTTATATCAGAATTTCGGCGGAAATTTGAAAGCAAAGGCTTTATACACACAGGCACTCCTTCACTCACCCTAATTTAAGATACTAAACAGCCCATTCCCGAAAATACTGGGAATTAAAAGAAAATAACCTAAATCCACAAATGAAATGGAAGCTGATAGGCAAGGCCAGGACCCCTAATAGCTTAAGAGACAGATGTAATCTATGTTTAACAACAAAAATTAAAATTTTTAATTTCAAAATCAGAATGTATTTTTGAATAAACGTAGAGAGATCATTATTATATGATATCATAGAAATAAATATAAATTGCAAGAATTGTCTTATTCTTCTATTTAATCCCAATAATGTTTTTAAAAATTGGCTAAGCAGATACCTTTCCCCTACCTACCACTACTACACTAATGGTCAAGCCACATACCTCCCACTACCATAGAAGAAATTAATACTAAGAATCTGCTAGCTTAACCCTATAAAAGCTAATATCCCCCAAACCTTTGCTTTACTAGACCTAGTCTCCGGCATTACAATTTTTCCTCATTCATTGTTTAAACGGGATTGACAGTGCATGTCTTACACTGACATGCTTAAAATGGCTATTTCTCCTCTAAATTCTATCTGAATTAACACACACACACACACACACACACACACACACACACACACACACATATATATATATATATATATATATATTTATATATATATATATATATAAGCAGTCAATTACCGTTATATACCTGACGAGTGGACCGACTCATACCTGGAGTGCCCGTCTACACAATTATTGATTTGGGAAGCTGAAGTTTACATCAATCTGCTAATATATATATATATTCTTCAAGTGAAAGATGTGTTACTTAGCAAATTGATGTAATCTTCAGCTTCCCAAATCATATATATATATATATATATATATATATATATATATATATATTCTTCAAGTGAAAGATTTATTACTTAGCAGATTGATGTAATCTTCAGCTTCCCAAATCAAAAGCGGTGAAATATGTATCATCCAAACTAATAAACAAAAATCCGTTATAACACATTACCCTGTTAAATAAATGAATTTTACCCGGATTACATACCAAATGTATACGCTATATATATAAAACCACATCGCAAACTTAAGAACTGCGTTTATTATTTTTGGTAACTATTGCCGTTGCCAAGCGGAGTTTTATGTCAACACAAAATAAAATCGTCGGTGATGGTGGATTTTATAATATTTCAGTTTAAACAACTTCTCTGAAAATGGCTCATGTGAGCCGAAAGCTTAGAAGAAAACCAATAAATAATTATCCAAATGTTGGAGAATTTTCGTCTTTATTTTCAACTGAAATTAAAGCAAAAATACGACGTTTAGAACGGCTCATGATTAAACATAATAGACATTCATTGTCTCTTATATTTAACAGCATATGTTCAGAATATATATATATATATATATATATATATATATATATATATGCAAGAAAGCAAACTTTTCTGACAGACTATAACTGTTACATACAAACACAGAGAGACACACCCGCATGCTAGTTGCCAACGTCGAGATAATGATAACGTTAATATTAGCCGTTTCCTTATAAGAAAACATTTGGCATTCATTGACCGAGCCGGCAGTAATGTTGTGGGTAATGGTTAGTGACAATGGTTTGTTTAACCATTAGTAATGAATGGAGAGTTCAAAACTCGTTGGTATCCCAACAAAACAGTTAGATATAAAATAACCCCAACAAGTGTGGACATGTAAAATTAGCCAGTCGGGCACATGCAAACATATAGAAATACATTCAAAGATATTGAACTGATTCTGTTTTATTCGCTGTTCTAGACACTCATCAAAAATAAAGTCCATGACCTGATCCCCTTGGGCAGGTGTCCTGTTGCTAGAAACTCCTTTTTTTTATCCTTTTGTGCGTTCATTCAATTGTTTTCTTTCGTGCAGTTCCGTTTTTAAGGACAATTGTGTTTCGCATGGCTAAATACATCGGTTGATCATCTCGGACTCACCTTAAAAACGGTAATTAGCAGCTGATTTTTTTTCTGTATCCCCGATTTTTTTTTCTTTTTTGAGTTCATTTATTGGCTTGGAAAAATTAACGTTTAATAAGAAGAAGAAAAAAAGAAGAAGCTGAAGAAAACGAAGAAGCAAGACGGAGAAGAAGCAAGAAAAGGAAGTAAAAAGAAGAATACGAAGAAGGAAAGAAAAGAAGAAAAAGCAAGTAACAAAAAGAAGCAAGAAGAAGGCAGAAGAAGAGAAAGAAGAAGAAACAAGAAAATACCCATTGAAAAAGGTATGATTCCATCTCTACCCTCGAGACATGATCGCCCAAAGCGTGTATCACGTATGGCACTTAACTGACTGAAGATGAAGAAAAAGAAAGAAAAAGAAAAGAAAAGCAAAAGAAACAAGAAAAAGTAAAACCAAGAAAAAGCAAGAAAAAAAAATCAATAAAATTATATAACCCCAGTGTTTTAAAAAATGATGTATTTCATACTATTCTTTAGTATTTATTGCCAAGTGAATAATTGTAATTGAAAATAGAATTGTTCTTTTGTTTATACTGCACAATAACAAGTGCATCAAATAAATTTCTTATAATTGTGTATATAATCGATATATAAATATATTAAAAAAAAACTACACCTGTGGCGTTGCAGTGTTCTACTGATAATATTCCGTTTGCTATATATCAGCTACCGAGGATCGCGTAAATCCTGTCTTAACTATATACTCGACCTCTCGCGTGTCAGGGCTAATCTAACCAGGTGATAACGGGCAGTCTTACTTTAGCCGGTCCGAGATCAAACAACACAACGTGGCCGGTCTGGTTAAATGTTTACTCTGAAAATATTTCAAGAAAAGACAGAGAGAATCCAAGTTACTTTGGTGAGAAATTGATTGAAGTCGAGGTGCCAAGTCAGGGTCGATTACATTCAGATATTTTCTTGGATTTTGTCAAGAACTACGACCAGATATGGCAACGGTATTCAATGCACAGACGAATGGTAGATATATAAATGTGCAAGATCTATTATGACAAAAAATCTTTCTGGCCCGACACAAAGACCATTTCTTCCTAGCAGTAGATGCAGCAATTAGTCAGTTAAGTGCCATACGTGATACACGCTTTGGGCGATCATGTCTCAAAAGCGACATGACTGACTTGGTGGAAGATTATTCCGGAGTAGATTGCTATTGCTTTCTGCGGTAGACTGGTTGCCAGCCAAGGCTTTATAACCCAGTCTGTCCTATTATTTCACCCATAACTGGAGGGAAGCGACAGATTAATACCTTTCCCAAGGGTATTTGTGCGTAAGTGAATGCAAGGAATTCAAATGGAATTCGAACTCGACACCTCGATTTGTCGTTCCGAGTCGGTATCCACTGTACCACAAGGCACATCCAGATGCAGCAATAGATTTTCCATATTGTATGATTCGCCGGTTAAGGAAATTTTTGTACCTACGCATATGTGCTGATCCTTAATTTTTCGTATTTTTCATTGAGGTTCTCCGTCTATTGCTTCAACTTCATTCCACAGAGAGCGGTAATCTCTTTTGTCTATCCGTATATGGTCAGTTACATTTCTTATGACTAAAGAATATACCAAGCTATTAGGCTCTCACGTGTGCAATGATTCATTTTTGGTTGATTGTTAATTCCACATTCTGAAATTTTATGATCGATGCACCATGTTGCTTACAAGTGGTTCATCCATCTTAATAATGAGTGGGTTCATCATTGCTTAACTTTTTGAGCGTGACATGAACGTGAGCCAGGGAATCACAAGCATAATGTATTCGAATTGTTCTGGTTCTCTGCTTCAGTAGCGTTGTGCGTCACTAAATTACGCTTTTTATATAAAATACCATGTTCCTCCACAGGTTTTCTTTTCTTAATTGCAAAATATCTATTGCCATATTTGTTCTGAGGAAAATGGCAGCACATTACCTTCACAGTTTTCTTCCAATAGACTGGTTGCCAATCAAGACCACATATGGTTATTTGAATTAATATTCAGCCAGTAACTTAGAGAAGGGATTATAGAACTTGATTTTTCTGAAGGCATTATTACGAGTGGAGGACAAACCGTCTCAGGTGATATTCAGGTGATAACACCAATTAAATTTTACTCAAGTAAATGTTGGATTAACTGCGTGCATTTTTAGTTTTCCAATTTCGTTGACCTTGATATTATGGTCACCAGGAACAGGATTATTATTATTATTATTATTATTATTATTATTATTATGTCATTTTCACCATACTTCTATTTCTGCTATGGTCGCACTACCTACCAAATCTGCGGAAAGACCTAACGCATGTTGTGGTGTGTTGTTATTGTTGTTTCTATCTTCCATAACATCCCTAGCGTTACATAAACAAAGTTCTCATTAGTGTGTGGGCTGTACTTGACAAGGCAATTTTTTTGTATATCTCTTAAGCTGGGATTTTCAGTGATTCTTTCAATGTGTTGTTTTGTTTTGTTTTTATCATTCCAAGTGCACCTACTATCACTGGCGTGAAACTTGTTTTCAATTTCCACAATTTTTCTATTTCAGTTTTCACATCTTTATATTTTGATAGTTTTTCAAATTTCTTCGTTGCTATGTTACAATCCACTGGACAAGCCATACCAATTAATAAGCAAGTTTTTTCATTTTAGTTTTTAACAATAATGTTTGGCCTATTTATTTCAATTTTTCTGTTTGTGTTGATTATTATTATGTTGTTATTTTTCATCATATTTCGATTTCTGCTATGGTCGCACTACCTACAAGTGTGCGAGAAGACCTAAGGCAGGTCGTGACGTGTTCATGTTTTTTTATATCTTCCATAACATCCCTAGCGTTACATAGAAAAAGTTCTCATTAGTGTGTTGGCTGTACTTAACAAGACAATTCTTTGTATATCTCTTAAGCTGGCCTTTCTAGGGATTCTTTCAATGTGTTGTTTTGTTCCATTTTTTATCATTCCATGTGCACCTACTATCACTGGCATAACTCTTGTTTTCAATTTCCACATTTTTGCTATTTCAATTTCCAGGTCCTTATATTTTGACAGTTTTTCAAATTCCTTGTTTGCTATGTTACAATCCGCTGGACAAGCCATATCAATTAATAGGCAATTGTTTTTTCTGGTTTTTAACAATAATGTCCGGCCTATCTGCTTCAATTCTTCTGTCTGTGTAGATAATGTAATCCCATAGAATGGTGATATCTTGTATATTTGTAATTGATGCTGGGTGATAATCATACCAGTGTTTGTTTACATATTTTCCATGGTGTTTGTGCATTGTGCAATGTAAATTTTGACCGATTCTATCGTAACAATTTTTATATTCATTTAGAGCAAGTACAGACATCCTGAGATTAGATGGTGTATTGTTTCGTGGTATTTATCACAGAACCTGCATTTTGGATCCACATTATTATGTATGATATTTGCCTGAAAGTTCCTCCTGAAAGACTTTGGTCTTGCGCTGCAAGAACAAAGCCTTCAGTCTCAGACTTTAATCGAGGTGCACATAACCATTGATGAGCATTAACTTTATCAACATTGGATTTATTACCACGTTCTGGATACTGGCCATGCAGAGGTTTGTCTTGCCAGCGATGTTTCATCTGTTCAAAAGCTTTATCCTTGGCTTTCTTTTTCATATTTTTTGCCGCAATAGTTAGTTTTTCGCTTCTGTTTTACTTTTCTACAGAATCTATTAAATGTAAATCTTGTTTGTATTTACTGCCTTCTTTCATTACTGAATATTTTTTCTTTCTGTTTTCATGTTGTTTGACTACTTGCATCATCCAGTCCTTTGTTGTTTCTATGTATGTCAGTAAGCCAATAGTTGTTGTCTTGTATGACAATTCTAGCTGAATAAGACTTCTTTCACCCTCTTTACGGGGTATGTATAGATGGTCTACATCAGCCTTCAAATGATACATCTTATGCTTAGAAAGAAACGTTTTTGTTTTAGGATCCATTCGTCTGATGTCGTTCAGAGTCCAGTTCAAGATGTTGAAACTATATTGGACCACTGAGATGGCATCACTATTAATGACCATAATTCTGTTCTGAGAATTCAATTCAGTTTTTAATATCAGCCGTAGCCTTCTATTGTGCTCTTTACGTACTATTTCTCTTATTTTTTACTCTCGTTTACACCTCTGATTTATAAGTTTCTTCTGGCTCTAAATCTTTTATTGTTACAGCAGGATCTAAGGATCTAAGCTAATTCATCATGTTTGTTGAAGCGATCCTTGTAAAACTGTAGCTTTAGCACATTTATTCAAATTGAATTTCATTCCAATGTCTTCACTGAAGTATTTTACAGTTTGCAGAAGACCTTCCAGCTTATTATTATTATGTCATTTTTCATCATATTTCGATTTCTGCTTTGTTCTCACTACCAACAAAGTCTGCGGGGAGACCTAAGGCAGGTAGTGGCGTGTTGTTATGGCTCCATTTCATGTTTTTCTATCTTCCCTATCATCCTCAGCATTACATAGATAAAGTTTTCCTTAGTGTGTGGGCTGTACTTAATAAGACAATTTTTTGTATGTCTCTTAAGCTGGGGTTTCCAGGGATTCTTTCAATGTGTTGTTTTGATCCATTTTTTATCATTCCAAGTGCACCTACTATCACTGGCACAACTCTTGTTTTCAATTTCCACATTTTTTCTATTTCAATTTCCAGGTCTTTATATTTTGACAGTTTTTCAAATTCCTTGATTGCTATGTTACAATCCGCTGGACAAGCCATATCAATTAACAGACAAGTTTTCTCCTTCTGGTTTTTAACAATAATGTCTGGCCTGTTTGCTTCAATTTTTCTGTCTGTGTAGATGGTGTAATCCCATAGAATGGTTACATCTTCTATTTCTGTAACCGGTGCTGGATGATGTTCATACCAGTGTTTGTTTACAGCTTTTCCATAATGTTTGCACATTGTCCAATGTAAATATTGCCCAACTCTATCGTGGCGATTTTTATATTCGTTTGGGGCAAGCACAGAACAGCCTGAGATTAGGTGGTCTATTGTTTCTTGGTGTTTATCACAAAACCTGCATTTTGGATCCATATTATTATGCATAATATTTGCCTGAAAGTTTCTCGTGAAAAGACTTTGGTCTTGTGCTGCAAGTATAAATCCTTCAGTTTCAGACTTTAATCCAGATGCACGTAACCATCGATGAGTATTAACTTTGTCAACATTGGATTTATTGGCACGTACTGGATATTGGCCATGCAGAGGTTTGTCTTGCCAGCGCTGTTTCATCTTTTCAAGAGCTTTATCTTTGGCTTTCATTTTCATATTTTTTGCCGCAATAGTTGGTTCTTGGCTTCTGTTTTGCTTTTCTACAGAATCTACTAACTGTAAATCTTGTTTGTATTTACTGCCTTCTTTTATTATTGAATATTTTTTCTTTCTTTCTTCATGTTGCCTTACTAATTGTATCATCCAATCCTTTGTTGTTTCTATGTATGTTAGTAAGCCAATAGTTGTTGTCTTGTATGACAATTCCAGCTGAATAAGACCCCTTCCACCTTCTTTACGGGGTATGTATAGACGGTCTACATCAGCCTTTGGATGATGCATCTTATGCTTAGAAAGAAGCTTTCTTGTTTTAGCATCCATTTGTCTGATGTCGTTTAGAGTCCATTTTAGAGTCCGTTTATTATTATTATTATTATTATTATTATTATTATTATTATTATTATTATAAATGATTCCTGAAAATAAATTAAATTTTACACCTAATTCTTATGACAACTGAATGTATTTTCTGGGGAATCTAGCATAAGCACGTAATAGTTCAATGTTATTTATTACTATACTATTTTTCTAATACTATAATTCGCAAGAGTGTGTACCATACAAACGATGTTAAGTGACACTGGTTGATAGAATTTTTGGTGATTGACTAGGTTGTTTTTTTTTCATGACCTATCAGCATGCGCAGGTTATTTAAACCAGAAAATATTTTTAGATAGTAATCTTTTTTTGAGATACTAACAAGTTGATGATACAATTCCTGTTAATAGAGCCATAACTCTTTTTAAGATGAAATAAATTAATCCCTTTTCCAGGTGTATTTGGGTATAAGTGAATATAATTTTTTTTTACTTCCAAGCCGTTATTCGTTATACCACTTGAATATTAAAACTTTAAATCATCTGGTGTTCTCAAACGGTCACTATCCAAGTAGAAATCGAGGTCAGTACCTAGCAGCGACTGTTTCAGTTTGAAACGCAATGGTCAGGCTATTTACATAGACTATACCTCTGATATTGAACACTTTAACCTAAATATAGCCTACCTTAATACTATCTATCTATCTATCTATCTATCTATCTATCTATCTATCTATGTCACTCTGTTAATATCTATCTATCAATCTATCTATCTATCTATCTATCTATCTATCTATCTATCTATCTATCTATCTATCTATGTCACTCTGTTAATATCTATCTATATATATATATATATATATATATATATATATATATGCAAGTTTCATTAAAAATGACAGACAAGTTGTGATGTTTAAGTTTTGTACGTAAGTTTTTCATGTGATTTTAAGATTTATTTTTTGGGGGTCATAAATTATATCAAAATTTTACAAATATTTTGTATATCCGAACACTTTCGGTTATACTTTTAGCTATTTTCGAGTATGAACGTGTAAAACAAAGTAAGTGGTGTTATGTATAAAGTGGAGTAATGGTATGTGTCATGTTGGGTTTTTCGTTTTTATTAATAACGCCTCCAATTTTTTCGTCTTTTTTTCATGTGAATGATGCTATGATATTTGTGTTATCAATCATTATGATCCGGATAGGGTTGGGTAGGTCTCCTTGTGTGCTTAAATGAGACCGAATTGAGCTCTGATGAGAAAGATGTAGCGTTAGTCTTAGGGTTAATTTCATAGTTGTATGGCCGATATAATTATCTACGAAATTAGGAACACGTAAGGATGGAATTGTAATTGGCGCTGATGGGTGACTGTACAAAGTCAATAGAATCACATCTCTATACTTCCAGGTCTGCAGATATCGGCTCGAATTCGTGAGCAAGTGATTTAAGCCAGATACACGAAATTGATATTGGACTTTTATGGAGAAACATTCCGATCACTTTTCACCCCACACCATATTGAAACGGTTTCAACAAGAAGCAAAAAACAAGTGAGATACGTCAGAGAGAGAGAGAGAGAGAGAGAGAGAGAGAGAGAGAGAGAGAGAGAGAGAGAGAGAGAGACGTCAGAAGAACAGACCCGTTCAAAACGCGTTGGAGACGAGGAAAATTCTTTCTTCCATAACACTCGTAGACGCGTACACCGCTTTTATGCAGAACCCAAGGGAATGCGAGAATAAAGACTATATTACCACAAACAAAGAACAGACATTGTAGCAGCAAGTAATTTGTGAACTCTGTAAAAGTTGTATTGTATTTTCTTATAATTATTCTTTTATTCTCTCGCGCTCTTACTCTCTCTCCTTCCGTCCCCCCTCCCCCCCTCTCTCTCTCTCATTTGCTGTACAAAGATTTACAATATAATCATTTGTCTACAGGAATTAGTCTTCGTTCCTGTCTTTTGATCTTTTTTGTTGTTGTTTCCCTTATTTCTGCAATATGCACCCAGCTGTCTCATGATTTTCAATTGTCGAGGAATACAGTCCGAAGACGACCACCTGCTTTCCCTCAGGTCTTTAGCTTTCTCTAAGAAATCACAAGGTGGCAGAGGAAATGAAGGATTTCGACTGATTATTTGACATCTTTCATCACTTGGGGACGGAACGGAAGCGAACAGCTGCAGACTAAAGTGCGACTAACTTACGGCCAGTTAACGCACGCAACATATATACAGGCATGCATGAGACCGGGGAGCAGTTTGGGTCATTGTCATGCACGAGTCAACATGATGAAAAAAATCATAAAAATTCTTTCGTGTTAATATATCTCTTTTGATCATTAAAAAAATTAAAATTAATAATATATGATAAAAAATACAATACCACTAAATTAATTATCCGTAATAACTCCACACCAACTGATGTATTACGTAAAACCAACATTATAAATCAATTCAAATGTACCTTGGAAGAATGTATCTCCGAAAAAAAAACGAATACGTATGTTGGATTTACAAGAACTACATTAACAAAACGTCTTACATGACACATGTCTGACTATTCGTCCATTTCTAGACATCTACAGCAATAATCCTGTCTACATTCACAATATAAAAGATAATGATCGATAAATTATCCTACACCAAGAAAACAACAAAGGCGAACTACAGATCTTCGAGAGAATATTCATTAAAAAAATTAAGCTGCCAATTAAAAATATCAGCTACGAATGCTGCAGTAGGGTTCTAAAATGTTGATAAAAAGAACAGTTTTTCATGCTTTAACACGTGCATAGCCATGACATTACAACGTAAAAAATCCATTTTAGGGAAATTTTCACGTTCTCACGAACGTTAAGCAATTCGTCAACTGTTACATTTGGAGCAAGAAAAAAAATTTACGGTAATTTTTAAGAACACAGTTTTGCGGTTATTTTTTGTTACCACAATTCACATCTCTGAAGATGATCTCGGAAGGAGATTGAAAGAACTTGTAAACATTGAAAAAGGAATAATAAAATCATCTGTCAAAGTTACATCTCATTTCTTACATCTTTCAATTATATTACGCTAAAGATTATCCGTGAGTATCAACGGATTTTATTAAAAATAAGCAGACATAATGTTAGCAATTTATTTAATCTGACATGTCTAAAAGAAAATTTGCTGCCTAAATACATGGATAGTTCTATATACATAGCCATCCGCAGACAGATCTGTTTCGCAGCTCATCAATACGGTTTTTACCCAGGATTGAAACCCGACCGAATTGCGTCAGTCGGCGATTCTACCTCTGAGCTATGGGCACTTGGTAGAAGTAGGCAGACGTTTTAGCGTGTATATTATCTGAGAGTGTTCTAATTCATTGCTGGATGAACGATGCGTAGATGCTAGAGTAGCTACTGTTTTCCAAAGTCTGCCATTCTTCCAGAGTGCTAAATCAGGGTGTGAGAGCGTATATATATATATCAAAGATTGTCCTAAGTGAAATTGGGTAGACGGTTTCCTTTGGAAGCGTCTATAGTTGTGTTAGCACAAAGTCACAAGTCATCGTGACCGATGTTCACCTTATTGTTCACCTTATTGTTCACGCTCGACAACGCGCTGTGTCTCAGAAACTGCAACTAAAGTTCCCTTAGCGCAGTTGCAGTCTAAACCACACGTGAGCTTTATTAGTGTAGAAGAAACACAAATGCGCCTGAGGAGGCGTTTGCGACGGGGATTAGCTGCCAACTTCAGTAGACTAGCATCTTTGGATACGAATGGCCAGCCATATATATATATACTCGAGGCAGCACAGAATTATTTAAACATATATTGTTAAATATAATAGACAATAAATGTCTATTATGTCTAATCATGAGCAGTTCTAAAAATCGAATTCTGACCTTTTACGGCTCATGATTAAACATAATAGATATTCATTGTCTGTAATATATATATATATATATATATATATATATATATATATATATATATATATATATATTATAAAGGATATTGGGTAAGTCAGGTAATTACTGAACCGGTACAGGGAACCATCCATTTTCTTTGTATTTTTAGCGATGGGTCGTATGTGCAAGTTCGGGGTTGAATTTCCTATTTCATTTGAGCGAACCATTTAATTTAAATAACGTCCATCTTTTTCCTTGCTGTTTCTATTGTAAACTGTATTGAAATTGAAAATCTGTAGATAAAGAAGAAAATCTTTGATAAAGAAGAGAAAAAAATTCTACATCTTTTGTTTTCTCAGATGGGACGTCAGTTAGTCTCGAACAGCGATGTTTGAAATCCCATCACCCTGTTCTCTTGAATGATACCGAATGATGGGAAACGAACTGTAAAAAAAAAAAAAGAATATAGTAAAAGACGAACAATATTTGGAACTGGCTTTAATAGACTTCACGCTATTTTGGGGGTTTTCAATATACACTGATTGAAATCAACGTCTCGTACGACGATTTCTACTCAACCTTTTTTAGCTATTATTACCGCCATTTTAATTATCTCTTAGTCTCCATTTCCTATATATTTTCATTCACATGTATATTTATTCAGGAGGTTGACCAAAGTGAAGGAAATATGAGAAATATCTAGATAGACGCCGTCACATCCGCTCGCAGTGAGTGCAAGAGAACCCTAAATGACGCCAAACAGTTGTTTGCGGAGAGAATGCGACAGCACATAGCTGACCGCAAGTTCGGCTCCAAGGACTATTGGAGGATTTGTAAACGGGTGCTCAACAATAGGAAATCCTCAATACCTCCCTTAATCCATGGATTTGACGTTCTCACGTCATCTGCTGAGAAAGCTGAGTGCTTTGCCCGCAGATTCTCATCCAACTCCACACTCGACTCGTCCGGAGTGCACCCACCCGACTTCCCTATTAGAACTGAGGCCAAACTGCATGACGTATATATTACCCCGACAATAGTATCCAGAGTAATTTCAAAACTCGACCCCCATAAGGCGTGTGGAGACGATGGAATCCCGGTGATAGTCCTTAAGAGGTGTGCCCCTGAACTTTCCCCTGTCCTCTCTAAACTGTTTAACTACTGCCTTTCTGCTTCCTGCTTTCCTGCATGCTGGAAATTCTCCTCAGTCGTTCCTGTCTTTAAGAACTGTGGTGAACCCTCGGACCCATCCAACTATCGCCCGATCAGTCTTCTACCAATATTCGGGAAAGTGTTCGAGGCTATAATAAATGCTGAAATAGTTCATCATCTCACCGCCCACAAACTGTTCTCCGACAGGCAATATGGATTCCGATTTGACAGGTCCACAGCCGACCTGCTAACTACTGTAACGGAGTACATGCTACAGGCCCTTGATGAGTCTGACGAGGCTCGCGCGGTTGCTCTGGATATCTCCAAGGCTTTCGACAGGGTTTGGCACCCTGGCCTCCTATGCAAACTACGCGGTTATGGTATTACCGGTCGCCTGCTTGACCTAATCCAATCTTTCTTAAATAACCGCAAAATGAAGGTCGTTCTGAATGGGCGTGCCTCTTCGTCCTACAGCACGAATGCTGGTGTCCCACAAGGCTCTATCCTGGGCCCAACGCTCTTCCTTATTTTCATCAACGACCTCCCAGATGAGATCAGGTCCCAAGTAGGCATCTACGCAGATGACACTACAATATACTCCCGCTCCAGTAAGAAACCTGTCGTGGCGGACAGACATAATCTCGCTGCTGACCTTGAGCGGGATCTACACTCTGTGGTGAACTGGGGCAAGAAGTGGCTTGTCAACTTCAATTCCTCGAAGACCAAGCTGTTGTCTGTCAACCATTACAGGCAACCTCTTCTGCCTCCCATAAGCATGGACCAGATGATTCTCCCGGAGAGTAATACACTACGCCTCCTCGGACTTACCCTGTCCTCAGACCTCAAATGGAAGCACTATATTGAATCCATAGCAAAATCTACTGCTAAGAAGATTGGGTCACTATGTCGATCCAGGATGTTTTTTCCACCTGAATCCATCCTGCATATATACAAGTCAACCATCCGTCCGTGCATGGAGTACTGCTGCCATTTATGGTCAGGTGCCCCTGCCGTTCTCCTCAGTGTTCTTGACAAGCTCCAAAGGAGAGTCTGTAATGTGATAGGTTCTGATCTGGCGACTCGTCTGCAGCCACTTTCCCATCGTCGAAATGTGGCCTCCCTCTGTCTCTTCTATAAATACTTTCATGGCTTCTGCTCGGATGAGCTTAAGTCACTGATGCCTCCTCAACAGGTGTTTACCCGTTCAACCAGACTGGCAACTGGGTCCCACCCATTCACAGTCAGGTTAGCCAAACGCAGACGACAATTCTACTCCAGCAGCTTCCTCTCTCGCACTTCCCGCCTGTGGAACTCACTCCCGTATTCTTGCTTTCCTGACGGCTACGACCTCCAGAAATTTAAAAGCAAAGTTAATACTCACCTACTAACCACTGGCCTCTAGCTCTCTCCCCTCCCCTGTATAACCTTCCCTTTCTCTCCGCCCATGTACCTGTCATTGCACCTGCTTTCTCAGTTTTCTATTGTTCCTTTCTAACTAGCTTGTACTCCTCACTCTTTTCTAATTAATCTTTCTACATTTATGTAACCCCCTGCACATCAGTGGCGTTTCTGCCTTGCTCGGGGTGAAATGATTAAAAAAAAAAAAAAAAAAAAAAAAAAATAAAAAGTATCTCTCCTGATCAAGAACAAAATCACAATCATGGCCGTATCTGACTACCGGGCACACCGGGCACGGTTCCTCGCCGATCCGTGCAATCATAGTGAAAATCCGAGCAAGAAAAAATGTCTTCGTCAGAAATCAAACTAAACAATTCACGAAGAAAGAAAGAAAGAAAGAAAGAAAGAAAGAAAGAAAAACGAAGAAAACATCCGAATGAAAGCAGTAAAAATCTGTTTATTTATTAATTTAGAGAGAAAAGACGGGTTATACTTAGAAAGCCTGAACCCGATTTCCAGGTTTCGTTCACGTTCTGTGCCTAATTTCCATTTGAATAGCCGAAAGAATCTGCAACAATGATCTCAATAACTAGAGGGACCGGTTGGCGGTGCTTAGGTTTCTACTATTTCTTTACTTTTTGAAGTCCAACATCTTACTGCCCACAAACTCTTCTCTGACAGGCAATATGGCTTCCGCATTGCCAGGTCCACGGCCGACTTGATAACAACCGTAACGGAGTACATGCTTCAGGCCCTTGATGAGTCTGACGAGGCTCGCGCGGTTGCTCTGGAAATCTTCAAGGCTTTTGACAGGTTTTGGCACTCTGGCCTCCTATGCAAGCTACGGGTTTACGGTATTACCGGTCGCCTGCTTGACCTAATCCAATCCTTTTTAAAATAACCGCAAAATGAAGGTTATTTTGAATTGGCTTGCCTCTTCATCCTACAGCACGAATGCTGGTGACCCACAGTGCTTTATTCTGGGCCCGACGCTCTTCCTTATTTTCATCAACAACAAGATGAAATCAGTTCCAAAGTAGGCATCTACGCAGACGACACCACAATATACTCCCGCACCAGTACGAAACCTGTCGTGGCAGACAGACATAATCTCGCTGCTGACCTTGAACGGGATCTACACTCTGTGGTGAATTGGGGCAAGAAGTGGCTTGTCAATTTCAATGCATCTAAGACCAAGCTGTTGTCTGTCAACCATCACAGGCAACTTCTTCTGCTTCCCATAAGCATGGACCAAGCGATTATCCCTGAGAGCAACACACTACGCCTACTAGGCCTTACCCTCTCCTCAAACCTCAAATGGAACCACTATATTGAATCCATAGCAAAATCTACTGCTAAGAAGGTTGGGTCACTATGTCGATCCAGGATGTCTTTTCCGCCTGAATCCATCCTGCATATATACAAATCAGCCATCCGTCCGTGCATGGAGTACTGCTGCCATTTATGGTCAGGTGCCCCTGCCGTTCTCCTCAGTGTTCTCGACAGGATCCAAAGGAGAGTCTGTATTGTGATAGGTACTGATCTGGCGACTCGACTGCAGCCACTTCCCCACTGTCGAAATGTGGCCTCCCTGTGTGTGTTCTATAAATACTTTCATGGCTTCTGCTCGGACGAACTTAAGTCACTGGTGCCTCCTCAACAGGTGTTTACTCGTGCAACCAGATTGGCAACTGGGTCCCACCCATTCACAGTTAGGTTAGCCAAATGCAGATGACAATTCTACTCCTCCAGCTTCTTCTCTCGCACTTCCCGCCTGTGGAACTCGCTCCCATATTCTTGCTTTCCTGACGGCTACAACCTCCAGAAATTTAAATGCATCTATTAACCACTAGACTCTAGCTCTCTCTCCACCCCCGTATAACCTTCCCTTTCTCTCCACCTATGTATCTGTCATCGCACCTACATTCTCAGCTTTCTATTGCTTCTTTCTAACTAGTTTAGCCTCCACACACAAAAAAAACTGCATTAAATGCAGCGACACCAATCAATTAACATAACGTTAATGAACATATTATCAGTATGGACGTACCTCCCCATAGCTAGGGTAAATTCACTCGAATCTACTGACCGCCAATACATATGTCTCCGCCTGTCTCTCCTCAGTTCGGTTAGCTAACTATTCTTTCTTTACCGTTCTCCCTCCTCTTCTGACTGCTCCCTACTAGATAGCATTGCTGACGACATAGATAAGGCTATTTCTTATCACCCATTCGCCCAGATTTTTGTATTTGGAGACCTCAATGCCCATCACTCTGAGTGGCTTGAAAACGCCGTTACTGATCCATCGGGCATTCACGCCATGAACTTTGCTATTTCCCAATCTCTTACGCAAGTGGTGGACTTACCCACTCGCTTCCCAAGCGCTCCCTCGGGTCATTCCTCACTGCTAGATATATGTTTCACCTCTGCGCCTGACGCCTGTCAAGTCTCGCAGCTTTGCCCTCTCGGCAACTCCGACCATGCTGTAGTCTCTCTCAGTATTTCTTTCCAATCTCACTCCCTCCAGGAGCCCCCTACCTATAGGACCTCCTACCTATACCAAAAAGCTGACTGGGATGCCTTTCGCGATTTCCTCTGCGACGTCCCTTGGGGAAAAGTGTTCGACCTATCAGTTGATGACTGTGCATCTGAGGTCTCGTCATGGGTGAAAGCTGGCATTGATGCCTTCATACCCACCAGGAAGTATTGCTTAAAACCTCATTCCTCTCCGTGGTTCTCTCCAGCCTGCTCAGCCGCCATTGCCCACAGGAACCATTACTTCCGTCTATTCCGGAGACAGTCAATTGATCACAATAGGCGCCTGTTCACATCTGCTCGCAATGAGTGCAAGAGAACCCTAAATGACGCCAAGCAGTTGTTTGCTGAGAGAATGCGACAGCACATAGCTGACCGCAAGTTCGGCTCCAAGGACTATTGGAGGATTTGTAAACGAGTGCTCAACAATAGGAAATCCTCAATACCTACTTTAATCCATGGATTTGAGGTTTTCACGTCATCTGCGAACAAAGCTGTGTGCTTTGCCCACAGATTCTCATACAACTTCACATTCAACTCGTCCGGAGTACACCCACCCGACTTCCCTATTAGAACTGAGGCCAAACTGCACGACGGATATATTACCCCGACAGTAGTATCCAGAGTAATTTCAAAATTCTACCCCCATAAGGCGTGTGGAGACGATGGAATGCCGGTGATAGTCCTTAAGAGGTGTGCTCCTGAACTTTCCCCTGTCCTCTCTAAACTATTTAACTACTGCCTTTCTGCTTCCTGCTTTCCTGCATGCTGGAAGTTCTCTTCAGTCATTCCTGTATTTAAGAATTGTGGTGAACCCTCGGACCCATCCAACTATCGCTCTATAAGTCTTCTACCGATACTCGGGAAAGTATTCCAGGCTATAATCAATGCTGAAATAGTTCATCATCTCACCGCCCACAAACTGTTCTCCGACAGGCAATATGGATTCCGCTTTGCCAGGTCCACGGCCGACCTGCTAACAACCGTAACGGAGTACATGCGACACGCCATTGATGCGTCTGACGAGGCTCGCGCGGTTGCTCAGGACATCTCCAAGGCTTTCGACAGGGTTTGGCACTCTGGCCTCCTATGCAAACTACGCGGTTATGGTATTACCGGTCGCCTGCTTGACCTAATCCAATTTTTCTTAAATAACCGCAAAATGAAGGTCGTTCTGAATGGGCGTGCCTCTTCATCCTACAGCACGAATGATGGTGTCCCACAGGGCTCTATCCTGGGCCCGACGCTCTTCCTTATTTTCATCTACGACATCCCAGATGAGATCAAGTCCAAAGTAGGCATCTACGCAGTTTACACTACAATATACCCCCGCACCAGTAAGAAACCTGTCGTAGCGGACAGACATAATCTCGCTGCTGACCTTGAACGGGATATACACACTGTGGTGAACTGAGGCAAGAAGTGGCTTGTCAACTTCAATTCATCTAAGACCAAGCTGCTGTCTGTCAACCATTACAGGCAACCTCTCCTGCCTCCCATAAGCATGGACCAAGCGATTCTCCCGGAGAGTAATACACTACGCCTCCTCGGACTTACCCTGTCCTCAGACCTCAAATGGAACCACTATATTGAATCCATAGCAAAATCTACTGCTAAGAAGGTTGGGTAACTATGTCGATCGAGGATGTTTTTTCCACCTGAATCCATTCTGCATATATGCAAGTCAATCATCCGTCCGTGCATGGAGTGCTGCTGCCATTTATGATCAGGTGCCTCTTTTACATTTATGTAGCCCCCTGCACATCAGTGGCGTTTCCGCCTTGCTCGGGGTGAAATGATTAAAGATATATATATATATATATATATATATATATATATATATATACATTTCACACACACACAAATATATATATATATATATAATCGTATAATTATGAATTAATTGTACATTGCGACACGGAAATTTCTATGATTCCAGATAGATTCTTTTCATTAGGCAATGTTGGATGTTGGTTGTGCAAAAGTCAACGCAATGTACCATTAATTCATAATTCTATGATTATATTAAGCTCTATAATATTTCTTATATTGAGTACTGTTTATAATAAAATAAATGCCGGGGTACTCAAAATAGTAAAAACTTGAGTCCAATTCACCTGGATTTATATATATATATATATATATATATATATATATATATATATATATAGAATAAGCACATAAGTAGGAAATAAGTGTCCTTAATATAACATATTTTACCTTTAACAAGCTTCTTCAGAGATTTATTAAAGGCGAGTGATTTAAAAGATCCAAGAGACAGTATGTTGAATGAGGTATAGTTTCATTGATCAGATACGTGCAACGTGTGATAAAGCATTGGATGAATATTATGGATGAACATTGTGTGTGCCAATGCGTAATAAAACATTTAAATGTTTATCTGCCTTTCTGCTTCTTGCTTTCCTGCCTACTAGAAATCCTTCTCCGTGGTTCCTATATATAAAAATACTGGAGAACCCTCTGACTCCGCTAATTATCGTCCTATCAGCCTCCTACCGATCTTTGGCAAAGTGTTCGAAGCCATCATCAACGCCGAAGTGGTACAACATCTCACAGCGCATAGACTCTTCTCTGACAAACAGTATGGCTTCCGCTTCACCGGGTCTACTGCTGATATGCTCACGACTATCACTGAGCATATACACCAAGCCCTCGACAAAATGGCGAAGCCCGAACTGTGGCCCTTGACATCTCCAAAGCGTTTGACAGAGGCTGGCATGCTGGCCTTCTATGCAAGCTGCAGGGTTATGGTATAACTCGACAATTGTTTGACCTAATTCAGTCCTTCCTTTCAAACCGTACAATGAGGGGGGTATTGAAAGGACAAGCCTCCCAATACTATCACATAAATGCGGGTGTTCTTCAAGGCTCTATTTTAGGTCCTACGCTCTTCCTTATCTATATTAACGATCTCCCTGATGTAATAAGATCTCAAGAGGGCATATATGCTGACGACACTGCGGTTTACTTTCGTCTCGATCAAAAATCTACCGAGGCTGAAAAAGGAAACCTCGTTGCCGAGCTTGAAAAGGACCTCAAATCCGAAGTGGACTGGGGTAAGAAATGGCTCGTAAATTTTAATGCTTTCGAAACGAAGCTGACATCTAATAACCACCATAGACAATCGCTCTTCCCGCCCATTAACAGGGATCAGACTTCTCTCCCTGAAAGTGAAATACTGCGCCTCCTTGGGTTAACTCTCACAATAGACCTCAAGTGGAATAACTATATAGAATCAATAGCTAAATTCGCTGCTAAGAAAGTCGTTTCTCTGTGTAGGGCCAGGAAGTTTTTCCCGCCCCAAACAATCCTGCACATATACAAGTCTACTATCCGCCCGTGCATTGAGTATTCCTGCCATATATGGTCCGGTGCTCCTGCTATCTACTTAGGTGTCTTCGACCGAATACAACGGAGAATCTCTAATGTGATCGATCCCGACTTGGCAGCTAGGATACAGTCGTTTCTCACCGACGCAGTGTGGCTTCACTTTGCCTCTTCTACAAATACTTTCACGTCTTCTGCTCCGATGAACACAGCTCTCTGCTACCCTCTATATACGAATTTCCTAGAGCCACAAGATTAGCAACTAGGTCCCAACCTTTTACTGTGAAACCAATAAATTGTAAACGCAAATTCTACTCCATCAGCTTCTTTTCTCGCACTTCCCGCTTGTGGAATTCTCTTCCGCATACTTGCTTTCCTGACAGTTACAATCTCCAAGAATTTAAATGTAAAGTCAATAGTCATCTCCTGTCTCACTAACTTATATCCTCTCTCTCATACTTTTCTACATCCACCCACTTTCATCAGTACTCTCTTCCCTCTCCTATTCACTTCATGACACCCCCCGCAACCCCTCACTCCTCATAACATCCCTCCTCGTCCACACCACTCTCATCAGTAATCTCTTCGCTCTCCTAGTCTCTTCCTGACACCCCTTGCAACCTCTCACTCTTCATAACTTTCCTCCTATGTAACCCCCTGCACAACAGTGGCAGTAATATGCCTTGGTTGGGGCGACACGATTATATATATATATATATATATATATATATATATATATATATATATGTACGCGCATATATACATTCAAGTTGAGTTAGAAGGACACTGGAAATAATTTTTAAAATATTAAGAATATTAAGAAACTAAAACAAAACATACATTCGAAAGTGAATGGATTCCCACATTTGAAGACTAGCATGTACGTATTTCAGTAGGTTGATGAAAAGTAAAAGAATTCTGTGAAATATGGAGATAGAATTGGAGTAGATAGACTAAACTATCGCCCGGTTCACATTCCACCCACGTCTATTGAACAGGTGAAGAGGCTCATCCCTTGTTCCCTGTTTAGGATGTGGTTTCCGGCTTTCTCTTTTCTAATCTTTTCACTCTTACGTAGCCCCCTGCACATCAGTGGCGTTACCGCCTTACTCGGGGTGATATGATTAAAAAAAAAAGATACTATAAAGCTCTCTCTCTCTCTCTCTCTCACTATCTATCTCCCTCTCTCTGTCAAGAACTACATCCTAGTATCTAGGAGAGGTAGAGGTAAGATGTCTAACCTTTCTTTTTTTTTTATTATTATTTTCTTGGTTTGGCAGTATTAATTTTAACATTTTTAAACTCTAGATGAGTCAACGACCAGCTAACCAGAGGCAGTGTCTCAATAAATTACCGTGGAGAAGGCAACAAAAAACGACTCCACAATTAATTCCAAGAAATATTATGTTAATTATCAAAGAAAATCTAAAAGCAAACGGCGTGAAAGAAGTTAAGCCTATGGGAATTAACTCCTTACCCACTAAGGAACGACATGCACAACAGGTGTCATCTAACCATCACCCAGCGACTGTTAGCATAATCGGCGTAAAGGGGATAAAATTCATCGTGGCTAATCCCTCGCTAGGAAAAGAGTGACATGAGCAACAGGCGTCACAAAATAATAACTCTCGGGACATGGAACGTCTGGCTTGTAAATGTAAAACACATGAGTAGTTTAAGCGTCAACATTTTAGGTGGTCAAACAATGGAAATTTTATATGACAACCGCAGGGTTATATATGCAGGCGGAGGAAAACATAAAAAGTTGTTGGATTGATACTTGTTCAAAACATGAAGAAATATATATTATATGCCTGCATGTACCGCCAAAACAAAGTACGGAAGAAAAATCGAATCTTTCTATTCAATCCTAACAACACCAAGGCTCAGTGTAAATATCAAGAAATTATAATTATCATGGGAGAACTGAATGCTAAAACAGACAAGGCGAGGGAAGGAATTTTCTTTTTTTTTAATCATTTCACCCAGAGCAAGGCGGAAACGTAAAAAGATTAATTAGAAAAGAGTGAGGAGTAAAAACTAGTTAGAAAGGAACAATAGAAAGCTGAGAAAGCAGGTGCGATGACAGACACATCGGTGGAGAGAAAGGGAAGGTTATACAGGGGAGGGAAGAGAGCTAGAGGCCAGTGGTTAGTAGATGAGTATTGACTTTGCATTTAAATTTCTGGGGGTTGTAGCCGTCAGGAAAGCAAGAATACGGGAGTGAGTTCCACAGGCGGGAAGTGCGAGAGAGGAAGTTGCAGGAGTAGAATTGTCGTCTGCATTTGGCTAACCTGACTGTGAATGGCAACTGTCTGGTTGCACGGGTAAACATCTGTTGAGGAGGCATCAGTGACTTAAGCTCATCCAAGCAGAAGCCATGAAATTATTTATAGAAGAGACAAAGGGAGGCCACATTTCGACGATGGGGAAGTGGCTGCAGTCGAGTCGCCAGATCAGTACCTATCACATTACAGACTCTCCTTTGGAGCTTGTCAAGAACACTGAGGAGAACGGCAGGGGCACCTGACCATAAATGGCAGCAGTACTCCATGCACGGACGAATGGTTGACTTGTATATATGCAGGATGGATTCAGGTGGAAAAAACATCCTGGATCGATATAGTGACCCAATCTTCTTAGCAGTATATTTTGCTATGGATTCAATATAGTGGTTCCATTTGAGGTCTGAGGACAGGGTAAGTCCGAGGAGGCGTAGTGTTTAACTCTCAGGGTGAAAAAACTGGCAAATTCGTATTAGGAACCAGCAACAAACGTGAATAAAAATGTGTCCAATGGTGCATGACAAATGATCAGGTAATAGCCAAAACCTTGTTCCAAATTATCGAAGATATTAGAGACATGGAGAAACCCAGGAGATAAACAAAAAAAAAAAAAAAAAAAAAAAAAACCCAAAAAAACAAATGGACTACATAACTATCAACAAGAGATTCAGGAATGTACTTTTTCACTGCAAAAGATATCCAAGTACCGACTGCGGAAGTGACCACCTCCCTGTTATACATTAACTAAGAATAAAATCTTGGATACTGAAGAAGCCAAATGTAGAATTAAATGGCAACACAACAGACACTTGAACAACCCGAACTTAAGGGAAACATTTATGGACATTGGGAAAAAAATACGAGGGACAAAATAAAAATGGAAACTTGAAATGTGACACAATATGAGCAGTTTATTAACATCAGCAAACGACATCACCCCAAAAGAAAATGGACAAAGAAAAAAAAAACGAATGGATCACAAATGAGATTCCCGACAATACTGCAAAAGCGACAGAAGACAGTGCAAAGACATGCAATGGGATACAGAAATCCACACAATGAAATGTAGACAGGCTAAATAAGAATGGCCCCAATAAATATGTGCAGAAATACAGAGAATGTGTATCACAGATAAAGAAGATATGCATAAAACAATATGAGAATTAACAGAACAAAAAAGATTAACAGGCTGCATAAAATCCAAGAATCGAAAAATCGTATTCTTGTTCTTCTATGTTCTATGTCCCTTCAGGACGTAGGCGAGCATGGCTTTTCATTTTCCGCTATCCCTGGTGGCTCTTAGCACGCTTTCTCCTGTTACCCCACACAAACCAAGCTCTGCATCCACCTGCTCAGGCCCTTCAAATATATTATCCGCTGCTTCCCCTGTCTTTTTCCTCTCTGTCTGGTCTGTTAGTCTGAGGTTCTCCAAACCCTCCTTCCTCATTGCATGTCCCAGGAACTTTAGTTGTCTCTTCCTGATGTTCAGTATTAATTTCCTTTTCGTTTCCATCCTTTTAAAACCTCCCTCCAAAAAAAAAAGCCAAAAAAACAATTTCAACAGAAGGATGCTGAGTATACCATGGGCCGAACGTGCGAACAACGACGTGGTTTTGGAGAGAATGGAAACAAAATGGAAACTTCTACCTAACATCAGAAAGAGACAAGTGAAGTAATCGGGAAGGAGGGTTTGGAAATTCTCATACTCGTAAGGCGGATAGAGGCAAAGAGGAGCAGGAAAATATACTTAATAGTTTTGAGCAAATGGATGGCAGGAATAGGTTTGGGAGAAATAACGAAAAGACAAATCATAAGAGCTAGAAAAGATGGGAAGATGTGAAGAACCATGATCATCTAGGAATCATGATCATCTTGGTAGACGACACATAACCATGATCATCTAGGTAGATGTCTCATAACCTTGATCATCTTGGTAGACGACTCATAACCATGATCATCTAGGTAGATGTCTACAAACCTTGATCATCTTGGTAGACGACACATAACCATGATCATCTTGGTAGACGACACATAACCATGATCATCTAGGTAGATGTCTACAAACCTTGATCATCTTGGTAGACGACACATAACCATGATCATCTTGGTAGACGACACATAACCATGATCATCTAGGTAGATGTCTCATAACCTTGATCATCTTGGTAGACGACACATAACCATGATCATCTTGGTAGACGACACATAACCATGATCATCTAGGTAGATGTCTACAAACCTTGATCATCTTGGTAGACGACACATAACCATGATCATCTTGGTAGACGACACATAACCATGATCATCTAGGTAGATGTCTCATAACCTTGATCATCTTGGTAGACGACACATAACCTTGATCATCTTGGTAGACGACACATAACTTAAGAAATATTTCTTCCTGAAACAGCTATCCAGAAAGTCTAGTGGAATATTAGTGATGAAGCAAAATCCCTGATGCTGGTTAGGTTGCTTGCTTCGCTGGTTAGGTTGCTTGCTTCCGAGTATACCCGTATATTAATGTAGCTAGCTAATCCATACTGCATACACCTAGTCAGGTAGGTTTTATGATTCTTCAACATCTACCGTCATCATCATCCGTTACACGCAATGGTGTGTAGGGCAGCGACAAAGTCTCTGTTACTGTAACAAACTGCGTTCAACCCCCAAACCCGGTGGATCATTCTTGGTCTCTACGTTTACAACACCTGGTATTCCCAAGCGGTCACCTATCTAAATACTGACCAGACTCGATGTTGCTTAACTTTGGTGATCGGAGGAGAGCCGGTGTAGTCAACGTGATACAGCCGTAAGCAACATCTACAGTGCTGAACTGTAATTGATATTACAGCCATACTGAGCAAAATGTTCTTACATTTTCTTGATAAGAATGCACTATTTTTCACCGACATTAGTTGAAAAAGATCGAATATGCACAAATTCTCAGCCACAATGACTTCTGACATTGTTCTAAAACAATCATTAACATATTTCAAACCGTTTTCTATGTGCAATGACGCTAAAAAATTTTGAGACAAGCCACCGTATATTTTTAAGCATTTTTAAATATTTTCACTCCGAGCAAGGCGGGACCGCCACTAGTGCGCAGGGGGTTACAGTGACTGGGAATAGGGGGTATTGAAGAAAGGATAAACGATTAATGGAATTCAAGAAAATAGAAGATAGCAATTGTTAAATTATTGATTTTTTTTTGTTAGATTGTAGCTACCAGGGCAGAAAGTAAACGGAAGAGAGTTCCACAGGTGGGATGTGCGAGGAAAGAAACTATTGAAGTAGAAGAGGCAGTTACAGTTAATTATTTCAACGGTAAAAAGGTGGGACCAAGATACCAATTTAGTATCATGCTTAAATTCATATGGACGGAGCACCAGGGGAAAAACTTTTGTCAGGGCAGTAGACATGAAAATATTTGTAGAAAAGACAGAGAGATGTCATATTCCGTCTGTGAGAAAATGACTGAGATCGAGATAACAAAGCAAGGCCGATTACATTGCAGATCCTTCTTCGGATTTTATCAAAACTCTCGAGATGAATAGCAGGAAAATCCGGCCAGATATGGCAACCGTATTCAATGCCTGGAGGAATGGTAGATATATAAATGTTTAAAATGGGATCTGTTATGTCGTGAGTAAGAATAAATAACTCAACAACAGGAATAGGTTAATTGTTGCATTCCGTGAAAATAGTATTTACAAAGGTTATTAGTATCCAATACAAGAATAAGGGTTAATCGTCTCAACCGTCGTAAGACGTAGTATGAGCAATGGGTACTTCCGGGTCGTCACCGGAAGTCTACGACTGACTTGTCGATCGGCTGCTCGACACACTCTCGTCTACGTAGATGTCACCATTACTTTACATAGTAATGGAATAGTCCATTATAGCCGAATAGGCGCAGGCATCCCAACAGGATCTGACGTGAAAAACTTGCTGGACCGGTACAGAGACCCAATCTTCGTAGCAGTAGATACGGCTGTAGATGTTTTTGGTACTGCAGAGTAGATTAATTTTATACAATTTCATAAAAACCCCACAAAGAATTGGTGGAGATGCTTGGCAGCCTCGACATATTTAGGAAACACCTAAGAGTAATCAAGAATCACTACTGGCAGCAAACTGCCTGCATACGGACAGGTAACGAATTCAGCAGTTATACAAAGATTGAAAGGGGTGTAAGACAAGGATGTATCTTTTTACCGGATCTATTCAACGTGTACAGCGAGACTATTCTGAGGACCCTAGAAGTTATGCCAGGATTCGTCATCGGAGGCCACATTTTAAACAATATAGGGTACGGAGATGATACAGTGTTGATCGCAGACACAGAAAGTAAACTACAAGACCTTTTGCAGAAGGTAGCTGAAAAGAGTTACAAGAAATGACAACAAATAAACTGCAAGAAAAGCAAATGCATGGTTATCAGCAAAAAGGGCAACCCAAAATTCCAAATACAGGTGGGGGACACTAAAATCAAACAAGTACAAAATTTAAATACCTGGGAAGTGTTCTAACAGAAGACGGAAAGTGCAACAAAGAAATCCGAAGAAGAAGATGGCGAAGGAAGCATTCCAGAAGTTGAATAAAGTCTTAAAAACAGGACAATTTTGCTAGAAGAAAGGATCAGAGTACTGGATTGCTATGTGGTCGGTTCTTTAATATGGCAGTGAATGCTGGACAATATCTTCGAAGATGAAGAAAAAATTTGAGGCAGCTGAAATGTGGTTCTACAGAAGGATGCTGCAGATATCATGGACCGAGAAATGACTAATGATGAGGTTTTAGAAAGGATGGAAACGAAAAAAAAATTAATATTGAGCATCATAAAGGGATAGCTAAAGTTCCTGGGACATGCAATGAGGAAGGAGGGCTTGGAGAACCTGATACTAACAGGGCCAGATAGAAGAGAAAAGAGGCAGAAGAAAGCAGTGGATAACATATTTGAAGAACCTGAGCTGGTGGATGACGGAATGAGGGTTGCATGGTGCAACAGGAGAAAGCGTGCTAAGAGTCACCAGGGATAGGGAGATGTGGAAGGCCATGATCGCCTACATTCTGAAAGGATAGGGCACATAAAAGAAGAAGAATATTCACCAAATCGAAATGATAGATTTTGTTTTGCTATATCCTGCGACAATTTTCTTTTTCTGTATGTCATATCCCTTCGAGACGTAGGCGATCATGACTTTCCACGTCTTCCTATCTCTGATGGCTCTTTCTCCTGCTACTCTACCCAAACCCCGCTCCGTCATCCACCTGCTCAGGCTCTTCAAATATGTTATGCCCTGTCTCTTTTTCCTTCTATCTGACTTCTGAGTATCAGGTTCTTGAAGCCGTCTTTCCTCATTGCATGTCCCAAGAACTTCAACTGTCTCTTCCGATGCTCAGTATTAATTTCTTTTTCGTTTTCATTCTTTCCAACACCTCAGGCATGCTTGATCCACGATATTCGCAGCATCCTTCTGTAAAACCACATTTCAGTTTACTTCAAGTTTTTCCTTCATCTTTGATGATATTGTCCAGGATTGCCGTATTAAAAAGCAGACATCACATAGCAATCCAGTACTCTCTTCTTTGTTTCTAGTGAAACTTTCCTGTCTCTTAAAAGCCTCTCTTAATCTATAACTGTTGAAGGAATATCATATTCTGTGACAAGAACATGTTGCTAGGGCAAACCTTCCCAATATATGTTATTATTAATGCCTTCATGATAAATGTCTATTTCGCTCTACAGATACCTTGTAAGCGTATCTTTGCAAGGCAATAAATCCACTAAGACGCGAAAGGTTACTGAGTGTTAGAGTATACAAGAAAAAAACAATTAAGAGGAGAGAAAATAAAAGAACATGAATTAAGAAGACAGTAGACAACAATTGACATTGCCTTTAAGTTTGTGAAGATCAAATCTGACTGAAAAGGAAGATGTGGGAAGAGAATTCCACAAGAACTGCAAAATGTGGAGACCTTAGCCCAATCTAGTCAGTCATTCAGTTAAGTGCCATACATGATTTACGTATGGGCGATAATATCTCTTTCGATTCATGACTAACTTTTTTCGCATTAGGTTACTTTCTGTGGAAGACTGGTTTTCAACTAAGACTATAAGTTCCAGTCTGTCATGCTATTTAATCCATAGCTAGGGGGATAAGATTTGGCTACCTTTCACAAGGGTATTTTTGAGTGAATTTAACAAACTCCGCTGGAATCTAGTCAGACAGTTAAGCGCCATACGTGATATACACTTGTGCGATCAATATAATGTATGAATTTCAATACCCAGTACAAGACTGTCTACTGTCACAAATAAATTCCCTATATGGGACACACTCAGATAGTCAGTCAGTCAGTTAAGTGCCGTACGTGATACACGCTTTAGGCGATCATGACTCCAAAGATACATGACTGACTGGGCAGAAGATTATCCCACAGTAGGTTGCCATTACTTTCTGATGTAGACTGGTTGCCATCCAAGGCTATAGAACCTAATCTGTCTTGTTATTTAACCCATAACTAGAGGGAAGAGACGAATTAATACCTTTCTCAATGTATTTGTGCGTAACTGAATGTAAGGAATTCAACTGTAATTCGAACACGGCACCCTGATTTGTGGTTCCGACTCGATATTCATAACGCACAACCTATCTAGTACTTTGTTTAAATTCATAAAGTCTACGTACCATAGCGAAGAGTTCATCAGAAGAATTAATATGAAATTTTTTTATAGAAAAGCTATTGGGTATCTATATTACGGCAATTGGAAATAACTGAAAACTTGAGGCCAGATTCTGACCAATAACATTGCAGACACAAGGATTTAATCGTGGTGTCGAAGAGTTGATATTATTGGACGCATCTAAACGTATCTTTAAATTCTTTATGCTTCATTTTATCTAAGAGACAAAATTTTTCAATATAACCAGAGGATGTAACTCGTATCTTGTTTCTTTCATTTCATTCATAAAATATTCTCTTCTTTTTCTGAACCACTTTATCGTCTTGTCGACGGTCTTAAATCTCTCAATTTCATTGACTTTCAGGAAACTCAAGGAGACGCGCATAGATTTTTGGACAACCAGGCGAATTTCCCAATTCTCTCATCGTCCATTACTGGATTTCTTTGATTGAAGTAGAATAATAATATTGTCTTTTATATTCGTCTACCTCTTGAAGAATTTCCAGAAAGTGAGTTGCTTTTGATGCTTTTGTTGAAGGTCTTCCAGAAAGTCTATTCCTTTCAAACGATTGAAAAACGCTTGTTGAAGTCTTTTCTAGAATATGGACTGATGGCAATAGATTTAAGGGCATGCTGAAGTCCTTCCTGAAAGTTTATCTCTTTTCAAAGTCCTTTGAGAAGAAGGTTGCTTTGGTTTGGTTTGTTTAGCAGCATACTAACCTCTACGGATTATTTAATGCCGAAATTTAAATATTTTTACATTTTCAGGGTATAGATATGTTTTTAGATATATAGTTTGGAGATCATAAAATGTATTTTTGGTACTTAAAAATAGATTTTTGCTGGTGGTTTCACCACAAAATCTAGTGTTAGTAATTTTACTATAAATATGTATTTATATATCTTTTTAGTGAAGCACTGATTGTCATTTTGCTATAAAAATGTCTTGTTGGTCATTTTACTATAAAAAATGTACTACTGATTTTTATTTGATGGTTCTCTATTTTTCCATAGCTAGGACCCTAACAGATGCTACCACCTCCGGATGAGGGTCGACATGGAAACAACAGCATTTAAAAGGTGGTTCGACGCTCTTCAAAACCTTCTCTTGACCAATCGGATGCCTTGCTGCCGGATTTAGTTCATCGTCATAGCCAGGATGATTGAGAAATAGGATTCTTCTCAGTGTATTGTTGAAAGCTTTCTAAATTGTGCCCCCTTTCAAAAGATGAAAGTATTTGTTGAAGGCCTTTCAGAAATTTTAATTCTTCCAATGGTTTTAATGGTTTGTTGAAGGATTTCCAGGACGTTCTTCCCTTTCAAAGAATGGACGTATTTGTTGAAGTATTTTTTTAAGTATTTTCAGAATGTGCATAAATCAATGGATTTAAATACTTGCTGAAGGCCTTCTAGAAGGTTCATCTTTTTCAAAGGCATTTGATAAGGTGGTCTCCTTTCAGTGTATTTAAGCATTTATTGAAAGCCTTAAAAAACGGATTTCTTTCCAAAGATTGAAATGCATGTTGAAAGCCTTCCAGAATTTTGAATTTTTTCAATGAATTTAAGTGACTGTTATAGGCTTTCAAGAACTTGGATATCTTTCAATGGTTTTATATGTTTTTAAGGCCTTCTAAGACGTTCTTCTCTTTCAAAGGATGGAATTGCTTGTTGATATATTTCAAAGAATTTATGCGTATCCCATTCATTAGATTGTTTGAACTGTCAGAACCAATCTTTTTTCTAGCCTTCGATGTTCGAATTAAATAACTGAGTAATTTTTATTCAAATTGCTTAAGGTGATTTTCTTTTAGCACTAGAAGATTTGGTTTATATTTTACGTCTGATTTTCAATTGAGATATGAAGAAAGAATTCAGTTCAATGTACACTACCGGCCATAATTATTAGTCCCCCCACGTGTTTGAAAAAATAATGTATTTCATAATATTTTTTTAGTATTTTTTGCCAAGTGAATAATTGCAAATGAAAATAAAATGGTTCTTTTGTTAATACTGCACAATAACATGTGCATCAAATTAATTTACAAGTATTTAATAATTACCTATATTGCAGTTTCATTAATGAAAGAATGAAGAACATTTAGGGTGATTCGGATGAGTTCATTCTTGCTTCCTCGCCTTGGAAATGTTTTCAAAGTAATAATAACAAAAGGACCATTCTATTTTCATTTGACATTAAATACTAAAAATAGTTTGAAATAAATTATTTCTTTTAAAAAACTGGAGTGGCCTGATAGTGGCTGGGAGTGTATATTGTGGCAACTTTTTAGCAAAATTAAAATATTTCCGTCTATGTTATAGTGGAACGTCCTAGCATACCCCATAACGAAACGATCCAGTCTATAAAGGACAGTGACAAGCTGGCCTAGAGCGAACTGAGAGGCATACGTCATAGGCGAAGGCATTTTCTACTTGATAGATTATTCCGCTCCTATTCGTTGATTGCTATTGTATACTTTATGGTTTATTGTACCGTCGTATAATAAATCCCTGCGATCTATTTCCCGTGTTAAGTATCACTCTTACCCGTATCTTTCTCTGATATTCCTTCCGGGATATATCAGTTCCTTCCGGGATATATCAGTGCCTTCCGGGATATATCAGTTCCTTCCGGGATATATCAGTTCCTTCCGGGATATATCAGTTCAAAATATTTCGATTCAGCAATAATTGACTTTTTTTGGAAAACTTCCTCGTTTTAATGTTGCCTACAAAATTCATCCACTGGTATAGTATGTGGCCTACCTTAAAAAAACGTAATATAAGGAAGTATTATAACTCACAAGTAATGGTTAGGGTTAGTGTTCGGATGGACACGAGAAGGAAACTGATACTTAACATCAAGAATAAACAGCTGAAGTTTCTGGGACTTGTAGTAAGGAAGAACGGCTTAGGGAATCTGATGCTCACGGGACGGATAGAAGGAAAGAGAGAGACAAAGGAAAGCAACGCATGGTATACTTGATTGACTTGTGCAGATGAATGGCAGAGCAGAGTTTGAGTAGTATAAGGGGAGAAGTGTTGCTAAGAGCTACAAAGAGCAGGGAGATGAGTAGAGACGAAGTTACATTAAGACGTAAGACTTTAATGAACAACAAACAAGGACCGGCTATCTTCTACTAAAGAGTTTCTGGACAAGGGCAGATAAACATACTGAAAAAGAAGAGTTTATGCAGAGATCATTAAAAGGGAAGAGGTTGGACATTTAAGTAAGAATATGACAGCCATGATTGTCTACGTCCTAAAGGAACACGGCACATAGAATAAGAAGAATGATTAAGGTTTATGGTTAGCAGTAGGCCAGGATTTTTTTGTTTTTTGTTTTTTAATCATTTCTTCCCAAGCACGGCATATCACTGCCACTATTGCGCAGGGGGTTACATAGGGGAAAGTGATGAGAAAGAGTGGTTAGTTATAGGAGATTTCGGAAGGAAGGTGGTGGACGGATGAGGATACCGAGGATTGGGGTTGGGTAGATGGGTAAAGTGTTTGAGGGAATGGATGCGAGTTAGTGGGATAGATGTCTATTGACCTTACATTTAGATTCCTGAAGATTGTAGCTGTCGGGGAACCAAATATATGGAAGGGAAATCCACAGGCAGGAAGTGCGAGAAAAGAAGCTGTAACAGTAGAAATTGCGTTAGGGTTAAGGTTATGAAAAATAATTAGTTTCAATAGATAGCCGAATACTTACATTATTTACATTATTCGGACTATTGTCCTCATGTTTTAACTTACAGGGTTGGAGGGGGATAACTCTTGATGACCAAAAGAGGCACTACTACGCAAGGAATGAAGTTCATATAACCCATTGATTGTAATAAAGGCTTCGGTTCGAAATTTCTAGCACCTGAAGAAGGCCGGAGCGGACAACGGCCGAAATGTCGTACAAATGGCAACAAAAATGAGGACAGTAGTCCGCATAATGTAAATACTGTAAATACTACCTCATCTTACCAATATAGTCAAATACTAAAGCCGAATACTTATATCTATAAATATACTCTTAATGAGGTACAACAAATTCAAACTGGCTAGGCCACATGCAATGCCAGAATCAAAGGCCCGTACTATAACGGCACCAAATAATATATAGAAATTAGCATAAAGTAAACATGAGAGTGGGCAAGCGAGAGAGAGAGAGAGAGAGAGAGAGAGAGAGAGATGGGGGGATTTACGTGGTAAATTGAGGCGTGTTCGAGAGATAAGAGTGGAGAGAAGAGAATAGAAGAGAGGGTGCAGAGAAAGAGCAGGGGAATAATAGAGAGCAAGAATGAAGGAGAGATTGCAAGGAGGGGATAAAGAGAGAGAAGAAAAGAATGGTATAGTGAGAGAATAGAGGAAGAGAGAGAGAGAAAAACAGACGAAAAAGGAGAGATAAGAGAAAATGTGAAAGAGGAGGAGGAAATGGTGAGAGAAGAGAGTGGAAAGAGAGAGCTGTTTGAAGAGAGAGAGAGAGAGAAAGAGGGGAGTGAAAATAGGGGGCTGACGGAGAGTACGAAGAAAGAGGAATAAAAATAACGAGATAGGGAGAGGAAAATGAAAAAGAGAATGTAGAGAAGATAAAGAAGGAAAAGAAATAAAGAAAGAAAGAGAATGGATGTGACACAGATGAAAAAAAAAAAGAAACATGAAAGGGAGAAGTCTAAAACTAATACTAAATCTAAAGAGCGACACGTAAAGAGAACGTCGTCTGACGCATTTGTCAAAGAAAGCCTCTGATTTTGTTAGAGAAAATACACTGAAATCCGAAGGCGAATTGACACGGCGAAGGAAGCATTCCAGAAGTTGAGTAAAGTATTAAGAAACAGGACAATTTCTCTAGAAACAAAGAAGTGAGTACTGGATTGCCATGTAATGTCAGTTCTTCAATATGGCAGTAAATGCTGGACAATATAATCGAAGATAAAGGAAAAACTTGAAACAGCTGAAATGTGGTTCTACAGAAGGATGCTGCGAATATCATGGATCGAGCATGTGAGCAATGATGAGGTTTTGGAAAGGATGGAAACGAAAAGGAAATTAATACTGAGCATCAGGAAGAGACAGCTGAAGTTCCTGGGACATGCAATGAGGAAGAAGGGTTTGGAGAACCTGATACTAACAAGCCAGATAGAGGGAAAAAAGAGACAAGGGAAATCAGTGGAAAACATATTTGAAGGGCCTGAGCGGGTGGATGACAGAATGGGGGTTGCGAGATATTACAGGAGAAAGAGACGTGGAAGGCCATGATCGCCTACGTCCTGAAAGGAGAGGACACAAAGAAGAAGAAGAAGAAGAAGAAGAAGAATTGGTGTGGTTGCCTACTGCTTTCTCCAAGGTTTGAGATTCAGAGTTTTTCTTTGCTTAGAACAGTTGCCACCTACCCTGCTACTTAATCTCCAGCTGGTAGAAAATGATTCATATCTTTCGCAAAGGAATTCGTTCAAATTATGAGCTCGTCTGTTGTTTGAACGTGACTCACTGATTTTAATTTGTAGTTTGATATTCGTCGCATTATCTATACATTCTCTGATACTGTTAAACCATAACAGTTAGTAATTTACTTTTGATGAACCTTAATAATTTATAATTTACTGATAATAAAACTTAATAGTAATTTACTCTTAGTAACTCTTAATAGTACTTTACAGTTAGTAAATCTTAATAGTTCGTAATTTACTTTTTGGAAGAACTTTATTCTTAGTAATTTACTACTAAAAAACATAATAGTTAGGTATTTACTTTTATATAATTTATTAGCAATTAACTGTTTTTAAACCTGAGCAATTAATAATTTACAAACAGTAAACCTTAATAGTTTGCAATTTACTTTTAATAGATGTTTAGTGTTAATAATTTACTGTTAATAAACCTTAAAATTAACTTACTGTTATTAAAACTTAATAGTAAGAATTTTTCTTTTAATAAACCTTAATACTTAGTGATTTACTGTTAGTAAATCTTAATAGTAATTTACTATTACTAAACTTTAATAAATTTTATAGTAATTTACTGTTAGTAAACCTTAATAATTCGTAAATTACTTTTAGCAGATTTTTATTGTTGATAATTTACTGTTAGTATATCTTAATAGTAATTTATTGTTTGTAAAGCATAATAGCATTTTATCTAAACTTATTTATAAATGAAACTTTGTCTGTGTGTGTGTGTGTGTGTGTGTGTGTGTGTGTGCGTGTCTGTGTGCGTGTCTCCCTTACCTATAGATTCCGAAACGGCTGAAACGATTTTCTTGAAAATTTTCACAGTTGTACAATAAGCGTCTGCGAGTGTTCTTAGCTAGGTTTTGTGTCGAGGTACTCCCAATAAATATCGAAAATAGATAAAAAAAATCAGGTTATAGGAGTGGTCCGATTTTAATCAAATTTGATAGACTCATAGACAAAGACATAAGAAACGATATTCAGAAGTTTCAAGGTTGCAGTTCTTACAATAGTGCATAAAATCGATAATATATATTTAAAATGTAAGATGTTTGTGTGTGTGTCTGTTTATCTACCTGTATGTCTGTATTTTTTTTCAGCCCTTTTATTTTAGTTTTTGCTTCGGGTTTGGCTCTAAGTAGGTATGATTGTAGTTCTTAATCTCAGCCATTATACCATTTACTCAGCGGACTTATTTAACCTTCAAAATTCAGTTTACAACGAAAAAAACTTATTTGATATCGATACCAAGAAATCAAAATTTGACTTGCATCCATTCATTTTTCTTTCAGTCTACGGTTTCGCTTTAACTGGAAACAACTATTGCGTCCGAAGAGTCTGAGCTCCAGGACCATGGATTAGTTTTAAAGCTTTCATTACACCCGAGCAACGCCGGGCTATACTGCTAGTAAAAATATAATCTTATATTTTTATTCGTCGCCGGTGACGCATGGATGGAATAGGAGTGCGACCGGAGAGGGATAGCATATACGAGGAAGCCGTCGTTAGCCGTCGTTAGCCGTCGTTAGCCAGTCTCTGTCCCTTTAGCCAAAACTTCTAGATTTTATATAGTCTGAAAACTCCTATGCATTTTACTTTTTCGGCTTGTAGTTTTTGTTGATGTCATTTACGGCCGGATATGTGTGTCAGCTCCCCTTTTCCTTGGTTGACTTTTATCTATGGTCGGATGTATCTGTCAACTATATCTTTGCCGCTCATAGCTTTTCAAGCCAGTTGTCGGTTGTGTGTTTTCTGTTGTTGCACTTTGTTAACATCCTCTACGGCCGGATATAGCTGTCAACCACCCTCGTCCTTTGTTCACCTTACCTACGCCCGGATCTACCTGTCAATTTCCTCTGTCATTAAAAGGTAATATATTACACCTCTTCAGACGTATATTGCGTTCGGCAATCTGTTTACTCTTACAATCTCTTTTTTTTCTTCAACCCCCATCGATATTCCCATGTCTGTCCGCGTTAATCCACTGTAGAACCACGCCTCTTTTATATCTGCGAGGAGATTATCCGGAGTATAGCATATGTAGTGATTATATAGTAGTTTAGCATTCTTTTGATTTGGGTCCTGGGTGTGACGGTAAACTGCATCCAGCAGCAAGGCCTCTGATTAGAAGGTTGTAAGAAGCATGGAACCACCTCTTTATTGCTGTTCTTCTCAGGTTCACCCTGGCCCGGAGTGGTAGCACCTGTTAGATCCCCAGCTATGGGCAAATAGTATAATAAGGTATAATAATAGTATAAATAGTCAAGGCACTGTGGAAGTATAAAAATACACTTTTATAGAAATATGTACTTAAAAATAGACTTTATAGAAAATGTACGTTTTTGAAGGAAAAATAAAAAAATAAAAACAAATATTATCAACAATACAATTTTTAAGAAATAATTATTACCATACCACATATTTGAAGGAAAAATAATTATTCTAAGCAAAAAATTTTTGAATACAAAACTAGAAGACATTTTCAGTTTTCTAAAATAAAAAAGAATAAAAACAAAACATTTTCATTAAAATCTAACTAAATCAACCTTCTCACTATAACGGAACATTTAAGAAAATACCTTAAAACCCCACCTTTTTGGGATTAAATAACCCCCAGAGGTTGATATGCCGTTAAAAATACTCAAATTCTTTTGTTTTGTTTCTAAGGGCACTTTCATATCACTTAGCATCTTGCTTAGTTTCTGAATAACACTATTCTCTTGCATTTTGGGATTTCTGTGTCACGCATCCTGTCGATCCTTACTAAAATACCCAGATTTTTAGAGTTACAACATAGGCTACCACATCTGTTGACAACAATGTATTCTATTTTCTTACAACTAATAGATTGTCCTTTCTTCTTGCTTTCATTTCTTCTCTAGCCTCATATTTCTTTCAATTTTATAACTGAGTCTTTAGTGACCTATGTTAAGCTGTCAAGTTGCTAGATGTAAAGATGATTTCTCTCAATAATAAATCCTAATAAATGTTTCTTAATATTTTGGATGATGAGTTATCATTATTCACATGCAGAATATTGTCTCCATCTTTGTTGATATTATCACTAGGTTTCGGCAATTGTGCTTTCCAAACATTATCAGTGTAAACTTCAAAGAATTTTTAATTGAACCTTTTATTCGATTTTTATTTATTTAATTGTGTTTCTTATAATCATATCGCCTCAAGCAAGGCAGTTTAGGGCCACTGGTACGCAGGAGGTTTCGTAGGAGGAAGCTTATGAGAAAAAGTGACAGGTCATAGAGGGTGTCAGGAAGAAGGATGAGAACACTGATGAGAGTGGAGTGGATGGAGAAAGCAGCATGAGAGAGAGGATGCAAGTTAGTGAGATAAGAGATGACTATTGACTTTACATTTAAATTCTTGGAGATTGTAGCTGTCGGGAAAGCAAGTAAATGGAACGGAATTCTACAGGCGGGAAGTGCGAGAAAAGAAGCTGATGGAGTAGAATTTGCGTTTACATTTTATTGGTTTCACATTCAGTGGATGGCTAATCTTGTGGCTCGAGTAAATTTATATATAGAGGGCACCAGTGAGCTAAGTTCATCGGAGCAGAAGCCGTGAAAGTATTTGTAGAAGAGACAAAGAGAAGTCACATTGCGCCGGTGAGAAAGTGACTGTATCTGAGCTGCCGAGTCGGGATCGATCACATTACAGATTCTCCGTTGGATTTTGTCAAGGACCCCTAGGTGGATAGCAGAGGCACCCGACGAGATATGGCAGCAGTATTCAATGCACGGGCAGATGCAAAGTCAGGATCGATCACATTATAGATTCTTCGTTGGATTTTGTCAAGGAACCCTAGGTAGATAGCAGAGGCACCCGACCAGATATGGCAGCAGCATTCAATGCACAGGCAGATGCAAAGTCGGGATCGATCACACTATATATACTCTGTTGGATTCTGTCAAGGACCCCTAGGTAGATAGTAGGGATACCCGACCAGATTTGGCAGCAATATTCAATGCAAGGGCGGATGCTAAGTCGGGATCGATCATATTACAGATGCTCTGTTGGATTTTGTTAAGGTCCCTTAGGTAGATAGCAGGGGCACCCGACCAGATATGGCAGAAGTATTCAATGCACAGGCAGGGATCGATCACATTACAGATTCTCCGTTGGATTTTGTTAAGGGTCCTTAGTTGGATAGCAGGGACACCCAACCAGATATGGCAGCAGTATTCAATGTACGGGCGGATGCCAAGTCGAGATCGATGACATTACAGATTCTCCGTTTGATTTTGTCAATGATCCCTAGGCGGATAGCAGAGGCACCCGACCAGATAGTTATTAGTATTCTCATTCCGCTGATTCTGCGTATCTAGTCCTGCTACAAAGCCTTGTTGTCATTTGCTCTCTTTCCTTTTTCTTTCTAACATTCTATTTATCTTTCCCCATGGATAAATCCAACGTATACTTGTCTTACTTCTTTTTCTATTTACAGTATTTACATTATACGGATTATTAATCTTTGTTGCTATTTGTACAACGTTTCGGCCGTTATACGCTCCGGCCTTCTTCTTGCTATGAATTTCGAACCGAACCATTTATTACAATCACTAGGGTATAACATTCTCCAAAAATACTAGAGAAAACAATTAACATAACATATACTAGAGAAAACAAACTGCAATATGAACTCTGGTAAAAAAAAAGTTTACTGGACATTAGGTTTACAAGTCTCAAAAAATTCAGTTGTTCTTGTCCATAAGGACAGATTGCTCAGCCGTTGGTTAGTGCCTGTGACTTGACCCAAAGAGTTGTGAGTTTAATACCAGGCTAAAGCAGTGGTGAACAAGTAACATGCAGGGTTAGAGGGAGATAACTCATGACTTTCAATAAGAGGCTTTACGCAAGGAATGAGGATAGTATACCTCAGTGATTGTAATAAAGGTTTCGGTTCGAAATTCCTAGCACTCGAATAAAGCCGGAGCGTACAACGGCCGAAACGTCGTACAAAAGGCAACAAAGATTAGGACAATAGTTCGAATAATGTAAATACTGTAAATACTACCTCATCTCAGAAATATAAACAAATCTCTTTCTATTGTGGTAGATTCATTGAACTCATTCTTTATCCTCGCACACTTTTTTTTTCAGACAATAGTGATAATAAATTAAGCTTAAAATATTGAGGTTAATGCACGAATATTCATGGAGTTTGATGTGAATAGATTTCTAATGGACGTGGCCAATGCAAACCGCCAGATGTTACTTGTGTGAAATCTCAATGGCATGTGACAAATGATGTTTAAAATCATGAGCAAGTTCACCGGCAACAGCGTTCCAACGTTATCAACTAATTACATTTGCGTGAGTTAACATGCGGGTGTATTTACTGTATAGTAATGTGTATTTCATTTTCTATATCCGGGTGGGGGTGATCAGTAGAAACCATCACGGCATTATTTACAGGCTTTAACATGCCATCTCGCGGTCTTGTTGAGTTTTAGTTTCACAATCTATCTATCTATCTATCTATCTATCTATCTATCTATCTATCTATCTATCTATCTCATCTATCTATCTATCTATCTATCTATCTATCTATCTATCTATCTATCTATCTATCTATCTCAGTCTGTTCATATCTATCTATCTATCTATCTATCTATCTATCTATCTATCTATCTATCTCAATCTGTTCATATCTATCTATCTATCTATCTATCTATCTATCTATCTATCTATAATTATTAGACCACCGTTTTTTTAAGGATATGATATATTTCATACTATTTTTAGTATTTATTGCCAAACGAAAATAGAATGGTTCTTTTGTTATTATTACTTTGCAAAATTTTACAAGGCAATGAAGCAAAGATGAACTCGTACTAATCACTCTAAATTTTCTTCATTCTTTCATTGATGAAACTGCAATATAGGTAATTATTAAATATTTACAAATTCATTTGATACACGTTATTGTGCAATATTAACGAAAGAACCATTCTATTTTCATTTACAATTATTCACTTGGCAATAGATATTAAAAAATAGTATGAAATACATCATTTTTTAAACACTGGGATAGCCTAATAATTATTGCCGGTAATGTATCTATTTTTTATTGATTTCACCCCATGTAAGGCAGTAAAGCCAATAAGACGCAAGGGGCTTACTGAGTGTGGGAGAATTAAACACAGAAGCGTTAAAAGTCACCAAGAAGAGGTAAAAGTAATCAGGATGGCAATAGATAGCTGGAAGGGGGTTCTACAATCGAGAAGTGCGAGAAACGAAACGGTTAATATAGAACTTAAGATTTTATCTGGACAATTCAACTGTAAATTGATGAGATCCCAACATAAAATATGTTGTTTTTGACGCCATTAATGTTTATGTGGATGTGCGTTGTGGTGCAGTGGATATCCGCTCGGAACGACAACTCGGGGAGCGGAGTTCGAATTCCAGTTGAATTCGTTGTATTCAATTACGCGCAAATACCCTTGGGAAAAGTATTAATCCGTCTATTCCTTCCAGTTATGGGTTAAATAACAGGACAGATTGGGGTCTATAGCCTTGGCTGGCAACCAGTCTACCGCAGAAAGCAATGGCAACCTACTGCGGGATAATCTTCTTCCTAGTCAGTCATGTCTCTTTCGAGACATGATCACCCAAGCGTGTATCACGTATGACATTCAATTGACTGACTGCATGTTTATGCGCCTAAACCACAATAACCACTTTTGTCTTAGTGGCTTTAATACCTTGCAGTGGGTGAAACCAATTAAAAACATTCCATCATCAAACTTTATTGTATATATTCCTAATGAATATAACGTATGTCTACCTGAAACAAAAGGCGTGTGTGTGAAAGTGTTCGTAAATCAACATGCGAAAAACCATCAGACGTAATGGCTAATGAACAGACACACACACACTCTCTCTCTCTCTCTCTCTCGCGCGCACACACACACACACACACACACACAGTATTTACATTATTCGAATTATTTTCTTCATCTATGTTGTCATTTGTACGACGTTTCGGCGGTTGTACCCTCCGGCCTTCTTCAGGTGCTAGGAAGGACAAGAACAACTAAATTTTTGGCACCTATAAACCTTTGCAAAGAATGAGAAGGATATACCCCAGTGATTGTAAGAAAGTGTTCTGATCGAAATTCCTAGCACCTAAAGAGTGTCGGGGTGTACAACTGCCAAAAGTTTATAAGTCCCAAAAATTGTTCCTTAAGGACACATGGCCCAGTGGATATAGACGTTGGTTAGTTCCTGTGACTTGACTCAAAGAGTAGTAATTTGCAGAGTTAGAGGGAAATAACTCATGACTTCCAAACTTTTTGTTATTACTATTCAAGGAATGATATCCTTCAGTCATTGTAATAAAGGGTTCGGGTCGAAATTCGTAGCACCTGAAGAAGGCCGGAGCGTACAGCGGTCGAAATGTCGTACAAATGGCAACAAAGATGAGGACAATAGTCCGAATAATGTAAATATCGTAAATACTACCTCATCTCAGAAGTATAGAAAAATACGCACGCACACACAGACACTGAAATATACACCATCGTCTAAATCCCACATAGACAGACGAGAATTATTATAGAATTACAAACAAATATACATTAAGCAATAATTTAAAAAATTCTGTTAAGCTTGGAATTCTTTAATTTCTTTGATTTTCGAATAGACGAATCGTCTCTCCTTGAATTCCGAACGCCATAAATAATACTAACGTTTCTTTAATAAAGTCAAATGTACGTGAAACATGATTAGCCAATGAAAATATATCAGCACAACAGTAAATATACCAGAATTTCTTTTTTCTTTTTATACATAAGTGATTCTCATGTTACAAATGTTATATTAAGAAACGCTTCCTAACATTCTATCGGATCCCGAGCCATATTTGATTTGTATATCTATAACACTATTTTAGTATGTGGAAAAAAAGATAATATTATTTTAGTACAACGGAGCGGAAGAAATTATTATTAGTTGCATTATTGTGTTTCCCGATATGAGCAGAGTAAAAAAAATATATTGCAAAATCAAAATATTGCAGACTGAATATATTGCTGAGAAGAGAATAAAAAGATATATTTTGCAGTTGTAAAGCGACAGGTTAGATAGGGTCATCATATTGTCGGTCATTTTGTGATATAAAGAAGCTTTTGCAACCGATAAAATCGGAAAATAAACAGTATGACTACTGTTTATTTTTTGATTGTCGAAAATTTTTGATGGGGCAAAGAAAGGTTAAATCCTCAATTTCTGAATTCGTTGGGAAACGATTTATTAGCTTAAAAACTTAATGTAATCATTTGAATCAGAAGAAGACGGAAAGAAATGACGTCAACAGAAATATTGCTATTTAAATAAAAACCAAAGGAAATAAAATCACACCGCCTCAGTGAGGGCGGGAATAATTTCATTTGTTAAAGATTTAATTTGCATGGACACTCCGTGTCTGTCATGCACCTTCCAAGAGAATGTGGGACATGCATAAAAATAAGGTCTCCTAGGGCCAAAATCAGTCACGTTCGAGACTTGGGACCAATCGAGATGTAACGACAAAGAGATAGACGGTTCCCACTAGGGACCCAAGAACATACGAAAAGAGTTGTCGCTTCCCATAGATCTCCTGACCAAAGTTGTAAAGTAGCCTGCCGCCGAAATATTGTTGAGAAGACAAACATTACTCTTAATTAAAAAAAAAATCTTCGCTCCGTTGTAAGGATAAGAAATTGAGGACTATTATATTCTATTTCTTTTTGTTGTTTCTTTTTTTGTATATAAAGACTTTTCCGCAACTTATTCAGACGTCCTTGAATTTATTAATTAATTAATTTATTTATTTATTTTTTTGGTGCTGTTTTTCATTAACCCAAGTGTACACACGCGTCCAGTCTGGTTCGACGTGGTAATGATACAGCTAGCAAAATTTCAACGTGCCTTCCTTGGGATCAAAATTCACAGCATGGGCAAGGAGGGACACTGTTCTAATAGACGACTTGAAGACCAGCTACTGTGTCGAAGCTATTACGAAAAGCGGTCATTGTCTGTCGTCATATATTAAAAAACTTGACTTACTGCTGACTCTTTCTTTTTTCAGATAATATTTCTTTCAATAATTGTTACCCATAAGCCCAATTAAAATGATTACAATAGAGCAATGTACCTCATGTTACTGTATGAGATAAACTATGAAAAAGAACAATTAAAATTACACACGATGAGAAATAGATAATCTTTGATAATAGAAGCAGAGAGTAGACCAGCCGTTAGATGAAAGTAAATCACCAAAACAATACCCAAACATTCACTACACCCTAAAAAGTTAATGCTTACTGGATGGTAATCTTTCAAAGGGGTTATTCATTATTTCTTCTTGCCTCGAGGAAAAACAATAACAACAACCTCGTATTGTGAAGAAATTGCGCGTAAGTTCGAGAAATTGAAAAAGAAACTGCCTAGACTTGTGAATGGAGATGGCCCAATGTTACGGCACGACTGCACACTACTCAATCAGCTGTTGAAAAACTGCTTAGATTTAATTATGAAATTTGACTCATCCTCTGTATTCACATGATATCTCTTCTACTGATTATCACATATTTAAGCATTTTTAGCTTTTCATACGCAATAAAACATTCTCTAATAAAGAAGAGGTAATTGAATCATTTGAACTGTTCATCCCGTTAAAGGATGAGAATGTTTTTAAAAGATGCGATCCCGAATTTAGAGGTACGTTGAAGAATAGTCATTCATCAACATAGTACCTCTTCGACTAAATAAATTAGTTATTTCACATCTCAGAAGCATTTTATTAATTTCTTATGAATTTTGTCATTTCATATATGACAACCAAATATGTATGTGTGTGTGTGTGTGTGTGTGTGTGTGTGTGTGTGTGTGTGTGTGTGTGTGTGTGTGTGTGTGGTTGTATGTGGTTGTATGTGGTTGTGTGTGTGTATGAGGGTATGTAAGTATGTAGGCAAGTAGGTATTGGTGTAAAAGGTAACCTGTCCAGATCTAAGCCATCTTGCCCCCTCTCCTAACTCAAATGTGTATGTCTATGGTTACAAACTGCTGGTGGATTAGTTTAGACAAAACAAATTCTAATTCCCTACAACCACCACTTACATCTCACATGCCCCAAAATAAATCGTTTCCACCATTTATTTTCAGTTCCACATATCAGCCGAAGAGGAGCAGTTCTGCTCCGAAACATGAAAATTTTTGTAGTGATACTATGCTTTTATAAACCATCGTAACAACTATTACAATATAAAGCTCTATCTACACTGTATCGAGCACTCTTTATAAAAGTAAATCTAACTGTCCTGTCACTTTCTTACAATATATATATATTTACATATATTTTTAATAAATAAAAATTCGAAAAAGCAATTTTCAAGTTTTAGGCTCTCACATACAGCCATTTTATGGTAAGATAAATAGATTGAATTCATTAATAGCTATATCCATATATTCAAAATAGCCAAAAAAGGAAATTCCTTGATTCGAAACCTTAACCCTAACCCTGTTTTATGTCAATTACTTAAAACGTGAGAATATTTTATCTAAATTTGATTGGATTTATATTTTGCTGGTTTCACTGTTATAAAATATAAAAAAATGAACCCACACATGCACACACGGACAGACAGACACACACACACATACACATGCGCGCGCGCGCGCACACACACACACACACACATATATATATATATATATTAATGCAGGTTTCATTGAATAATATAGACAAGTTTTGTCTATTAATTTTGTGTAGGATCCGTTCATACCGTCTGATATACTTGATGGTGATGCCGTTGAAAGACAACAAAAAATCACAGTATTTGTTGAATTTTTTATCGGGTCTAAGCTTTCGACTCACATAAGCCATTATCAAAGAGTAAATATTAACACACAGTAAACATAGAACATTTAAGCTATTAACAATAAAGATAATTGAATTGAAAATATAAGTCCATCCCTACCGTGGCGGATGGCCGAAGACAGTGACAAAATAGTGGTGTTGTTGTCCCTGGTCTGATTACAGACATTTGAGTACGTTGTTGGAAATATCGAAATTGATTGTATTCAAACCAGGTTTAAATTGTTTAATGTAGAGTGCTTCGAGGATTTTTAGTTTCTGCTTATTATTTTCTTGTTTGAGTATGTACGTGTTATCAACAAGCGTTTTTCTCAGAAGTGTGCGTTGATAACCGTGTTGTTCTAAATGACGGAATATATTTGAATTTTTATTTAAGTGCAACGTCAGACGCCGTGAGAGCGAATTTGTGGTGTGGCCGATGTAGATATTATTGAGGTTGTTAGAGATACATTCTCTAAATGGACATATGAATTTATATACTACATTGGGTTTTGCAAATCACTAACGGTGGGGGAAGAGTCGTTGCGGACAAATAAATTAGATGTAGTGGATTTAGTGTAATATATAATGAACTTAATTCTTTGAAATATGAATATATATTAATATGAAATTCATTCACTAATATAATTGAGTGTGTATATATATATACAACGTGACGGAGTCTCCATGGGTTCAGTGCTTGGTCTGATTTTTAGTAATTTCTACTTGTCTAACCTTGAAAATACTACCTTTGCAAAATTTACAAAACCATCAATATATCTACGATATGTTGATGATATCCTACTATCAATTAAAAATATTGATGAAATCTTACAACTTCAAAAACAGTTTCAAAATAACTCAGTTTTAAAATTTACTTATGAACTTAGCAAAGATAACAAAATTCCTTTTCTTGATATATTAATTAACACTGACAACAATAAATTTACTATCTCACCGTATCAAAAACCCACTAATAAAAATCCCTCCACACTCAATTATATTAGTGAATGTCCCCACTATTACAAAATAGCCCTTATAAAAAATCTATTATATCGTGCAAAAGTCAATTCATCTACAAATCAGATCTTCTACAGTGAACTAAAAAACATAAACCAGACACTCATCAATAATAATTTTCCCAACTACATAGTTGAACAAATACATTATTTTCTTAAAAAGCTTAACATGGAAAAAACAACACATGATACTAACCCAACCAATCCTAAACATATCACTCTCTTATACCGTAGCCAGATGCACTCCAACTACCAACTAGATGAAAACATCCTAAAAAAACTCATAAATACTAATATTTCTCCGACAGACTCTAACAAAAGAATTAAGTTCATTATATATTACACTAAATCCACTACATCTAATTCATTTGTCCGCAACGACTCTTCCCCTACCGTTAGTGATTTGCAAAAAACCAATGTAGTATATAAATTCATATGCCCATTTAGAGAATGTATCTCTAACAACCTCAATAATATCTACATCGGCCACACCACAAATTCGCTCTCACGGCGTCTAACGTTGCACTTAAATAAAAATTCAAATATATTCCGTCATTTAGAACAACACGGTTATCAACGCACACTTCTGAGAAAAACGCTTGTTGATAACACGTACATACTCAAACAAGAAAATAATAAGCAGAAACTAAAAATCCTCGAAGCACTCTACATTAAACAATTTAAACCTGGTTTGAATACAATCAATTTCGATATTTCCAATAACGTACTCAAATGTCTGTAATCAGACCAGGGACAACAACACCACTATTTTGTCACTGTCTTCGGCCATCCACCACGGTAGGGATGGACTTATATTTTCAATTCAATTATCTTTATTGTTAATAGCTTAAATGTTCTATGTTTACTGTGTGTTAATATTTACTCTTTGATAATGGCTTATGTGAGCCGAAAGCTTAGACCCGATAAAAAATTCAACAAATACTGTAATTTTTTGTTGTCTTTCAACGACATCACCATCAAGTATATCAGACGGTATGAACGGATCCTACACAAAATTAATAGACAAAACTTGTCTATATTATTCAATGAAACCTGCATTAATATATATATATATATATATATATATATATATATATATATATATATTAGTTCCTCTCTATATATAGTATTCCCGCAGATTGTATCACAGCTCATCAGTACGGTTAGACATCCGATTGCTTTTTACCCAGGATTGAAGCTGGACGCATGTAAAAGTATATTCAGTTATAATCCGAGCTTAAGAACAGTATGCTTAAGTGAAGAAGACAAGAGGAAAACTATATTTTAATCGCCTATTTTGTTTTGTTTATAGATACGTTAATTAACGTTAGATTTTGTCAACAATATATATATATATATATATATATATATATATATATATATATATATATATATATATATTAGTTCCTCTTTACTTGCGCTGAATTGATTATATATATATCATTTAGTTCCTCCTTACTTGGGCTCAATTGATTATATATATATATAATTTAGTCCCTCCTTACTTACTTTGAATTGATTATATATATATATATATATATATATATATATATATATATATATAATTTAAAATATAATATATAATATTTATGGTGTTACCAAGCTCACGTTTGTTGATATCGACAATGTGAACAGGGAAATCAAGCCCGCATTTTGAAGGCTTGAAAATCAAGGAAAGCGTCAGTGACAATTTGTATGTCCTCTCTATCTCTCCATATATATATATATATATATATATATATATATATATATATATATATACTATCGGCCATAATTATTAGGCTAATCCACTGTTTAAAAACATACTATTTTTTAGTATTTATTGCCAAGTGAATAATTGTAAATGAAAAATAGAATAGTTATTTTGTTAATACTGCACAATAACATGCGCATCAAATGAATTTATAAACATTTAATAATTACCAATATTGTAGTTTCATCAATAAAAGAATGAATAAAATTTAAGGTGATTCGGACGAGTTCATCTTCGCTTCTATGCCTTGTATAATTTTGCAAAGTAATAATAACAAAAGAACCGTTCTCTTTTCATTTAGAATTATCCACTAATAATAGTATGAAATACATCATTTCTTTTAAGAAATTGGGGTGGCTTAATAATCATGGCCGGTAGCGCTTCTTCAAGGCACTATATATGACAACAGGATTCTGCCACACAAGCAGGCGAACTCAGTCCTGGATGTCAGACAATTTCAGCAAATACCTCACACCTTATATTTGGCCACCTAACTCCACCGACTGGGATATCCTTGATTATTGTGTGGAACACAGTTGAGCGAGAGACCAGCAAAACTCATTGTAACACCAAAGATGAATTGCAGGCAAGGATTATGGCAGCATTCATCAAGTTAACCAAGGAGACCATCCAGAAGAGTTGCAGGAGATTTTGAAGTCGTCTTTGCAAAACCAGGATTTCATAGGTCATTGTGAATTTTTGTAAAAGTGAAAAAGAATGTTGATTTTAATTCTTAATTTCTTATCCCTACGGAACGACTCCTGTTTCTGTCTTTAATATATATATATATATATATATATATATAGTCATCAGCAGACAGATATCTTTCTCTATATCACAGCACATCAGTACTGTTAGACATCCGATTGCTTCTAGCCAGGATTGAAACCCGATCGAATTGTCATCAGTCGTCGATTCTATCTCTGAGCTTTGGGCGTTCGATATATATATATATATATATATATATATATATATATATATATATAGTCATCAGCAGACAGATATCTTTCTCTATATCACAGCACATCAGTACTGTTAGACATCCGATTGCTTCTAACCAGGATTGAAACACGATCGAATTGTCATCAGTCGGCGATTCTATCTCTGAGCTTTGGGCGTTCGGTATATATATATATATATAGTCATCAGCAGACAGATATCTTTCTCTATATCACAGCACATCAGTACTCTTAGACATCCGATTGCTTCTAACCAGGATTGAAACACGATCGAATTGTCATCAGTCGGCGATTCTATCTCTGAGCTTTGGGCGTTCGGTATATATATATATATATATATATATATATATATATATATATATATTAGTCATCCACATACAAGCCTGTTTCGCTGTATCACAGCTCATCAGTGACACATCCACTTGCTTCTGGCCGGGATCGAAACTCGACCGATTTGTTTTCAGTCGGAGTCGCTACCCACTAAACTATGGAATCAGAGAAAGGAAATTTTAACGTCTTGTATATAAGCAGTGTATACACACGCCAGTCACCGAAAGAACTCAATTCATTTCTGAAGAGTCACGCATATTCGCAGAAGTGAAAACTGTTTATAAAATTTTCTTCTCTAGAGAGCTCAATCGTAATGAGAGCATAACATATATATATATATATATATATATATATATATGTGTGTGTGTGTGTGTGTGTGTGTGTGTGTGTGTGTGTGTGTGTGTGTTGGTCTGTGTGCACGTAAATTTCATTATTTATCAATGTGTTTAAATTCTGTGAAAAAGTAACCTCTTTTCGTCTAGCGATATGAGATGAATATAAGATTAAAATGAATTAAAAGATACGAAAATATCAGTTTATAGATTGCCAATAAAAAAATCCTATTTTTAATGACGTGTTTGATGACGTGTTTTGGAGTCGAAAATAACATTTCTAAAATCATAGCTATACGCATCTCATATGTTGCAAGGTAGTTTTTTTTTACCTAAAAAACAGAATACACATTGAATATATTCCATGTAATATTTTTGAAAATATTCAATTTAAATTACAATTATTAAAATGTCACGATATACTGATTCTAAATATAAAAACATTTCGTCTGCTTCGAGACATTTGGCATTCCAAAATGCTTACGCGATATTCAACTCTCGTTTAAGTTCACGTTTGATACTTACGCACAAGATAAAATTTTAGTTTTCTGAATGAGAGGTACTTTTATTTATTTGCAGGTAAAAATGTAAATCGTTTTCGGGCAGGTCAAAAAGTGACCTCGTAATAGAAAAAAATTATAATGTAACTCCTCGGAATTCAAATGCCATTTTTTGTGAGGTACAAGAAAAATGAAAATTCATAATAGAATTGTAATTTCGTCAGTATTGAAAAACCAGTTCCTACGATCACCGTGGCGGCATTCCATGAACCGCTACTTTGTAGAACCTATAGTGGGTTATCCGTTATATTGAAGTGTATTTATGTGTTGAAACAGATTAACAGAATTTGGCCTTGTTAGTAGATAGCCAACTATAAGGGAGGGGGTATAAAACAAGAAAATCAAATTGTGTATAGAAACAACATTTATATATGTATATATCAATTAATTTTTTTTTACAACTAAAAGTAATGTCTTTTGGTTGGTACAAAGGTCATTAAAATGTTCATAGCAGTAAATGCCGAAAAGAGTTTGTGCGTATGTATGTGTGAGTGTTCGTTTATTCGGAGTGTCTTTGAAGTCTCCGCTCAGTCCATTTGAGTAAGTTGCTCAGTGAACAGTAGAAAAGAAGTGTTGTACTTTTATTTCGTCTTCGGGGCTCCGAACAAGTCATTTGGGAGTTCACACTCGGATTTAACTCTGGGCTTCCCATTGGACGATAAACAAAATTCACGTCGGCTCGAGAAAAGGGTCCGTAAAAGGAATTTGATATTTATTTATTTTTGGTTTTCCACCGGAACATCTGCGTGGAGCTCAGATGCGCAAAGACCAGTTTTGGTCATTTGCTATCTGGACCTGTGAGGGCAAACATCCGGTCACTCGCTTGCTCGGTATCACCACAAACCCACTCTTTGAAGAGGGTTCTACAAAATAGAATCCACTCCAAATTAGAGTCCACTTAACCTCAGCAAGTCTTACAGCTATATACCCTTTGAAACATCAGCTTACTGAATTTTAGCAATTTTTAGGCTGGACAGTACCTTGATAGGTGAACGCTTGTGAACAACACGTATTATATACTTGACTGTGCGGATAGTATAATGGATAATGGCTCCGAATTTTTCATACAAAATGCATGCACTCTGATATAAAAGAATCTGCAAAGAAAGAAAATAAAACATTAGAAATTACTCGTTATTTAACCGGAAGTATTGAAAAAGGTATTTTCAAATGGACCATGTCAAAAATGAATCATGATTTACTTTTCAACCTAATAAATTAAACCTTTCTTCGATTCCAGACAAGCGAAGATGATGGAACTCTAGTCATCATTCTAAAGAAACGTGCTCCTGAGCTGGCTCCAGCCCAAACTCTGGAACTACTGCCTCACTGCTTCCTGCTTGCCTGCTCGTTGGAAGTCCTCCTCTGTCAGTTAAGTGCCATGCGTGATACACGCTTGGGCGATCATGTCTCGAAAGAGACATGACTGACTGGGCAGAAGATTATCCCACTGTAAGTTGCCATTGCTTTCTGCAGTAGACTGGTTGCCGACCAAGACTGTAGAACTCAATCTGTCCTGTTATTTAACCCATAACTGGAAGGAAGAGACGGATTAATACCTTTCCCAAGGGTATTTGCGCGTAAGTGAATGCAACGAATTCAAATAGAATTCGAACTCGGCTCTACGATTTCCACTGCACCACAAAAACTCTGAAGAGCCTTCTGTTCCCTCTAATTATTCTCCAATTAGCCTCTAATCAGTGCTGAAGTAGAATCTCCCCTCAAACCCTTCTCTCTGACAAACAATATTACTTCCACTTTGCCAGGTTTACCACTGATCTGCAAATGCCCATCACTGAATATATATATATATATATACATATACCAGGCTCTTAATAAGGACAGTAAAACTAGAACTGTTGCTCTTGTTATCTCGAAAGTATTTCACAGGGTTTGGTATGCTGTCCTTCTGAGCAAGCTCAAGGGTTACAGTTTTTCTGAAAGATTGATTTAATCCAGTCGTTCCTGTCAAATGGTAAAATGAAGGTTGATTTGAACGGACACGTTTCAAGATCCTTTTATACGAACGCGGGCGTCCCTCAAAGCCCTATACTAGGTCCTACGCTTTTTCTGATCTTCATCAATGATTTCCCTGATGTAATCAGTTCCTAAGTAGGCATTTATGCAAATGACACCACCATTTACTCCCGTCTCAATAGAAAATCTGCCACGTCGGACATAGTAAACCTGGCTGCTGCACTTCAAAAGACCTCCAATCACCTAGAGGATTTTTCCTATCTACCATCGGAATAGAAGACTCTAGTCTGCAAGTGAGCAACACGCTGCGCCTCCTTGGTCTCACTCACTCAAACGACTTCAAATGGAATGACCACATCAAATATATAGCTGCATCTACTGCTAAGTGGCTTGGCACACTGTGTCGAGCCAGGAAGTTTTTTCTCGTGAGGAAACATTTTGCACATTTATAAATCTACCGCCATATCTGGTCGGGTGCTCCTGCAAAATCAACAAAATCTAAAGAAGAATCCTCAATATATTAGATCCTGACTTGGTTGCCTGGCTTAATTTACTTTTTCAACGACGTGATATGACTTAACTTTCTTGTCTTTTCTACAAATATTTTTATGGCAACTTCTCTGACGAGCTTTTCCTCTTCTATTTACGCGTGCTACTAGATTGGCATGAAGGACCCACGTTTTACCGTCTAAATAGTTAAATGTAACCCACTCTTCTACTATAACAGTTTCTTTTCTCGCACTTCCTGTTTGTGGAATTCTCTTCCTTTTGCTTGCTTCCCTGATAGCTAAAATCTTCAAAAATTTAAATGTAAGATCAATTGTCATGTTTCTGTTTCCTTGATCCACATCCTTCACTTATCCTTTCTTCAACATCCCCTGTACCTTTCTTTTTTTCTTTTTTCTCTCACTGTAATTCTAAGCGCAACAGTGACGGTCTTACCTATGTGCGATTGAAATGATTATGAAAAAAATTGTCTGTAGACTTACGCCACATCACGTTGAAACACCAAAATTAATCTACGTCCAGCCTGGTCACTACCTAGATGGGTGACAGCTTACAAGTATCGTAAGCTTGAATGTGCAGTTGGTGTAATGGATAATATCTTTGAATTGTTAATCGAAGGGCCAAGTTCCAATTCCACCCGTGTTCTGTAGTAATGTTTGACGAAGTGTGGTTGGTAGAGGAATGAATTACCGCTTGGATCTGTTCTCGCCGATTGCTCTACGTCGAAACCGGAACACTGCTTCACTCGGGACTCCGTTCCCTGCGCAACGTAAGCAAAGCACGGTCTCTCGAACACCGGTGTAGCCTTCACAAGTCGCCAACATCATACTATTTCTCGCGTGACAGCCTCGCTTTCGCCGATGACGCATGCGCCGTGTCATTTCAAAACTGCATTGCATGGGCTCGCCTCGCTGTTCTATAAACGCATGCGCAGACAACCCGCCTTCCCTTGCTTCGGCGAGGTGAGTCTCCGCCATTTGTTCGCTATACTCACTTAGGCGTCAAATACTCTTGGGGAAGAAATTCATTCACTTTTTCTAATCCCAGCTATGAATTAGTAAGACTCGTATCACTAAACCATTATTATCTCACCCTACAAATTCTTACAATCTAAAATATCTTCTGGCTTTAAATAAGGTGCTCTTAGATGAATAGTCTCTCCTTCCTCTTTTCAAACGTACGAGAAAATACGAACAGAATGCACAGCAAGTCAATTTACATGAGATAAAATCCTTTTTTTACCCCCGCGCTCCTTCACCACCCCCTTTTTTATATAAGCGTTTCACCCCGAGCAAGGCATTTCACTGCCACTATTGCGCAGGGGGCTACATAGAGTGGAGAAAAGATGGTTAAATATAGGAAATGTCAGAAGGTGGGTGATAGGTGGGTAAGGATATAGGTAGACTAAACTATCGCCCGGTTCACACTCCACCCACATCTATTGAACAGGTGAAGAGGCTCATCCCTTGTTTCCTGTTCAGGATGCGGTTTCCGGTTTTCTCTTTTCCAATCTTATCACTTTTTTTCAATTGGAGAAGATAGACTAAACAGTCGCCCGGTTCACACTCCATCCACGTCAACTGAACAGGTGAAGAGGCTCATCGCCTGTTCCCTGTTTAGGATGTGGCTTCGGTTCTCTCTTTTCCAATCTCTTCACTCTTATGTAGCCACCTGCACATCAGTGGCGTTACCGCTTTGCTCGGGGTGATATGATTAAAAAAAAATACCGAGAATGAGGGTTGGGTAGATGTTGAGAGTGTTGGGAGAATAATTGGAACTTAGTGTGATAGGAGGTGTCTATTGATCCTACATTTAAACACTTGGAGATTGTAGCTGTCGGGAAAGCAGACATGTGGAAGGGAATTCCACAGGCGGGAAGCGCGAGAAAAGAAGCTGTTGGAGTAGAAATTACGGTTACATCTTATCTGTTTAACTGTAAAAGGGTGGGACCTAGTTGCTAATCTAGTATCTCGTGTAAATTCGTGCCTAGGTGGCACCAATGATCTAAGTTCATCGGAGCAGAAGCCATGAAAGTATTTGTAGAAGAGGCACAGGGAAGCCACATCACGCCGGTGAGAGAGTGGTTGCAGCCTGTCTGCCAAGTCAGTATCAACCACGTTACAGATTCTCCTTTGTATTTTGTCAAGAAGCCCAAGGAGAGTAGCAGGGGCACCTGATCACATGTGGCAGCAGTATTCAATCATGCCGACACACTGGGGAACCCCAAAATAAAATGCGTCAACCCACGTTATCTCACGAGACGAGACGAGAATCTAAATGAATAATCTCGTGACGCGGCCATTTTGAACCTAGCTTTGAGGTGGGTCTTTTTTATTTTTCACCACAAATAACATGGAAATTTTTGATGAGCCATAGAAAAAGAAGCAATCAACTAGTATTTTTTTCAATTAGAATAGCATTCAATAAAATCCTTAGAATGAGCGAACCTTTTTTTTAATCTGAAAAGAATTCGAGTGTGGGTGCTTATCTAAAGCTAAACAAAGTATAAAAAAATTAGCAAACTTCATTAGACTGAAAAAATGAGTGCTGAGCTGCTATGTAATATTAGTCTAGTTACAAATGCTGGCCAATGTCCTCACAGTTGGAGAGAAGAATTGATAAAACAGAAATGTGGTTATATAGCAGATTCGAAATTAATTAAAATTAACCTTCTTCTTCACTTTTACAAAAATTCACAATGACGTGTGAAATCCTCTTTTTCCCAAATAGAAAAAGGATTGAACATCTACTTAAGGAAAAAGTCAAAACCAGATTTCGCAAGTAGGTGTTAAAATGATTTTTGACCAATGGGAGCGACTAGGAAGACTTGAAAGTACTTGGCGTTCCAGGTAAAATTCAGAAAGACTATATAAATTACCTCGGCGACAGTTAAGTATCAGAGAGATTGGAGCAGCGAAAGAGAGACACATCTAAAATGTAACTTCAAATTTCAAGCGACTCGGACATTGTCCGCTTTCTTTTTCTCCTTGTCTATTTCAACAATTACAACTAGAAAATTTTGTACGAAATCTATCATTAACCTCTTAAGAATGTATCTAATCGAACATTAATATCGACAATTTATGCGATTCCTCCCCATAATAAATTTTTATTTTAACATTCAAAATGTATATTTTATTATTCCACTCTTCTACACTAATCCACACATTCCAACCAACAAAAAAACCTTCTGATGAAAACCTTCTGATAATAATTCTGATGATAATCCTATGAGCATTTTCTACAAATCTTGATACCTTAACTTTCTAATTGAACATTAATTTCTGCGAATTCTTTTTATTTATTTCCTTTTAATAAATTTCTATTTTAACATTCAAAATGTATATTTTATCACTGCACTCTTCTACACTAATCCACACATTCCAACCTGCCGACAACCAACCTTCTGATGATGAAAAACCTTCTGATGATTATAACTCTGCATAAAACTTTTAAGCTGTAGAGAGTTCGGTTAAGTCTGACACAAGGCCGAATCAAAGAAACATTAATCAGCTACTTACGCTATAGTTCAACAAAAAGATGCTGAATATACCATGAATGGTTCATCTGGAATTTTAAAGTAAATGGAAACGAAAAGAGCATCGGGCATTCACAGTGTATGCACAGTGTCAGTCAGTTAAGTGCCATACGTGATACACACTTTGGGCAATCATGTCTCGAAAGAGACATGACTGACTGGGCAGAAGATTATCCCGCAGTTGGTTGCCATTGCTTTTTGCGGTAGACTGGTTGCCAGCCAAGGCTATAGAACCCAATCTGTCCTATTATTTAACACATAACTGGAGAGAAGAGACGGATTAATACCTTTCCCAAAGGTATTTGTACGTAAGTGAATGCAAGAAACTCAGCTGGAATTCGAACTCGGCACCCCAATCTCTCGTTACGTGTCGATATCCACTGCACCACAACGTAAATCCGCACAGTGTACGCCCTAAAATAAAAAAAAAATTTTAAAAAGCGGAAAACTTATTATCACTGTTTTATCTTTCATGATTAACTGACCTTGAATAACGTTGGATAAATTTTTTGAATATTCATGACCTTGATAATCATTGGTATTTCGCATAATTTCTTTACTCTGATTGTTTTGTTTTTTTTTTGTTTTTTTGTGATTAATCAATACCTGATCTTGTGACTCGTCATTTAAATGTTCTTTTCGTCTGTCGAAGGTTGGTAGAAGTACAATTATTGCTTCGGGCAAAAATCGATAGAATTTGAAATCACAGTGAAATTTTTGAATTCTGGTCGAGATCGTTACACTCATATATCTTTTGTAAAGGTATGAATTAATCTAATCTGCGCCAGGCTGTGGGTTAAATATCAGGAAAAATGGTCCCTATAGCCTTGATTGGCAGCCAGTTAACTGTGTATCTCGAATAGTACCTAAGGAAAAGTCTCCTTTGAATTATGGAAAAATTGTCATATAAAGTCGTGTTCATCTTAACTGTACCCCGGTTGTTGTTAGGAAGGTTGACATTCTTGTGAAAGAAACGTACACTTTTTTTTTTCTTAATGAATGGTGAACGTCCTTCGATGGAGCCCCCCCCCCTTTTTTTGGAGGCGTAAGAAACAGTAAGGATATCATTTGTTTACTAAACAAACCTTATGAATACTAATCCCACTTCTGAACTGGTCATTTAAGATTAATGTCGAAATGGAACCTAACGCAAGCTGAGGGTGTGTGTAGTCGAGTGGTTAGACGTTTGCTCTCTGACCATGAAGCCAGGGTTTGAATCTCGCCATGGTCGATCTCGGAAGTTTTTGATGTTATCGGTTTCAAGGAATTGATCCCGGCGTGCGGCACCTTTGCAAAGTAACTGAAAGCCATGCCACGAGTTGACCCCAAGCCTTGTAAGTGAAACTGAGATCAGTCGATGGTTGTGCTAGCGTATTGGCCTTGTCCAGACTGTTGATCACGCGCTTTCTCCAAGAAACTTTAGATATGCTCAATATACACTACCAGCCATAATTATTAGGCCACCCAAGATTTTTAAAAGAAATGATGTATTTCATACCATTTTTAGTATTTATTACCAAGTGGGTAATTCTAAATGAAAATAGAATGATTATTTTGTTATTATTACTTTGCAAAATTTGACATGGCAAGGAAGCAAAGATGAACTCGTCTGAATCACCCTAAATTTTCTTCATTCTTTCATTGATGAAACTGCAATATAGGTAATTATTAAATATTTATAAATTCATTTGTTAAACCATGTTATTGTGCAATATTTAAAAAAGGAACCATTCTATTTTATATTACAATTATTCACTTGACAATAATTACTAGAAAATAGTATGAAATACAGCATTTTTTTAAAACACTGGAGTGAACTAATGAATTATGACCGGTAGTGTAGTTGTAATATAAACCACAGGTGGGCTCTGTGGGTGTTGAACAAACACAAACGTGTCTGAGAAAGCGTCTACAACGGGAATTAGCTAGCCTCCTTGGATACGACGAGCTGGCTTTTTTTAACGCAGACTGACAGATATTTTTGTTGCTCTTTTTTTTTTTTACGTATTCCTGTCTTATTCTGTTCAAGAGTCTCTTCTGCCTGTCAACCATGACTGTCCCCGAATTTTTAATTTGTAGATCTCTCTATGCGGTTTATGGATGAGAATTTGCTTCGACGATTTTTTCTCAGTTATGAAATGTAGTGTTATTTTAGATCTGACCTTTGCGATCTGCATTTTTCCAATTTATGCCAGCCTCTCTCGTTCCATTGCATTCCTAGAATATAAAATTCCTCAGGTGCATATTTAATTTGGTATAAGGACCCATAATATAATCACAGTATATTATATACCCGAGGTAATTACAGGTTTATCTGTTTTATATCAGAATTTTCTTCATCCTTTTTCGAGCGTAATATATCGTTATATTCACAGATGATTGTAGAGAATACTATGGAGATGCAGTGTTACACGTCCATAAGATTCTCTAGTCTCTAATCTTATTCGATTTATTGGGTTTGCTCATTAGTAGACCATAAGTTTTGAATAGATCTCGATTTTGGTCTGTGAATACTTGATTGTTAAAGAAGTGTATATCAAATATTATTAACAGTTTGTGTACTGAAGCCATTACATACGATAATAGTTAGAAAAAAAGGCTGTTAATAATAATAATAATAATAATAATAATAATAATAATAGCAACCAAGGAATTTGAAAAACTGTCAAAATATAAAGACCTTGAAATTGAAATAGAAAGAAATGTGGAAACTGAAAACAAGAGTTGTGCCAGTGATAGTAGGTGCACTTGGAATGATAAAAAATGGAACAAAACAACATATTGAAAGAATCCTTGGAAACACCAGCTTAAGAGATATACAAAAAATTGTCTTATTAAGTACAGCCCACACACTAAGGAAAACTTTATCTATGTAACGCTAGAGATGATAGGGAATATAGAAAAAACATGAAATGGGGCCATAACAACACGCCACGACCTGCCTTAGGTCTCCCCGCAGACTTGGTTGGTAGTGAGACCAAAGCAGAAATCGAAATATGATGAAAAATGACATAATAATAATAATAATAATAATAATAATAATAATAATAATAATACGGTAAAGATAAAATTAGGGGACTAAAGGAAAATAATAAAGAATGGTATTGAAAATCATGCGAGTAATTGTACTATGTGTGGAAGCATCCTGCACATATATAAATCTACCATCCGCCATATCTGGTCGGGTGCCCCTGATATCCGTGTATATATATATTGGAGTAGATAGAATAAACTATCGCCCGGTTCACACTCCACCCACGTCTATTGAACAGGTGAAGAGGCTCATCCCTTGTTTCCTGTTTAGGATGCGGTTTCCGGTTTTCTCTTTTCTAATCTTTTCACTCTTTTCTTTTCTTTATTTTTTTTAATTGGAGTAGATAGAATAAACTATTGCCCGGTTCACACTCCACCCACGTCTATTGAACAGGTGAAGAGGCTCATCCCTTGTTTCCTGTTTAGGATGCGGTTTCCGGTTTTCTCTTTTCCATTCTTTTCACGCTTTTCTTTTCTTTATTTTTTTTAATTGGAGTAGATAGAATAAACTATCGCCCGGTTCACACTCCACCCACGTCTATTGAACAGGTGAAGAGGCTCATCCCTTGTTTCCTGTTTAGGATGCGGTTTCCGGTTTTCTCTTTTCTAATCTTTTCACTCTTTTCTTTTCTTTATTTTTTTTAATTGGAGTAGATAGAATAAACTATTGCCCGGTTCACACTCCACCCACGTCTATTGAACAGGTGAAGAGGCTCATCCCTTGTTTCCTGTTTAGGATGCGGTTTCCGGTTTTCTCTTTTCCATTCTTTTCACGCTTTTCTTTTCTTTATTTTTTTTAATTGGAGTAGATAGAATAAACTATCGCCCGGTTCACACTCCACCCACGTCTATTGAACAGGTGAAGAGGCTCATCCCTTGTTTCCTGTTTAGGATGCGGTTTCCGGTTTTCTCTTTTCCATTCTTTTCACGCTTTTCTTTTCTTTATTTTTTTTAATTGGAGTAGATAGAATAAACTATCGCCCGGTTCACACTCCACCCACGTCTATTGAACAGGTGAAGAGGCTCATCCCTTGTTCCCTGGTTAGGCTGTGGTTTCCGGCTTTCTCTTTTTTAATCTTTTTACTCTTATGTAGGCCCCTGCGCATCGGTGGCGTTATCGCCTTGCTTGGGGTGATGTGATTAAAATATATATAACAGCAAATACTGTACAGATGCTTTTCTTAATTCTTCGAAATTAGCCCGTTACTATTCTAACCTGTGAGCATTAAATCTCAGAAATATAGGTACCATATCCTTAACATTACAACTCGTAGTGTAATTGAAAATTTGCCTCCTCCCTGACATAAGCTAAGTTTACATGCGTGACTTCAAAGGTCGTATATATAAGTCAAAGACAAAAATTATTCAGACTATACAGTCTGTACCGTAAAGATGTACGGGGTTGAGTTAGGCTAATCAAGTTTATACTCTCGGTCTAAAATAGGGTAAGATAGACGGTATAATGCTTGTATAATTAAACTCGTAGTTCCAGTTAATAATATTCCAAAGAAAACACTGAAACAAATGCTTATTGATGAAATAATAATGACTACTGTAGTTAATGCGGAATGTGTTTCACACACTTTGATGACACCTGGTCTGATCAGCTGATGTTCTTCTCATAATGACTGAAAGAGTCTATGTTCAATAATTTAATGTAATAATGGTCTGTCGTTTTACTACACAATAGTTGAATGTACACTTACGTCACAAGAAACACCCTCCTGTTACCATATAATAATAACAGTATATATAAGAAACTGAAAATAAAAAGTGAACGTATACTTACCATCTGAAAGAAACTGTTTAAATTTCTGGGGCACATAATGAGGAAGGAAGGCTTAGAGATTCTGATACTCACAAAACAGACTGAGAAGGGGGACAATGCTTAATCTAGTATTTGTCTATATTTCTGAGATGAGGTTAGTATTTACAGTATTTACATTATTCGAACTATTGTCCTCGTCTTCGTTGCCATTTGTACGAAGTTTCGGCTGTTGCACATTCAAGCCTTCTTCGGGTGCTGGGAATTTCGTGTCGAATCCTATATTATAATCACTAGAGTATATTATTCTCATTTCTTGTGTAGTAGTAATGCCACGATTGGAAGTCATGGGTTATCTCCCCATTATTTTACAGTATTTACATTATTCGGACTATTGATCTAATCTTTGTTGTCATTTGTACGACGTTTAATAACAGATCATTCTATTTGTCTATATTTCTGAAATGAGGTAGTATTTACAGTATTTACATTATTCGGACTATTGTCCTCATCTTTGTGGCCATTTGTACGACTAACCAACGTCTATATGCACTAGTGGGTATAGACGTTGGTTAGTTACTCTGACTTGACCCAAAGAGTTGTGAGTTCAATACCAGGCTACAGCAGTGGTGAACAAGTAACTGGCAAGGTTAAAGGGAGATAGCTCATGACTTCCAATCGTGGTATTACTACTACGTAAGGCATGGGAATGATATACCCCAGTGATTGTAATAAAGGGTACGGTTCGAAATTCGTAGCACTTGAAGAAGGCCGGAGTGTACAAAGGCCGAAACGTCGTAGAAATGGCAACAAAGATGAGGACAATAGTCCGAATAATGTAAATCAATAGCGGAACGGAGTTTAAAAGTTTAGAGGAAATAAGAAAAACGCCAAATTTATAAAGCGCTACAAAGGACAGGAAATGGTGGAGGGACATGGTCGCTATGGTTCTAGGGTACAGGGTACATGAAGAAGATTTATTGCTTTTTTATGTACCTCTTGTTTTTAATAAATCTCGTGAGTGTCAGTTTCCCACAGTTCTCCTTTCTCATTATATGCATTAGAAATTTTCGGCAGTCTTTTTCTGTTTCAAATGTTTCTTTTTAAATTCTGTGCATTGTTGTGTAATGGATATCGGCTCAGAATGAGAGATGAGTTCTAATTCCAGTTGGGTTCGTTATATTCGCTTAATTTCAAATACCGTTGGAAAAGATAGGGATCCATCTGTTCTCCCTTCTAACTATGGGTTGAATAACAGGACTGTCTGGGTTCTATAACCTTGGTTGACAACCAGTCTATCGTAGAAAAAAATGGCAACCTAGACCGGCATGTATCTTTCGAACCATGATCACCGAGGCGTGTATCACTTACTGATTATTAAGTTTGAATTCAAATTTAATATTAAATTAAAATGAAGTGAAATTATGGCAAACTTTCAGTTGTAATATTAAAGAAATCTTAGATGTGTCTTAGAAGTATACTCCACTGTTTATCGATTATGCGGATGCACTGTTGAAGATTTTGATCATTATTTATTTCGGTGAAGCTCATGGCTGAATGTAAAACTCACATTCGACACTGTTGTTTATTTTTAACCTGTAAGTACATCAGATGAAAGTAAGAGATCACTGAAGATTATGGCAGTGATGTAGAAGGTACCGGCGCATGTCAGGAATAATCAGTGAAGTTATAAAAATGGATAATTTTTAACTTGCCAAAAAAGAACGTTCAGGAAGATGTCACACAAAAGAACATTTCAGAGTGTGGAAAAAATGAAAGTGGAATCAATTCCGCGCGTATAAATGGTGTTATATATATATGTAAGTAAGCTAATAATTGTCACACATATTCGCAAATTACGCATATATTTTCATACTTAAATACATCCTCACATCTATACGTATATCCATAATCCTCACCATTTACGGACTGGACATCTATACCTATATATATATATATATATATATATATATATATATATATATATACTAGCAGTATAGTCCGGCGTTGCTCGGGTGTAATGAAAGCTTTAAAACTAATTCATGGTCCTGGAGCTCAGACTCAGCCGAAAAAATATTTGAATAAAATAAAATAATTGCGACAATTTACCAATCGCACCTAGTATATATATATATATATATATATATATATATATATATATATATATATATACTAGCAGTATAGCCCGGCATTGCTCGGGTGTAATGAAAGCTTTAAAACTAATCCATGGTCCTGGAGCTCAGACTCTTTGGACGTTGACACGAAAAACTAAAAAGCAATAGTTGTTTCCAGTTAAAGTGAAACCGTAGACTGAAAGGAAAAATGAATGGATGTAAGTCAAATTTTGATTTCCTGGTATCGGTATCAAATCAGTTTTTTTTTCGTCGTAAACTGAACTTTGAAGGCTAAATAAGTCCTCTGAATAAATGGTATCATGGCTGAGACTAAGAATTACAATTACACCTATTAGAGCCAAACCCGAAGCAAAAACTAAAATAAAAGGGCTGAAAAAAAATACAGACATACAGGCAGATAAACAGACACACACAAACATCTTGCCTTTAATATATATATATATTATTGATTTTCTGCCCTATTCTAAGAACTGCAACCTTGAAACGTCTAAATATCGTTTCTTATGTCTTTGTCTATGAGTGTATCAAATTTGATTAAAATCGGACTACTCCTTCTATAACCCGATTTTTTTTTAATTATCGATTTTCGATGTTTATCGGAGGTACCTCGACACAAAACCTAGCTAAGGACACTCGCAGACGCTTATAGTACAACTGTATAAATTTTCAAGAAAATCAGTTCAGCCGTTTCGGAGTTTATAGGTAACGGACACACACAGAGAAAAAGTTCCATTTATAAATAAGTTTAGATTTAGATAGATATATGATCAAAAATATAGTTTTATGATATGCTACAGACAAGGTGTTTTGGGGACAGCCCACATTTCTTTAAAAACACGCCTTTAAATAAGATATTTTTTTGCATTTCGAAGTGGAGCGATTACAGCAAATCAATTGTTGCACTTGCTGTAAGACAATCTGAATCACTGTGTCGTGGGTGCATATTTTTCTGGTCAGAATCCATATTGTATATTTATAAAGTTAACATTTTCCCGTCCATTGAATATTGCTTCTATATCTGGGCTGATGCTCCTGTTATTCATCTCGAGGTTTTTGACAAAAACCAAAGAAGGGTCTGCAATGTAATCGATCCTGACTTGGCGTCTCGACTTCAGTCTCTTTCTCAAGGACATGACCGGATTTCCGCTTGTTGGGTCTACAAATATTTTCATGGCAACTGAATACATAAATTTAAGCTTGCCACGTGTTTTGCATCTTAACCCATTTTAACCCAGTGTCCTCATTTGAGGACAGCATAAAAAACTGTAAAAAAATAACGGGTAAAAATCATTATATAAAACCATTATTATATATAGGTAGTGAGTACATATTGATTCATCAATAAAATTGCCTTCCAAATATTGCCCGGTTGGAAGAAAAATTCTTGTGATTTGTAAATGAATTTAATGTTATAAGACCTGAGAAGACTGGGTGAACATAGGTTAATGCTGAATTAGCTAAATGTAATCGCCACTTCTACTCCATCAATTTCTTTTCTCGTATTTCCTGTTTGTGGAACTACCTCCCATTTATTTGCTTCCATGATAAATCATTCAGTTATGTGCCATACGTGATACATTGCTTTTGCGGTAGACTGGTCGCCAGCCAAGGCTATAGAATCCAATCTGTTCTATTATTTAACCCATAACTGGAGGAAAGAGACAGATTAATACCTTTCCCAAGAGTATTTGCGCGTAAGTGAATGCAAGGAATTCAACTGTAATTCGAACTCGGCTTCTCGATTTGTCTTTCCGAGTCGATATGCATTGCACCACAACGCACAAAATCTCAAAAGGGTTTTTTTAGAGTAAATAAGACACTCCAATAACAAAAATGAACTAAGCAAGATGATTTAAATAAAGAACTCAATGACAGAGTCCTGACAGGGCTCAACCTTGTCAGACTATCTGCCTTCGGGCGAAGAGGAACCAGACGAGGCTCGGCCGAAGGGTAGAGACTCATCTGGGGAATTCAACAGAAATTCGAAATCGGTTCCCCGATTTGTCGTTTCGAGTCGATACCCAACGCCCCACAACGCACATAAATACAATCTCAAAAGGTTGAAGTTAAACTCTATCGTCTATGTTCTTGAATCCTGTTTATGTTTTATTCATTTATCAATCCACCCTATACTTCGTCTTTTTCTCACTTTCACCCTATGTAACCCCTTCCTTACTAGTGACATTCTTGCCTTGCTTGGGGGAAATGATTAAAAGATGGTACAATTTCAGTTACTACTGTATTTACTTTTTTCAGTTGTTATCTTGTTTTTCAGTCTTTCTCTCCAGGCTCCACTTGCTGCCAAATATTTCAATTTTTTATTCGTTTTTCCACAATGGATTTTTCTAAATTATGATTGTTTTGGAGGAGAAAAATTGGTTTGTTTTCACCATTATCTGAAACCTAAGTAGACTTTTTGAGATTACCAAATATTTTAACTAAGTTAAATGATACTACAGGATCTAAACGTTAACTGTGCACCGGATAATGTTGCAAAAATAACATATATAACTGTCTCTGATTGAAAACAAAAACAAAGATTATGTCATTACGATAGCATTTTTATAGTTTTATTTTAATTTATTTTAGTAATCTTGAAGTGATTTGAGCAAAATAGCAAAGTCAAAACATCTAAGCAATGAGGTAGGCCATTCGCACCCCGAACCGAGGCCCAACTGAATGACATCCGCATTACCACCTCGGTGGTATCTAACATAAATTTAAAGCTTGACCACCATAAAGCGAGCGGCGGCGACGGAATCCCAATCATTGTCTTAAAGAAATGTTCCCCTGAACTCGCCTCTGTTCTCTCCAAACTCTATAACTACTTCCACTCTGCTTCTTGCTTTCCTGTCTGCTAGATGTCCTCCTCTATGGTTCCAGCATATAAAAACACTGGCGAACCCCCTGACCCCTCTAATTATCGCCCTATCAGCCTCCTACCGATTTTTGGTACAGGGTTCGAAGCCATCATCAACGCCCAGGTTGTTCAACATTTCACAGCCCACAGACTCTTCTCGGACAAACGGTATGGTTTCCGCTTCACCAGGTCTACTGCTGATATGCTCATGACCATCATTGAGTATATACTCCAGGCTCTTGACAAAAACGGCGAAGCCCGAGCTGTTGCCTTAGATATCTCCAAAGCGTTTGACAGAATATGGCATGTTGGCCTTCTATGCAAGCTGCGAGGTTATGGTATAACTAGACAATTGTTTGACCTTATCCAGTCATTCCCTTCAAATCGCACAATCAAGGTAGTATTGAACGGACATGCCTCCCAATGGTATCATACTAACGCGGGTGTCTCTCAAAGATTTATTCTAGGTCCTATGCTTTTCCTTATCTACATTAACCATCTTCCAGATGTAATAAGATTCCAAGTAGACATATACGCTGGCGACACTGCAGTTTACTCTTGCATCGATCAAAAATCTGCTGAGGCTGACAAAACAAACCTCGCTGCCGAGCTTGAAAAGGACCTCCGATTCGTGGTGGACTGGGTAAGAAATTGCTTATGAATTTTAATGCTTCCAAAACGAAGCTATCTATTAACCATCACAGACAACCACCCCTACCCCACACGAGCATGGATCAGGCTAGTCTCCCTGAAAGCAAAACATTGTGACTCCTCGGCTTAACTCTCACAACAGACCTCAAGTGGAATGACTTTATAGAATCCATAGCTAAATCCGCTGCTAAGAAAGTCGGTTCGCTGTGTAGGGCCAGGAAGTTTTTTTCCGCCTGAAACAATCCTGCACATATATAAATCTACCATCCACCTGTGCATTGAATACTGCTACCATATCTGGTAGGGTGCTCCTGCTATCCACCTAGGTGTCCTTGACAAAATCCAACGGAGAATATGTAATGTGATAGATCCCAACTTGGCAGCTTGGATACAGTCACTTTCTCACCAGCGCAATGTGGCTTCCGTGTCAACAAGAAAAAGCATAAAAGCTGGATATTGAAAGAGTTGAAAGGTGGCTTGTGTACAGACGAATCCGAATTTAACGTGTTTGGTGGTGTTACGTGTTAAGCTTAACAAAAGCAAAAAAAATTGATTAACCAAAACTCAGAGATAAATTGCATACAAATATTGAATTTACAAAACCATTAAATAAAAATATTTACAAATATATAGTTTTTGCATTTAAAAAGAAAAACAGCGTTTACTACTGGCAGGTGAAGTGTTACGAAGGGGAAGGAAGATTCTGTATCTTTATCCAGTTAAGCTTAGCGAAGTAGTTTAAGTGCTATACTTTGTGGAAGTCCTCAAATGTGTATATAAAGAATAATTTTAAGTTTGGTCAATGAAAGAGTCAAAAATATCTATTTACCCATATAGCTCCACGAGGTTCTCTTTCAGGTTTTAGATGGTCGGCAGATTTTCTTAGAGACTGTTTCGGCTGGATATAAATCCTTGAATCAAAGCCGGAGTTGATAATGTTGTCAGAGGGGAATATATATGGGAAGCGGTCTAGGAGAATGAATGATGAAAGTCTGGTTCGAAGAGGGGAATATATATGGGAAGCGGTCTAGGAGAATGAATGATGAAATTCTGGTTCGAAGAGGGGAATATATATGGGAAGCGGTCTAGGAGAATGAATGATGAAAGTCTGGTTCCAAGTGTGGTCAAGCACAATGGTGGGTCTGTTATGATGTTTGAGCGTTCTAGTGGAGAGAGCTCTGGAAATTCGGTTCTGGTCAAAAAAATCATGAATAAAAAAGGACAATATCATTAGATTTTGTAAAGACATGCTATACCACCTGGTTTTCGCATAATTAGAAAAATTAACTTTCAACGTGACAACGATTCAACACTCTTCTAAATTATATCAAAATAATCTCGAGTCAAAAAAAGGAAAAAACTTTTTACAAATTTTGACTTAGCTGGCTCGATCATCTAACCTCTCTCCAATCGAATTAATATTGGAAGATCAACTGGTAAAGAATATCATTATAGTGAGAGTGAACTTTTAGAATACTTGGGTAGGCCTTTGGTACGTCTACTTTGTTTCCAAATTTGTTTGAAAGAATGCTAAAATTCGTAAAGCACTAATTAAAGCAGATAGTGGATTTAATGACAAAAACTTACATGAACCTGTTTTACTAAAATTTTGTATTTTTTTTTTTTTTTTGCGCATGGGGCTACATAGGGGAAGGTAAAGAGAAGGAGTGGTTAGATGTAGGAAATGTCAGAAGCAAGGTGATAGATGGGTGAGGATACTGAGGATGAGGGCTGGGCAGATGGGAAGAGTGTTTGAAAGAATGGAAGCGAATTAGTGTGTAAGAAGGTGTCTATTGACCTTACATTTAAACTCCTGGAGATTGTAGACGTCGGGGAAGCAATCATGTGGAAGGGAATTTCACAGTCGGGAAGTGCGAGAAAGGAAATTGTTGGAGTAGAAGTTGCGGCTGCATTTTATCGGTTTCACTGTAAAAGGGTGGGATCTAGTTGCTAATCTAGTTTCGTGTCGAAAACTGCGTCCCGTCAACATAAATGCTCGTCACCAGGAGCGCCGCGTTTACATTTTGGTGGAGGTGAAGGCTGGCGCAGGTGCCTCGTCCCCTGGCTCGTTTCCCGGACAGTCTCGAGCCCAGACTTCACCGCATCAATAGCAACGTGTTCTCCGTTTTCTTTTTTTGCAGTCCTTTACTATGTCCCTTGCCGCTTGCCTTGCAAGCAATCTGTTCGCACATTTAGGCTACTTTACTCTAGCCCTCTCAGATCTCCGAGGTAATTCTCCACAATATATATATATATATATATATATATATATATATATATATATATGTGTGTGTGTGTGTGTGTGTGTGTGTGTGTGTGTGTGTGTGTTACGGAAAGTTCCGGACATTAACGAAATGGAATTTCACAACCGATATATTTGTTTGACGTTAAATTAAGCCTTATATACACAGTTTTCGATTTTTTGAAAATAACCATCAATGCTCCGAAATGTATCCTAATGTAAACAAATGTAAACAGACAATGTTACAGAAAGTTCTGGTGATTAACAAAATTGATTTAACACCGACACATTTAGTTTATTTGTTTGCACATTATCGAATCTTAATCGATACTCGTATTTGAGTAGATATTGTTTTAATTACGCAGTATATTTACATATATATTTCTACCGGACTGATTTTTAGAGGTTGCAGATGTGAATCCTGCCGGTTGGCATACAGGTCGACAGAAATATATACATATATATACTGTTTAATTAGAAACAGTATATCTACTCAAATACAAGTATCGATTGAAAATAATGTTCAAGGAAATGAGTTATATATATAAATAAAATGAACTTAAATAATTTAAGTATATTTATAGGGTTGAGTTATGATAATGTTTAGCGTCAAGATTATTGTTTTTTTCAGTAGTTTTACTGATAAAAAGCACATTGGCAAGCAGGTTTTTCATCGTAAAGTGCTCGATATCGGCTGGAGACAGAGCGTTGATAGTTTTAGTGCAAAGAATTTGTCACTTTAACTGAGCCGGTTTATGCGAACTTCGAAATTTTGAGAGGACACCGTTATAATGCCTTCACTCATCAGGGCTGGGTTTCTTGCAAGGAATTTTCTGAACATAAACTATATATATATATATATATATTTGCGCTCTCACGCCCGGATTGAACATTCTGGAAGAATGATAAACTTTGAAAAACAGTAGCTACTCTAGCATCTACGCATCGTTTATTTAGTAATGAATTAGAACACTCTTAGCTACTGGCGTGACCACTTGGTATATCACACGCTAAAAGTCTGCTTTCTTCTACCGAGTGCATTTAGCTCAGAGGTAGAATGACCGACTGATGACAATTCGGTCGAGTTTCAATCTTGGCTAAAAGCAATCGGATGTCTTACCGTACTGATGAGCTGTGATACAGCGAAACAGATCTGTCTGCAGATATATATATATATATATATATATATATATATATGAATTTCTGTGTGTGCGGTTCTTTCAGCTTATTGATTTCAATTTAACACAAACGATTAATGTCTAATTTTATAATGATTTTAAAGAAAGGTAAACATTTTCGTGCAAATACTCTTGGGAAAAGGTATGAATCCGTCGATTATCTTTCTAGCTATGGGTTAAATAACAGGACAGTTGGCTTCTATAGCCATGGTTGGCAAACAATCTACAACAGAAAATAATGGCAACCTACTGCGGGGAAAATCTTCTCCCCAGTCAGTTATATCTCTTTCGAGACATGATCGCCCAAGCGTGTATCACGTATGGCACTCAACTGATTGAGACATTTTTTGCTTATAACGGACGAGTTTTTCTCACGCTTATTTCTTTTTTTAGTTCATCTAGAACAAGACTAATATCAAATTATAGATGCTTCTTTTGTCGTTTAGGGCAACGATATTTTGCGTGTCAGTATGCAGGACATGTGTTGGGGTCCGTTCTAATTTGCCAAGAGTGCCAAACGTAACGATTCTCAGCCAAAATTCTTATTCGATTTCTCCTTTATTCGCTCCTTTCCCGCTTGCATTCTCCCTGTCTAACTGACAGATCGAATTCCCTACATTGAGATTCCTTATAATTCCTGTAGTGAATCAAAATGATTCAGCCTTGGTTATTCGTTATGTCAGACAGAATGGCAAATCCGATAATCTATCCTTTCTTGTTTCCATTTTAACATGATGGAAAGGATAATGAAGTACACCATTGTAACATTATACTTTGCGCATGTGTGCTTCAATGAAACTATGTTCCGGTTCGCTGCTGCGTTTTTCAACAGTCGAAAGCGAAGTAAAACGCGACGATGACGAGGAAATGATAGATCAAACTTCTTTCGGTTGTATTCTAATCATTCTTATACGTTGTCACGGATTCTCACAGTTACAAGAATCAAAAATAGCCTAAGGCGTGCCCCGGACATCCACAGAATGATGTTTTGTCTTTTATGAATAGAAATCTAACGCCGGATCAAAGTATATATGTTATTAGAGAACATTTTATAGCAGCTTCGTCTAGTTCAGAATCTTTGGATTCGTAAAGAATAACGAAAATAAAAAAGAAATACCAACGCGAAAGATGAGAACCAAAGCCTCGAATACACTCAGTCATTTTACTGATTTAAAAAAAGAAGAAAGAATAAAAAATGAAGAATTTTTACGCAACAAATTGCTAGTTTGTTATGGTTCTGTTGCAAACTGTCGTTAGAATCATTAATCTTATTTGGTGTGCGGAGGATGTAACAATTATCGGCGGAAAAAAAATAGAATAGTTCAGTCGAGTTCCAATTCTGACTTTGTCTGCTACCTTTTACTTTCGCACTAATGTTCTTGGGAAAGGCAAATCCATCTCTCCTCATCTCAGGTGTGGATCACCTAGCAGATCAGGCTTTACTCTCTAACCTTAGATGGCAACCAGTATAGGAGAAGAAAAACTCGGAATTTTAATCCTTGGTGAAGAGAACGTTAAACCACTCTTTTATTTTTACAAACAAGTCGTGACACTTGTTATGGAGAAAATGAATGACTATTGGAAACAAAAATGAACCAGGCAAGAAACATTATAAAAAAAAAAAACACTCAAAGACAGAGTTCCGAAAGAGTTCTGATATTAGAATGCTGTTGGGATCATTCGGGATATATTATAACCGTTGTTAACGATTTATAACAGTGACGATAAGGAATCAAAACTTACACCGAGTAGGAAAAAATACATTTTTGCTTTAACGAGAAATTAGAACAACATTAGAATAATTTTTTCATAGCAGTGCGTAAAGGATAAAAATAAGATATCCTTGAATTTGGAAGAATGATTAATCCAAGTGTTAAAAATTACAGAAACAGCAATAGCAACAACAACAGTTGTTGGGCGTCGAAAAGCATCAACAAAATTTAATTGAAATAATTTTCAGATGCAAACGGAAAAATCTTCAATTTCTTTCACTCTCAATGCGGTGGTAAATGACATAGCTGAATTCACATATAATTAAGATAATGGAATTACTTTTTCTATTTATTTTAGAAGACCCAAAGATATTTACAGCGAAGAATGCAGCGACTAGGAAGACGAGAAAAACAAGATTTTTGTTGAGAAAGTTAGCACCAGTATAACATGAAAAATACTGTGATTTTGTGCTACCGAGAAAACTAGAAGAATTTTGCTCTGAAAAGGCGGTAACTATTCAGACTAATTTTTTAACAAGAAAAGTTTATTATTCAATACACGTTGGAAATGTATGAATCTAACGAAAAAAAAAAAGATTTTGTCACATATGCTGTAATCGTAACTAGGAGTGTGAAAGATTCAAACTAAACGATCTGATTCCGGATACGTTTTAAGAATAAGTTTTCGTCCAAGAGGTAATGACGCAAAAAGACGCATTACCAAAATTTGTTGCCTACGCCAATAGTCATTCAGCAGTTAATTACATGACTGCATTCGAGTTACGGGAGACAAAATGAGCGAGATGTAGTTCGATTTTTTCTGGTCGTTCAGATCAATAAAGGTAAATTTATTCAATAATTAATTCTTGATTTGAGTTCAACATATACATTTGCATAGAAATAATGCTATTTTCGATAAATTTGAAGAGGGAAAAGCCATCGGGACCTAAAACGGAAATTTACCGTTCTGTCTAATGATTTGGGTCCGTGTTCTTAAGTCAAAGTAAAATTTCGAGTAAGAAACGGATCGACACCAGCATTTAAACCGAAACGGAGTATACCGTACGCAGCACTCAAGTCAATAAAGAATTAGATAGACTTGAAGAAATGGGTAAAATGGAAATATTTTGACCATTCAAAATGGGCAGAACAAGCAATATAAAAAAAAACATTCGGACATGTGCTGATTTTTCAACTGGGTTAAACAAATGTTTAGAAACACATAAATATCTACTTAGAGTCAAGAGATTTTGCAAAATTAAACAGTGGAAAATTTTTTTTTCGAAGTTGGATCTTTCTGATGCGTATTTGCAAATAAGTTTTGACATTTAACTGATTGACGGGAAAAAGAAAAATAGTGGTTGACTCAAAACGAAAAGAAAGGTTCACTATGTGGCAAACTCGCCAGAAAGAGAAGGGTGTGAATACTAAGAGATGAAAATTGACTTTGCAATTAAATTCTTGAAGGTTGTAGCCGTCAGGAAAGCAAGTATATGGGAAAGAGTTACACAGGCGGGAAGCGTGAGAAAAGGTGATGGAGTAGAATTTTTTATTTTTTTAATCATATCACCCCGAGCAAGGCGAAAACGCCACTGATGCGCAAGGGGCTACGTAAGAGTGAAAAGATTGGAAAAGAGAAAAACCGGAAACCACATCCTAAACAGGAAACAAGGGATGAGCCTCTTCACCTGTTCAATAGACGAGGGTGGAGTGTGAACCGGGCGATAGTTTAGTCTATCTACTCCAACTGAAAAAAAATAAAAAATAAAAAGAGTGAAAAGATTGGAAAATAGAAAAAGAGAAAAACCGGAAACCACATTCTAAACAGGAAAAAAGGGATGAGCCTCTTCCCCTGTTCAATAGAAGTGGGTGGAGTGTGAACCAGGCGATAGTTTAATCTATCTACTCCAATTGAAAAAAATAAAAATAAAAATAAAAAGAGAGTGAAAATATTGGAAAGGAGAAAAAGAGAAAACCGGAAACCACATCCTAAACAGGAAACAAGGGATGAGCCTCTTCCCCTGTTCAATAGACGTGGGTGGAGTGTGAACCGGGCGATAGTTTAGTCTATCTACTCCAATTGAAAAAAAAAATTAAAATAAAATAAAAAAAGAGTGGAAATATTTGAAAGGAGAAAAAGAGAAAACCGGAAACCACATCCTAAACAGGGAACAAGGGATGAGCCTCTTCATCTGTTCAATAGACGTGGGTGGAGTGTGAACCGGGCGATAGTTTAGTCTATCTACTCCAATTGAAAAAAAAAATTAAAATAAAATAAAAAAAGTGTGGAAATATTTGAAAGGAGAAAAAGAGAAAACCGGAAACCACATCCTAAACAGGGAACAAGGGATGAGCCTCTTCACCTGCTCAATAGACGTGGGTGGAGCGTTGCCTGCATTTGGTTGATCTAACTGTAAAAGAGTGGGACCTTGATGCCAGTCTGGTTGCCCTAGTAAATTCTTGTGGAGTGGGCACCAGTGACCTAAGTTCTTAGAAGCAGAAGCCATGAAAATATTTATATAAGAAACAGAGGGAAGCCACATCCTGCCGATGAGAATATGCCTGGAGTCGAGCTGTCAGGTCGGGACCAATCACATTACAGATTCTCCTTTGGAGCCTGTCGAGAACACTGAGATGAACAGCAGGGGCGCCTGACCATATAAAACATTAGTATTCCAATCACGGTTGAATGGTTGATTTGTATATGTGCAAGATGGAATCAGGCGGAAAAAAAACCTCCTGGCCCGACACAGTATGCAAACTTTCTAGAAGTAGATTTAGCTAGCGATTCAATGTAATGATTCCACTTGATGTCGGAAGAAAGTGGTATCGAATTTACAAATGATCAACTCCGATTTCTTCACATACTTGCTTGAGCAGAACAAACTCCTTTTATTTTATCACGAACTCATAGTAGTGAGACAATCTTTGGTGATGAATCGCAAAAGGAAATATGGAATTGGTTTGCTTACTATTGTCTTACAGTAGACGCCCTTAATTCTTACTCCATCGGTATAAAATGATGAGCTGTTAAACATTCGGATGTGCGTTGTGGTGTATACCAGATGTGTTGTGCAGTGGATATCGGCTCGGAAATAGAAATCGGAGAGCCGAGTTCGAATTCAAGTTGCATTCACTTACGCGCAAATAACCTTGGGAAAGCTATTAATCCGTCTCTTCTCCCTCAAGCTATAGGTTAAATAGCAGAACAGATTAGGTTCTATAACCTTGGTTCGCAACCAGTCTACCTCGTCCGGAGGATAAAGATCAACATTCATACCTGTAAAAAGAGAGAATCATCGACGTCCTCCTCGCCAATGGCGAGGTATCGTGAACGGCCCATGATCCACTGAGAGCAGGTTTAGAGTTTTTCGGGATTAAACATTTTTTTCTACACGATTTCCCATTCTTCATTAAAATTGCTAAGCAAGTCGACGTTTGTTCAGCGAATGCCCCCAAGTAAATAGGGTGATTGACAAACAAATATAAAGTCGTGATCTGAAAATCCAGTCTATTCAAATATCGAAAACATTGCGCTTGAAAAACAAAGAAAATGTTTCTTTAGGACTCTAAGGAACTCCCAAAGCATCCGATCTTAAAAATAGTTTTAGCCAAAAAAAAAAAAAAATGCACCCGTACAAATATAACACTGCCGTGTATTGCCTGGTAACATAGCATTTTGCTTCCCATAAACGGGCTACTGTGTTCAGTATTCGTTTCTAATCAAAATAACAGGATTTTGGAAGCTGTTTTTCAAAACAAGTTAGGCTTTCCTCGTTGGAAAGCTTTGCTTCTACATTCTTCCTTCTCATTCACTCCTGGGTATGACGATAAACTACATCCGGAAGCAAGGCCTTTGATCATGAGAATAGATGTTTTGAGGATCCTCTTTATTGTTGTTATCCCAAAGTCCCATCCTGATCTTCTGTGATAGCACCTTTTAGGGGGTCACATCTACGGGCAGATAGTGAACTCACTAAATAAAAACAAAACACTATGAAAGCATGAAAATACATGTTTATATTGTAAAATTACCATTTTTATTTTGTAAAGTGGCCAACAATACCACTTTATAAAAAATGTCTAGCAATACAATTTTATAAAATTACTAACAATACATTTTATAGCAAAATGACAACAATAAATTTTATCTGTAGTTGAAAGCATACAATTATGTTTAAAATAAATTTAGTTGACGCTATAAAATTTTATTAAATATTTAGATTTCGGCATTTAATAACACATAGGGACTGATATGTCACTAAAATTCAATCAATCAGCCAACCAACCAATCAACATGAAATAACTCTTTCATCATATCAATCCATATAATACCCTACAATTTCCTACATCAAACTATTCCAGAATATAACGTCAACAAAATTACGACATAAATTATGCATTACCACTTCTAGTAATTATGTCCGCACAAACATGTATATGCCGAAAACCTGAGTATCATCTACCATGTATTCAACTGTGAAAGCAGAATAACATACCATATTTTTATTACTTTCAAGCTCCCAAAAGAATTTGTCATTAAATGACCCATAATTAGTTGTGCTATTAAATAAACAAATCAAATTCTTCTTTATACATCCCTCGATAAACCCCGGACTAAACTAATAAAACAACAACCTTTAGGCAAAATTTGACTTTATTCATCAACATAGTCTCCTTCTAGTGTGATACACGGATTCCAACGCTTCTCTAACAATTCGACGCCCTTTTTGTAGAACGATTTGTCTTTGGAATCAAAATACGCCTCAGTTTCCAATATCACGTCTTCATTTCAGCCAAATCTCTTTCCCTGGCGCATTCTTTTGAGATCTGCAAACAGCCAGTAGTTGCTGGGGGCTAGATCTGGAAAATAGGGTGGATGCAGAAGCAATTCGAAGTGCAATTCATGTAGTTTTGCCATCGTTGCGATCGATTTGTGATACGGTGCGTTGTCTTGGTGAAAGATCACTTTTTTCTTCTTCATTTGTGGCCGAATTCTGGCGATTTTTCCTTCAAAGCACCAATAATGCTGTATAATATTCGCTATTAATGGTGCTTCATTTCTCAAGGTAATCGATGGACAAAATACCTTGCGCATCCAAAAATACGGGGGCTAAATCCTTGCCTGCTGATGCTTGCGCCTTTGGTCGCTTTGGACGGTTTTCACCTGCTGCTGTCTATTCAGCTGACTGCTGATTTAACACCGGAGTGAAGTGGTAGAGACACGTTTCATACATTGTTATATATTTATGCAAAACCTATTTCTTGTTGCAATGAAACAATTGCAAACAACGCTCTGAAAGGTCGACGCGTTATTGTTTTTGGATCGACTGTGAGTAAACGCGGCACCCACTTTGAACACAGCTTTCTCATTGACAAATATTTATACAAACTTCTGAATATACTGCTTTCTGATGTGTTCAATCCCCTGCTATCTCACACTAGTTTAATTTACGAGCAGCCAAAACGAGTTTGTGAAATTTTTGGTGTTTTCTGGGAAAGCTACTGATTTTGAGCGACCTCAGCGTTCAGCATCATTAGCGTCTGTACGACCGCGTTCAAAGTCAGCATACCACCTCTTAAGCGTTGTGTCCGACGGAGCAGAATCCGAATAACACTTGTCAAGCCATTGTTTGCTTGAATAGTGTTTTTCCCATGAGAAAGCAATGCTTTATTAATACACAAAATTCAGATTTTCCCATTGTTTCGAAAATTTGCAACAGTAGCTTTACTTAAATAACTGTAATCTGTAAACTAATAATTCGATTGAGCCCACCTTTTGTCAAGTGACATCTGAAGGTTAATACTTCATAAAAATGATTTTTTTTTATTTATGACGCCATCTATATGTCAGGCCCGGGACTTATTGAGTGATGTGCTATATTCTTTTTCTTATACTAAACCGACGACGCGTAATCTTAAATCTGTGCCCTGCGGTCGCGCGCAAAGGGTGGAGGTCGTTAGGACCCGAACGGCACTCCCTGAGGGCGGCACTTTTGACGGAGTATATTATTTTTGTTTTTATTTAGTAAATACACCTACAATTAGATATGAAAAATAAATAGTTTTTAATTTTAGTTTTAAAATGTTTTATATTCGGTTACTGGTAATTTGGCCAAACCTGTGAAGAAAATTTTAGATAGTGGTTCAAATGACGCCATCGTGTTTTAAAAATGTCTCAAAAAAGCGCTGTCTGGCGGTGGGAATGAACCCAACTTATAGTGATCAATTTGAAATGGTCATTAAGTATACCACAAGTTTTCTCTTTCCCACTTAATTTTTTTTTCATTTTAATTTTTCATATCTGTGAAAAAATGTTCAAAAGATTTAAATGGTTGGTTCAAAGATAAAATGCCATAAAATCGAAAACTACTGAAGACAATATTTGTAGTTATTATTGAAACTGTTACATTTTCATTGTCAAATTTTTTTTCAGACTAAAATAGGTACTTCCACTCATTTTCGATAACTAACTTTCAAATTCAGTTTTAAAAAATAAAAAATAAAAATTCTTGAAACTTTTATTTTAATTATAATTGAAAGCTAAAGAATTAAATTTACTATTTCCAGTATGCAAAATAGTCTGCTGTATTTCAAACATAAATTATATTGATTGGAATGTCAAATTTTGTGATTATTAAAAACTTTTCTATTTTTCGGCAATTTTTGAGCGATGGACACATTTGTAAACTAAAATTAATTCTCGGTGTTAAAAATTTCGCAATATATATATATATATATATATATATTAATCATTTCAACCCGAGCAAGGCAGAAATGCCACTGATGAGCGGGGGGCTACATAACTGTAAAAAGATTAATTAGAAAAGAGTGAGGAGTACAAACTAGTTAGAAAGGAGCAATAGAAAGCTGAGAATGCAGGTGCGATGACAGATACATAGGTGGAGAGAAAGGGAAGGATGTACGGGGGTGGGGAGAGAGCTAGAGTCCAGTGGTTAATAGATGAGTATTGACATTGCATTTAAATTTCTGGAGGTTGTAGCCGTCAGACAAGCAAGAATACGGGAGCGAGTTCCACAGGCGGGGAGTGCGAGAGAAGAAGCTGCAGGAGTAGAATTGTCGTCTGCATTTGGTTAATCTGTGAATGGGTGGGACCCAGTTGCCAATCTGGTTGCACGAGTAAACACCTGTTGAGGAGGCACCAGTGACTTAAGTTCGTCCTAGCAGAAGCCATGAAAATATTTATAGAACAGACAAAGGGAGGCCACATTTCGACGGTGGGGAAGTTGCTGCAGTCGAGCCGCCAGATCAGTAACTATCACATTACAGACTCTCCTGTCGAGAACACTGAGGTGAACGGCAGGGGCGCCTGACCATAAATGGCAGCAGTACTCCATGCACGGACGGATGGTTGACTTGTATATATGCAGGATGGATTCAGGCGGAAAAAACATCCTGGATCGACATAGTGACCCAACCTTCTTAGCAGTAGATTTAGCTATGGATTCAATATAGTGGTTCCATTTGAGGTTTGAGGAGAGGGTAAGTCCGAGGAGGCGTAGTGTGTTGCTCTCAGGGATAATCGCTTGCTTCATGCTTATGGGAGGCAGGAGAGGTTGCATGTGATGATTGACAGACAACAGCTTGGTTTTAGACGCATTGAAGTTGACAAGCCACTTCTTGCCCCAATTCACCACAGAGTGTAGATCCCGTTCAAGGTCAGCAGCGAGATTATGTCTGTCTGCCACGACAGGTTTCTTACTGGTGCGGGAGTATATTGTGGTGTCGTCTGCGTAGATGCCTACTTGGGAACTGATCTCATCTGGGAGGTCGTTGATGAAAATAAGGAAGAGCGTCGGGCCCAGGATAGAGCCCTGTGGGACACCAGCATTCGTGCTGTAGGATGAAGAGGCATGCCCATTCAAAACAACCTTCATTTTGCGGTTATTTTAAAAAGGATTGGATTAGGTCAAGAGTGCCAAACCCTGTCAAAAGCCTTGGAGATATCCAGTGCAACCGCGCGAGCCTCGTCAGACTCATCAAGGGCCTGGAGCATGTACTCCGTCACGGTTGTTAGCAAGTCGGCTGTGGACCTGGCAAAGCGGAATCCATATTTTCTGTCAGAGAAGAGTTCGTGGGCAGTAAGATGTTGAACTATTTCAGCATTGATTATGGCCTCGAATACTTTCCCGAATATCAGTAGGAGACTGATAGGACGATAGTTGGATGGGTCCGAGGGATCACCACAATTCCTAAATACAGGAACGACTGAAGAGAACTTCCAGCATGCAGGAAAGCAGGAAGCAGAAAGGCAGTAGTTAAACAGTTTAGAGAGGACAGGGGAAAGAAAGTTCAGGAGCATACCTCTTAAGGACTATCACCGGGATTCCATCGTCTCCACTCGCCTTATGGGGGTCGAGTTTTGAAATTACTCGGGATACTACTGTCGGGGTAATATATACGTCGTGCAGTTTAACCTCAGTTCGAATAGGGAAGTCGGGTATATATATATATATATATATATATATATATATCTGTGACATGTTATTTTTGGAATATTAGCAATTTAATGTTAAATTAATCTTATTTATCACAAGTCTTACTTATTTATAGTATGAAATTTACAGTAAAACTTTATTTTAATCACGGAAAGTTTATCTTACTGACCTTTCCAGTATGTTTAGACATGTGACGACTTCCAGATGCGAGATAAGTCAAGTATCTATGGCTAGTGACATAATTGACCAAATTTTTTTCCATTAACGAAGAACGCGTGAAAACAATTGCCTTTAACGTACACATAGTAATCATCATACAAAAAAAAATCAAATATATAAAAAGTTAAAAATTATCTTAAAAATACAAAGCCACGACAATTTGTATTAAAGTTTCCAATTTTCGATTAGTAAATATAGTTTTCACTTAACTTAATAACTAACGCCAGCACATCTTTTAAAATTTTTTTTAAATGATAATAATTATTTTAAATCATAATATTCATTATGATTTAAAAAAATGAAAACAATTCTTTTAAAATGTGTTTTCCTTAAGGCTATAATGTTTTTAATTCGTATTATATATTAAAGCAATTAACAGCTTATCTTATTAAATAATGTCAGAGTTTTGTTGCCTTTTTATTTTACTATTCTGACGAAAATTTTGAAAATAAAGGCAAAATGTCTTTTTTTAAAGTAAATGATTTACATACCCTAATGTGTCCTAGTTTAACTAATAAAACCAACTTTTCTAACAAAATTTGATTTCTTAAAATTTCATGAATTTACGTAGAAAGTGAGGTAACATGTAAAAAAATATTGCTACCAAGATTTTTTTAAATAAAAATTCAAAAATAATTTCATCCATTTGTGAATAAGTCCTGAAAATCTGACTTTTGGTTTTTACAAGAATTTTTAAATTGATGTGGTTTTCACCGAAAAAAACTGAAATATGTAATATCACATTATCCATTGTAAACTCTTGTAGAGATTTGGTTACCTGCTAACGAAAATCAAAACAAGATTTTTACCAAGATTTCGAACGTGTTAGAAAAGATTTTTTTTAAAAATTTAAAATAAATAAAAATACTCTGATCTTTCTTTTTAATAATAACTTAAACATTTTAATTTAAAAAAAACTACGTTTTTATTAATTTTGAAGTCTTTTTTCTTCAGAGCTTGCTCTTTTTCAGCGATTTAGTGAAGGTACCTAGACTAAAAACTGAAAACCAAGGAAAATTTTACTTGAACATGATTGTATTTTTCTTAACTATATTTTAAATACATTTAAAACGTATTTCACGAAACAAATAAAAAATCAATTTCAAGCAGTTTTTATTAACACTTGTTTCATATTTAGAATTATATTTTAAGTTAATGCAAAATTTTGAATTGTTTTCTTTGTAGAAATAGATCTTTCTATTAATTCTAATAAGCACCTCCACCTTTTCGCTAAGAAACATGACATGATAAAAAATCTTCAAACTCAATAAAAACATTATTAAAATGGGAAAAAGTTGTTGTTGTTTTTAATTATTTAAAAAAAATTTCTGATACGTTCAAAATTTTGGTTAAAAATCTTTTTGATCTCAACGAATGACGTAATAAATTACGCTGAGTTTTTTTTTTTCGGTGAAAACGTAATTTATATTTGAATAGAATCACATTGATTGTTATTATTTTTATTAAAAAAGAACTTCGTAAACTTCCTTTTGGCATTTAACTTTGAAATAGAATCAAATTCTTCTTCTTCATGTGCTTGTCCCTTCAGGACGTAGGCGATCATGGACTTCCACTTGGCTCTGTCTCTTGTCGCACTCAGAAAATTTACTCTTGGTATCACTTCCAAGCCCCACTCCGTCAACCATTTGCTCAGACCTAACAAGTAGGTCTCGTGATGCTTTCCCCTGTCTCTTCTTCTATTTATCCGACTTGTGAGTATCAAATTCTCCAGGCCCTTCTTCCTCATTACGTGTCCCAGGAACCTCATTGCTTGTCATTATTCTTATAAAAAAAGGAGCCTCATTATCATGGCTTACGTATCTAGTGTATCGTTTAGGATTCCCTCTGGCCAATCAAGTACAACAACTCGACAATTCCCTTTACATACTACTACTCATAGCTTTTGGCACGTCACAGTATCAACAGGTTAATGGTAACAACTATAATAATAATAATAGCTAGCTAGCTAGCTAGCTAGATAGATAGCTAGATAGATAGATACCAAAGAAAGAAAGAAAGAAAGAAAGAAAGAAAGAGAGCGAGATAGATAGATAGATAGATAGATAGATAGATAGATAGATAGATAGATAGATAGATAGATAGATACCCAAGAAAAAAAACAGAAAGAAAGAAAGATAAAGATAAAGATAGATAGATAGATAGATAGATAGATAGATAGATAGATAGATAGAAATAGATAGATAGATACCAAAGAAAGAAAAAAAGAAAAAAGAAAGAAAGAAAGATAGATAGATAGATAGATAGATAGATAGATAGATAGATAGATAGATAGATAGATACACACAAGAAAAAAAAACAGAAAGAAAGAAAGCGGGATAGATAGATAGATAGATAGATAGATACCAAAGAAAGAAAGAAAGAAAGAAAGAAAGAAAGATAGATAGATAGATAGATAGATAGATAGATAGATAGATAGATAGATAGATAGACCCAAGAAAAAAAAACAGAAAGAAAGAAAGAAAAAAACGGGATAGATAGATAGATAGATAGATAGATAGATAGATAGATAGATAGATAGATAGATAGATAAAAAAAAACCCAAGAAAAAAACAAAGAAAGAAAGAAAAGGGATAGATAGATAGATAGATAGATAGATAGATAGATAGATAGATAGATAGATAGATAAAGAAAGAAAAAAGAAAGAAAGAAAGAGATAGATAGATAGATAGATAGATAGATAGATAGATAGATAGATAGATAGATAGATAGATAGATAGATACACAAGAAAGAAAGAAAGAAAGGGAAAGATAGATAGATAGATAGATAGATAGATAGATAGATAGATACCAAAGAAAGAAAGAAAGAAAGAAAGAAAGAAAGATAAAGATAGATAGATAGATAGATAGATAGATAGATAGATAGATAGATAGATAGATAGAAAAAAATACCCAAAGAAAAAAACAAAGAAAGAAAGAAAGAGGGATAGATAGATAGATAGATAGATAGATAGATAGATAGATAGATAGATAGATATAAAGCGTAACGTCGCTAAAGTGTTTGGGTAAACATATGGCAGAACATGCAATGATTCGGAGAATAACAATTCAGCCTTTGCTATAAGAAACAAATGGTAAGAAGTTGTACAACGCCATGACAGACGATGTCGTGATAGTATATGGCATCTAGAAGAAAAAGAAGAAGAAGAAGAAGAAGAAGAAGAAGAAGAAGAAGAAGAAGAGGAAGAAGAAGAAGAAAAAGAAGAAGAAGAAGAAGCAGGAAAAGAAGAAGAAATTCCCTAACTATCAAATAAGGTGATCCATTAAATTATGCATTTGCTCTTCTTTTATAACTTTTAATCGGTATAACTCCAATGCCACTAAAGCACAATTGGTAAGTGGACGTGGAAGAATTAGGAACAGAAACAATAATGAGAAGCAGAAAGAGAAGAGATTAATCAAGAGGAGAGTAGGTATCGAGTGACAATTGCATTTAAATTTTTCAGATTAAAATTACCTGGAGAGCATGGAGCCTGAAAGGAGTTCCACAAGCGAGAAGTGCTAGAGAAGAAATTGTTAGCATAGAACTTACGGTTATATCTAGCCAGCTCAACTGTGAATCGATGAGATCTCAACGATAGTCTAGTTCTGCGCTTAAATTTTAAAAATTGGTTACCATAGCGAAAATCTCATGCGAACAATTACTACGAAAGTATTTATAAGAAATACATAGAAAGGCAAACTAATGACGTTGTAAAAGTGACTGAAGCCGAGCCACTAGATCAAGACGAATAATATTGCTGATTTGAATCTTATCAAGGAACTCAAGGTGAATAACAGAGGCACCAGACCATATGTGGCAGCAATATTCTAAGCATTGAAGGGTGGTAGACTTATAGATATATAAGATAAATTCTAGAGAGAAACTGCTTGTATCTTCTCATTTTCTCTCTTATTTTCTCCAATTGTTTTACTCACTTATATTTTTATCTAGATGTTTTACAAAGAAGCATGAATTTCTTATGGGAAGAAAAGTAGTTCTTAATTCATCTTTTCATCATTCTTTTAATCCATCGATCCATAAAAATATTAATGTCGTAATTATTATCGCCTGTCTATTCGTATCTGTTTTTCAATATTTCACAGTGAGTCATCAAATTAAGCCTGTCTTTCTATACTTCTTTTTCTAGGCTCCTCCACTGAATCGCTGAAAAAACAGCATAGCATGAAGAAAAAAGGTCCCAAACTTAATATAAACATAATAATAATGTTATTATTAAAAGGAAAGATCAAAGTATTTTAATTATTTCTTTTTAATTTTAATGCTTTTGGTAAAAATCTTTTTTATTTTCGTTAGCGTAGAGCCAAACCGTTATAATGGAAAACGTAATATTACATAACTCGGTTTTTTCCAGTGACAAACACATTAATTTAGAAATTCTTACAAGAATCAAATAATTGTCAGATTTTAATGAAACTTTCAGGACTTATTCACAAGTAAATGAAATTAGTTTTGAAATTATTATTTAAAGAAAAATCTTGGTGAAAATATTTTTTTACATTTGTTATCTCACCTCCACGTAAATTCATGAAATTTCAAAAAGTTAAATTCTGTAGGCAAATTGGTTTTATTAGTTAAAAGCAGGACTCATTGGGGAATGTAAATCACGTATTTTTCCAACCATTTTACCAAAAATCTGCTCCGAATATTAAATAAAAATGCAATAAAAGTATGATATTATTTAATTAGATAAGATTTTAATTGCTTTAATATATAATATAAATTAAGGACATGAAGAAAGAAAATTATTTTCGATTAATAATGAAATTTTAAAAGAATTGTTTTCATTTTTATGTTTTTAATTATAATAATTTATATAATTTATTTGTATTACTAATTATAATAATTTATAAAGTTTCAAAAATATTTAAAAATATTTTCAAGACTTAAAATGTCAGGTTGGTAGGTTATAAATTGAAGACTATATTTACTAATTGAAAATTGAAAAGTTAAATACAAATCATCTAATCATCGTATTTTTAAAATAATTTTCAATGTTTTTGTGTATTTGAATCTTTTTTTTTTTTCATATTTTTATTTTCTATGTGCCCATTAAAAGATCATGTGTTTCACGATTTCTTCCCCTAACCGGAAAAGAATTTGTAGAGTTATGTCACTTGTGATCGCCATAGGCACTTAGCTTATCTCGCATAAATTAATCTGTCAACACATTTCAAAGACGGTGAAAAGGTTAGAAAGTTCAACTCTGCATTTGAAAAATAATTTTATTCTAAATTTCATGCTATAAATAAGTAAAACTTGTGTAAATCAAATTAATTTAACATTAAATTTGCTAATTTTTCAAAAGTAAGGTGTCACAGATGTATATTTCATTTTTGAAAGATTTTTAAAACCGAGAATAAACTTTTGCTTGCAAATGTATCAATCACTTAAAAATGAAATTTTCAAGATCACGTTTTTTAAAAATTCAATTTAAAAGTTAGTAATCGAAAATAACTCTAGATATATGTATACATATTATTTTTTACTTTCATCTGTTCTTTTCATTTTTGTAAACTTACCTCCTAGTATTTGTCTTCTTCATCCTATTTCATCTCCTCCTCCTTTCTACACAATCCCTCCCACACAATCCCTTTCACACTATCTCCCCCACATAATCCTTCCCACACAATCCTTTCCACACAATCCATTCCCACTTAGTATTATACACATCAGGGTTATCCAGAAGGTTCTTCTTCTTATATTCAATCATTTATTTCCACTTGCCCCTCTCCTCTGTCGGTCTTAATATTTTTCTCAAACCCCAATCGACCATCCACTTACTCAAAACCATCAAGTATGCCCAACGCTCCTTACCCCTATCCATCTTTCTCTCTATCCGTCCTGTGAGTATTAGATTTTCTAAGTCCTCCTTCCTCATTAGGTGTCCCAGAAACCGCAGCTGTCTGTTCCTGATGCTAAGTTTCCTCTTCGTTCGCATCCTCTCCCAAACCTCGTCATTGCTCACATGTTCGATCCATGTATCCTCAGCATCCTTCTGTAGAACCGCATTGCTGTTGCTTCGAGTCTTTCCTTCATCTGTGAGGAGATAGTCCAGCATTGGCTGCCATGTAAGAGGACAGATATCACGTATCAGTCGAGTACTTTTTTCTTTGTTTCCAACGAAATATTCCTGTCTCTTAGCTTTCGAAAGGCGTCCTTGGCCGATGCCAGTCCGCCTTCAGATCTTAGTGTCGCAATTTCCGTCCTCTATCAGCATGCTTCCAAGGTAACAAATGCAAAAGGTGCAGGCCGTAGACTATAAACGCCAACACTTTGTGACTATAACAATCAAGATAAGGGCACTAGTTGGAATAGATCAATATTTAATAATGATCATTCTTCATGTCAGCAATTCTAGCAGAAATTAAAAGATCGCTGGATGCTTTGGATTCCGGCTTTGAAGAATCAAAATTGAAAAAAATGAAAAAAATGGTAATGCCGAAGGAAAACGAAATTCTCAAGATGAATGACATAAATCAAGTTGGCATCCCACAGCGTGTTTCTTTGAAGTGCATTGATTGAATCTAGTGATAATTTACCCGCCAGAACCGAGAGTGAATATTGACGCACATCACGCGAACAAAAAGCGGGCTGACAAGAAAGGAAAGGAAATAAAACGAGAGAGAGGGGGGAGGGGAGAGAGAGGAGGAGGAGGTGAATGAGGAGGAGGAGTAGAAGAAGGAGGAGGAGGAGAAGGGGGTCCTATTCGTGCTTTAATTTACATAGGAAAATGAATTGTATGTTCCCAAATCAAAAAAGAAAAAAAATACACTCGAATGTGATTTTCTCCATAAATCAAATCAATGATTTTAATTTTCAAAATTCAAATTCGTTTAACGCAGTTTTACCGGATGTTCTGAGTATCTCCAAAACACTTATGTGAATAAGAAAATGCGTTAAGTAAACTTCCTTATTTAAAAAAAAAATTTACATCAACCATCGCTGACGACCTTGATTTTTGATATCGATACAGGTAGCTAATGGGAGTTATTTTTAAGAACGCTGAAAAACATTTTCTATATAAATTAGCGGTAATTGCTTCTTCGTATTACGTCATTTCAAATATCGGGGTACTGTTGAAGGTTTTTTCTAAAATCGAATTGACATAAACCGAACTTTCGTAAAGCGGAAGTTAATTAAAAGAAAAAAATACATGGATTATTTTCATGGCTTCTGTTCGGAAGAACTTAAGTCACTGATGCACTCGCCATAAGAATTTACTCGTGCAACCAGACTGACAACAAGATCCCACCCATTTACAGTTAGATCAACCAAATGCAGCCGACAATTCTACTCCACCAGCTTCTTTTCTCGCACTTCCCGCCTGTAGAACTCCCTTTTATATACTTGTTTTCCCGACGGCTACAACCTCCAGGAATTTAAATGCAATGTCAATACCCATCTCTTATCCACCTGACTCCAGTTATTTCTACATCACCCTGTATATCTTGTTCTTTTCCTTTCTCTCTACCTTCGCAACTGTCTTCACACCTGTGTTCGCATCTATCTCTTGCCCGTTCTCTGACACCCTCTATAACTGGTTCATCTTTCTCTTTACTCTCCTCCTATCTAAACTTTTACTCTTATGTAGCCCCCTGCGCATCAGAGCTTGGAGTGAAACGATTAAAAAAAAAAAATGAGAAACAGAAAGATGAACACATTAAGTTTACTAGTTACAGTTGTTAAGGATCAGTGTTCGATTCGAGGTAAATGTTAAAATTTTGAATACTGGATGCAAACAATGTTCGTATTCTTGCCTGTCTGGCTCTTATTGTCAAATATTATCAAAGTCATCAAACCTAGAATTCCGACAACTGCTTGTAATATACATCTTCTTTTATGTGCTTTGTCTCCACAAAAGTTAAACGATCATGGCTCTCCACAAGTTCCTGTCACTTGTTTGATCCCTTTTGTTCTGGCTTTGTCATCTATTCACTCAAGTCCTGTGTATGATGTTAAACTACATCCTAAAGGGAGTTTTCTAATCGGGAAATAGAAGTTTTTGTGTAGAGTGGAACAACCTCTTAAATTCTATTCCCATACCTGGGGTAGTAGCATCTGTTAGGGTCCCAACTATGGGTAAATAGTCAGTCAGTTAAGTGCCATACGTGATACATCCTTGGGTGATCATATCTCGAAACTGTAGGTTGCCATTGCTTTCTGCGGTAGGCTGGTTGCCGACCAAGGCTACAGAACCCAATCTGTCCTGTTATTTAACCCATAACTGGAAGGAATAGACGGATTAATACCTTTTCCTAGTGTATTTGCGCGTAAGTGAATACAATGGATTCAACTGGAATTCGAACTCAGCTCCCCGGTTTCTCGTTCCGAGTCGATATCCACTGTACCACAACGAGCCCCACAAAAAACACTACGAAAGTATAAAAATACATTTTCATCGTATAAATACCAAAAGAAGAAGTTTTTAAGCTATATCCATGTTAGAAAGAGATAATTGAGAAACTCCATCGCAGATACAACAGCAATAATTCTTTTGTGATTTGATTTGATTCTTGTAGATATAAAGCATGACAGTAGGGAGGTAGTGATGGAAAATTTAATTTTAGACTGAAGAATAGGAAAAAATAGACAATTTTTTTTTATTGATAATCCCTGATGAAATAATTTATGATGGGTGGGATGATGCGTTTCCAAATGCATCCCATAATATACATTTGTGCCAGTTGGGTTGATGCTTTACCAAAGGCATCCCATAATATGCATTTATGATGTGGGGAATGATGCTTTGTCAAAGACATCCTATAATATGTATTTATGACAGCTGGGTTGATGCTTTACCAATGCCATCCCATAATATGCATTTATGAAGTAGTGGCGGTGATGCTTTGTCAAATACATCCCATAATATGCATTTATAACAGGTGGGTTGATGCTTTTCAAAAAGCATTCCATAATATGCATTTATGACAGTTGGGTTGATACTTTACCAATGCCATCCCATAATATGCATTTATGAAGTAATGGGGGTGACGCTTTGTCAAATACATCCCATAGTATGCATTTATAACAGGTAGGTTGATGCTTTTCAAAAAGCATCCCATAATATGCATTCACGACAGTTGGGTTAATGCTTTACCAATGCCATCCCATAATATGCATTTATGAAGTAGTGGGGGTGATGCTTTGTCAAATACATCCCATAATATGCATTTATAACAGAAGGTAGGTTGATTCTTTTACAAAGGCATTCCATAGTATGCATTTCTTACTTCCTTTCTTCCTTTATGTCCATTCAACAACATTCAGAAAACATGTTTTTTGATTGAGTGTCTCTTGAGCCTTGTATTAAAAACTGATTTAATATAACATTCAGTAATACAATCTGATAGATTGAAACTCTTCCAATTGTTTTTAGTTACTGGTAAATGGGTTCTTATTATGAAACAAGGAACAGGAGAGTTAGCAAGGGGAAAATTACTTAAAGCTACAAAGGCAAAGTTGGGGAGAGAAAAAGAAGAAGAAAAAAAGAGAAGAAAAGTGAAAAGAATAGAAAGTGGAGGGGTATGACGATAGAAAAACGATGACGGAAAACGTCAAGAAGAAAGAATGAAGAATAAAGATGGAGAAGAAGGAGGAGGAGAAAGGTGAGAAGACTAGAAAAAGAGGGTGGAAGATAGACACAGATAAAAAGAGAGAGAAGAAGAAAGAGGAGGAGAAAGGTGAAAAGAATAGAAGAAGAGGGTGGATGATAGCCACAAAAGAAGAAGAAGAAGAAGAAAGGTGAAAAGAATAGAAGAGGGTGGATGACAGACATAGAAGAAGAAGAAGAAGAAGGAGGGGGAGGAGGAGAAAGATGAAAAGAATAGAAGAGGGAGGATGACAGAAGGAGGAGGAGGAGAAAGATGAAAATAATAGAAGAGGGTGGATGACAGAAGAAGAAGGAGGAGGAGGAAGAGGAGGAGAAACGTGAAAAGAATAGAAAAGAGTGCATAACAGACACAGAAGAAGAACAAGAAGGAGGAGGAGGAAGAGGAGGAGGAGGAGAAAGATGAAAAGAATAGAAGAGAGTAGATGTCAGAAGAAGAAGAAGGAGTTGAAGGAAGAGGTGGAGAAAGGTGAAAAGAATAGAAGAGGGTGAGTGACAGACACAGAAGAAGCAGAAGAAGGAGGAAGAGGAAGAGAAGGAGAAGAAAGATGAAAAGAATAGGTGGATGACAGAAGAAAAAGCAGGAGGAGAAGGAAGAGGAGGAGGAGAAAGATGAAAAGAGTAGAAGAGGGTGGATGACAGAAGAAGAAGGAGGAGGAGGAAGAGGAGGAGAAACGTGAAAAGAATAGAAAAGAGTGCATAACAGACACAGAAGAAGAACAAGAAGGAGGAGGAGGAAGAGGAGGAGGAGGAGAAAGATGAAAAGAATAGAAGAGAGTAGATGTCAGAAGAAGAAGAAGGAGTTGGAGGAAGAGGTGGAGAAAGGTGAAAAGAATAGAAGAGGGTGAGTGACAGACACAGAAGAAGCAGAAGAAGGAGGAAGAGGAAGAGAAGGAGAAGAAAGATGAAAAGAATAGGTGGATGACAGAAGAAAAAGCAGGAGGAGAAGGAAGAGGAGGAGGAGAAAGATGAAAAGAGTAGAAGAGGGTGGATGAAAGAAGAAGAATGAGGAGGAGGAGGAGGAGGAAGAAGAGGATGAGAAAGGTGAAAAGAATAGAAGAGGGTGGATGACAGACACAGAAGAAGAAGAGGAGGAGAAGGAGAAAAGAAGAGGTTGGATGACAGACAAAGAAGAAGAAGAAGAAGAAAGAAAAATGTGGAAGACGAGAATGTTGGGATGAACAGAAGAAGGAAGCTGACAGAATTAGGATACGAAGGGAAGGAATAAACGAGAGAAAGACACGGAAGAAGAAGAAAAAGAGGAAAAGAAAGAGGAGAAACGTGAGAAGAAGAAGAGGAGGAGGAGGAGAATGAACGATAAAGGACGAAGCAAAAAGATGAAAGGAAGGAAAGGAAAATTTCAGTCTGTGCATCTACTGAGACAAAGTTGTCAACGAACTGAGAGGCCATCTTTTGTTTGTTCGCAACAGATTACATCGGTCTTCCTGCTTTGGTCTATTTGCATTACAAACTTTGAGTATTTTGTACTTTTCATTTTCTTGAAGAACTATAGATTTTTTTTTTCTCTCTCCCTGTTTTTGTATTTGACAGCAGTGGACAGCAACGATAGTTTCTCAATTATTCCCGCTGATATCAGAAATGATGGATCTCAGTTTCAATTCTTCCATCGAATTGCAAAGCTTTCAGAATCGTTATTATTAATACGGATGTAGAGAATTTTGCGTCTCTAGTAAAAATCTGCTTTTAATACAGATCCGGTGCTTGAACATCTCCTCTAGTTGTTCTACTTAGTATTTCAGTTGATATTATTTATTAACTAGCGGAACCCGTGGAATTTCCACGGAAGGATAATTATGATTTCCTGGAAAAATTTTACTTTGTCATACTACAAATGATAGTAACGTCTTCAAACATAAAGGTATCGGATAATAAAATAACGATAACACAGTGTAATTTTATTAAAATATCTATAAAAGTAAAGTCCATAGAAGCTACCTTACTGTAATCTTATATTATATTAAGCGGCGTATGCACAGACCGTAACCAAAATATTGTACGCTATTTTGTGAGAGATTTTTTTTTTAATCATTTCACCCCGAGCAAGGCGGAAACGTCACTGATGTGCAGGGGGTTACATAAATGTAAAAAGATTAATTAGAAAAGAGTGAGGAGTACAAACTAGTTAGAAAGGAGCAATAGAAAGCTGAGAAAGCAGGTGCGAGGACAGATACATAGGTGGAGAGAAAGGGAAGGTTATACAGGGGAGGGGAGAGAGCTAGAGTCCAGTGGTTAGTAGATGAGTATTGACTTTGCATTTAAATTTCTGGAGGTTGTAGCCGTCAGGAAAGCAAGAATACGGGAGTGAGTTCCACTGGCGGGAGTTGCGAGAGAGGAAGCTGCAGGAGTAGAATTGTCGTCTGCATTTGGCTAACCTGATTTTAAAAGATAAAATTCTTTTTTTTATTACTGACAAATCATAGATCCTGTGTCCATTGTTAACAGAAAAAACCAACTGAGTAATTGTCAACGGTGTAGAGGCCAGAAATTTCGTTATTAGGTTGCGGGATACGACAACAAACTTACCTATTTTTACTATAATGTACAGTACACACACATATATACACACACAATTACTTCTACAACCACTAGCTTAAGCTTCTACCGATTCGGTAATGCTCTAGGCTCTCTCCTCCTACGCTCTCTTTACGACTCTTCTGTTTGGCAAAGGTGAGAGAAAGGCTGAGGAGAGTAGCGTTGATAGATTAGAAAAAGATAGAGGAGAAGGAAAAGATCTGTAAAGAGTAAGTGTGTTTTCTTTCTTCAGTGGTGTAACAGACGGAGGAACTAAGTAACTAAGTAACTAAGACAGGAACAAGCAGAATTATTATATGATACTAGTCCAATCTAATCCGGTGAAGGAAATAAAGGGTGAAGTTCGAAATTCTAATCGCCTGAAGAAGGCTGGGGTGTACATCGGCCGAAACGTCGTGAATATAGCTTCAAGGGTGAGGACAACAATCTAAACAATGTAAATAGTGTAAATAAGTACTATACCTCTTGTCAGAAATATAGACAAATATTATATAATTAAAGAATATTGTTTGTTTGCAGATAAATGTATAAAAGAACATGCTCAAGAAAGATTTTTTTTAATTCTAAAAATCCGAAAGATAGAGTGGAAGGAAAAGCTCGTGTAGAGAGTGTGGCGTAACAAACGAACGAACTAAGTTGTTGGTGGGTTGTTTTGTTTTTATGGCGAATCAACCTCGGCGGGTTATTTATTGCCAACTAAACTTTATTTATTTATTGCTGGTAATACCTTTTTTTTTTTCAAAAATTTATTGTTGTTTTTTATATAAGTTTTGTGTCTAGTAATACATTTTTATTTTCGTGTATCAAGATTCATTGGGATTTATTTTTAAGGGTAGGGTCCCCAAGTCCTATCCTTGTTATTTAACCCATAAATGGAGGGAAGGGACGGATTAATACCTTTCTCAAGAGTACCAGTCCTTAAGTGAATTTCAACTGGAATTCGAACTCGGCTCACCGATTTCTCTTTCCGAAGCGGTCCCCCACCTAAGTACTGACCAGACTCAACGTTGCTTAACTTCGGTGATCGAGCGAGAACCAGTGTATTCAACGTGATAGGCCGTAAGCCCCTACGAACTAAGTAACTAACTAATTAAGGAAGGAACAAGCAGAATTATTATATGATTGTCTCTGATATTATTATTACTATTATTATTCGAAATATCCTTAAAAAGTTAATACATTTGTTTTTATGAATTTTCTGATGAATCTTTGTTCTTTGAGTTAAGGATTGATCAGGTCCATTATCGAGTTTCACGACGACAAAATAACTATGGAAATTCCTCCATTACATCGTTAAATATTTGAGCTTAACAACATTTGCAAAATATTGCAATAACTATCTTAAATAAAAATGCAGGTCATTGCTTAAAAACTATGTGGGTACAAATGAAAAGATTCAAAATAGGCAGTCAGTTAACTGCCATACGATGTAAATAAATGTCGAAAGAAAACATGACTGACTGGGCAGAAGATTTTCTCGTACTAGATTGTCATTATTTTCTGTGCGGTAGACTGGTTGTCAACCAAGGCTATAGAACCTAATCTGCCCTGTTATTTAACAGGAAACATGAGTTACAAGTGATGGATTAATACCTTTTCCAAAGAGATTTGTGCGTAATTGGATGCAACGAATTCAACTGGAATTTGAATTCGGCTCTCTGATATGATGTTCTGAGCCGATATCTCCTTTACCACAACGAAGGGTCCCAATTTCACTGTCACAAGCTTTAAATATATGTGAGTGTTATCGCTTCCTCTGTACCCACTTTCATTTGTTCTGTTTTCTTTCATTCTTTATTTCTTTCTTTCTTTGCCGTTACATTTCCTTAATACAAACAGCGCCTTTGATAGATCTTTTCTTCCGTCAATGATCACAATCAAACAGGTATGATTTATCTGAGGTAACAACAGGGCGTAAATAAATATTATTACGAGCAGAATTGTATTATTAAATAATGATATAAGTGCCATTATTATTATTGTTGTCGGTCGCCTTTGCCTGTCTGTCTATCTGTTTGTTGTTTGTCTGTCTGTCCGTGGTCAATGAAACTTTCAGGGATGACTGGTTTCATGACTGGCAAGAGCTGATTAGATTTATGTTCGGTGCTTGATAAAGTTTCTTGATTATTTTTTCCGGTTTTATTAATAAAATTTATTTTTACATTTCAAATGCCAAATTCTGAATTATCTCCTCTAGATTATTTTAAGTGCTTTCATTTTAAGTGTGCATTTAATTTTGAAAGCGATTGAGTTCATTTTTGTCTTTTCACTGTTGAGAGCGGTCAAGTTCATTGCAGTTATTTTTTCTTATTTTAATAATCATCTCTGGCTAATGCCTGAGATGATGTCAGCATTGCCTTGGCGGAGGTTTGTAGTTCTTGACTGCTCTTTCTAGTTATCATTATTATTGTTGAATAAGTTAGCATAACGCTGCAGATTCGAAGCCTAATATACCTATCCTGATATTCAGTATCATAAGATTATACCAGGCGCATACATCACAGCCAAATGTGTGGGATATTGTACAGGTTTTGATAGAACAGCGCATATCACTTACGCGCAAATACCCTTGGGAAAAGTAATAATCCGTCTCTTCCCTCCAGTTATGGGTTAAATAACAGGACAGGTTGGGTTCTATAGCCATGGCTGGCAACCAGCCTACCACAGAAAGTAATGGCAACCTACTGCGGGATAATCTTCTGCCTAGTCAGTCATGTCTCTTTCGAGACAAGATCATCCAAAGCGTGTATTACGTGTGGTACTTAACTGACTAACCGCTGAAATAAGCTTATTATTATTATTATTATTTACTTTCTGGTTCCAACTAAAGGTTTTGGTTCAGAAATGGCATTATGTCATTTTTCACTGAACAGCTTCATTAAAAAACAGAGTCTAATATAACACACGTTTTACATTGGTAAAGACCTTCGTAAAATTTGAGTTGCAATTTTTTGTAATTCTTTAAAGCATTGACTACCAGGGAGGCTTTCAATGAGTCTAGCTTAACATTTCCGAATCAATCCGAGGGCTTTGGCTGCTTCAATTAAAATTGTTGATGTCCTCATGTACCACATTCTTTTACAGTCCTACATCAACATCCTATTTTTTTATAATTCTTTGAAGATCTTCAAAGATATGTTACAATATGCAAGGATTGAAATGTCAATAAAAAAATACATTATTATTAGCTTACGGCCATATCACGTTGAATACACCGGTTCTCGCTCGATCACTGAAGTTAAACAACGTTCAGCCTGGTTAGTACTTAGATGGGTGACCGCTTGGAAATACCAAGTGCTATAAGCGTTTAATGACGGATGTGCGTTGTGGTGCAGTGGATGTCGGCTTGGAAAGAGAAATCGGTGAGCCGAGTTCGAGTTGAATACCCTGCATTCACTTAAGCACTGGTACCCTTGGGGAAGGTATTAATCCTTCCATCCAGTTATGGGTTAAATAACAAGGGTAGGACTTGGAGACCCTGCTCTTAAAAAAACAAATCCCAATGAATCTTGATACTCGAAAAAGAAAAAAGTATTACTAGACACGAAACTTATATAAACAAACCCAATAAATTGTTGAATAGAAAAAGGTATTACCAGCAATAAATAAACAATTTAGTTGGCAATAAATGACCCGCCGAGGTTGATATGCCATAAAAAGAAAACAACCGACCAACATTATTATTATTTCCTTTGATTTCTGTTGTATGTTTATTTTCTTCTGGGTCACAACCTAAAAACGAAAGTAAGAAATAACATCATGATATTTTACACATTTTTTGTGTAAGAAACAAACAAAAACATCTATAAAAGCGCTATTTATACACAGGTGGGTTTTGAGTTCTTGTTGAAACGATTTTTTGTATTCTTTGAAGACATGGGCTACCAGAGAATCTTTCAATGGGTCTATCAGAACATTTTCCAATCAAACGCAGGACACCAACCACAAATCCCACACTTTTGAAAATACCATGTCAAGATCCTTGTATTTCATATTGTTTGAAGATCTTCAGACTACATTACAATCTCGAGGAACTGCATGTCAATAAGGAGGCATATTCATTTTATATGGCAATTGATCACTATTTTCGGAGGACTAGCTTTATTTGTTCTGTCTGTGTGTATTGCAAAGTTACATGAAATTTCCAGGTTCTATGTCTGCAACCCGGTTTGGGTGACGTTTATACCAAATTTCTTATAAGAAATACTATACACCGGAACACATAGACACACACACACGCATATATATCTATATGCACACACACACGCACACATGATACAAGGAAAATGTATGTAGGTATATGTATATATAAAATGAACACAGAAGTGAAATAAATAAATACAAGAAGTATACGCACATAAACACACACATGACATACTCACGCACACACACACACACACAAACACACACACACACACACACACACAGACATTCACACAGAGACACACACGCACACACAAACACACACACGAGAAAACACGAGAACAAATACCGGAGGGAAACAAAATCTAGCAATAAACACGCCTCCAATTAAAGCGGACAGGCATAACATCAGGTCATATAACAGCGCCTACTACCATTCTGACTGAAATGCAAAAATGCCAAATCCTACCACCGGCCAGCGCACACATATTAAACCATAAATTGAAGCAGACAGATATATCATCAAATCGTAAAACGGCGCCCACTATTACTTTAACAAAGATGCGAAAAGGCCAAATCCTGCTATCGCGCACACTTATATTAACCATAAACACACACACATACATGCACTAACACACTTACAGGTACAAGCACACATACTCACTATTCAATTATATCTCGTGTATCCACAGTATTTACATTATTCGGACTATTGTCCTCATCTTTGTTGACATTTGTACGACGTTTCAACTAACCAACGTCTATATCCACTGGGCAAAGTGTCCTTAAGTTGATATAGACGTTGGTTAGTTCCTGATTTGATTCTTAGACTTGTGAGTTCAATACCAGGCTACAGCATTGGGAGCAAGTAACTTGCAGGGTTAGTGGGAGATAACGCATGACTTCTAATCAAGCTTTACGCAAGGAATGAAGATAATATACCCCAGCGATTGTAATAAAGGGTTCAGTTCAAAATTCCTAGCACCTGAAGAAGGCCGGGGCGTAAAACGGCCGAAACGTTGTACAAATGGCAACAAAGATGAGGACAATAGTCCGAATAATGTAAATACTGTAAATACTATCTCATCTCTGAAGTATAGAAAAATACTCGTGTATCCAGTTTATCACAACTTTTTTCTTGGTTTCTTGGAACTGTTCAGAGAGTTCCAGAAATTATTTTATGACATGTATTTTGATATTATGATTGTTCACTTCTTTTTTAATGTCTCCATATTCTTTCAGTTTTTGCTACATTTCTTAACCTATCTGTGAAGTCTTTAACATATCAAATGAATCATTTTCCGAGAGGTAAGACACCCTGAATAAAAAGGGCCAACTTTCAGGCGTATGTTTGCAAACTCAACCAATAACGACTAATAAATACGAGCATACACACGAGCAATGTTTACCTGCAAAGTATAATTAGGACCAATGTTTACCTATAGATTCAAGGATAGATTCGACCAATATTTTCATGAAGAATTAAGTACGAAACCCACCAATGTTTAATTATAGATTAAAGTATAAATACCAGCAATGTTTACCAAAAGATTCAAGTATAAATCCGTCCAACGATTGCCAAAAACACAAGTATAAATTTGACCAATGTTTTTATATAAACTTACGTATAAACACGAACAATGTTTATCTAGAAATCCAAGCATATATCTAATACATTCTTATCAACTCGTGCATAAACCTGCCCAGTGTGTTATACCTATACCTATAGACTGAAGTATAAAGTTAATCAATTTATACCGATAGCCTATAATATAAAATCGGACCAACATTTTTATACCTATATACAGTGTAACCCTGATATAAGAGAGTTGTTCACTTATATACGGGTTTATCTTATATCCAGGTTTGGTCTATTTTATATACATTACCACAGGCTGTAATTTGGGACCAGATAAAATCGCTCTTATATCCGGCTTTCTCTTATATCTGGGTTATACTCTGTATATATATATATATATATATATATATATATATATGCGTCTCATTATCAAATCAAATATAAATCTGATCAATGCTTGCATTTAGGCTCAAGAATCAACCTGACCAAATTTTACCTAATTATTCAACTACGCTAAAAAATGTTTTCTGCGTTAAATAGTCTAACAATGGTTGATATGACGTAAATTCTGACAAGCCAGTCCAAACCTTTTTAATAATAATAACAACAATAATAATAATAGAATTTTTCAGTCGAATATGAAGTCCATTGTAAGATAAAACGCATGGAAACATTCAAGTGTTCATATTACTTCGTGTAATATTTCTTTCTGAAGAAAGTTCTTGCATTCATATTCAATGTTGCTAGAATGAATTGAGAGTGCTGTCTTGTTTTTTTTCCATTGTTTACGCGTTGTGTATGAGGATAGCAATGAGAAAAAGGTAGCTTTTACGTCTATTTGTATTTGATGTAAGGCGCCATATTGTAATACATGACTTTAGTTCTGCGCGAGTGTATTTTTTGCGAACGCCGAACAAAATAGTGCTTCGACTTTAACGATCATTATCATCATCCTCTTTACACCGTCATCATCACATGATCTTCATCGAAGGAGAAGGAACAAAAGCAGCAATAAAAGTATTAATATGAGTAGAAGCAGCGCTACTTCCCTTGTCACGTTAATACGATCTACAATTTTATTACTGGGCAGCATTACAAATAATTTTACGTTATGAATGCCAGGGAAAAGATATTACTAGTTGAATATATGAAAATGCTTACACAAAACAAATGAATTGCAAGCTATTTTACTATATGAAGGCCCTGGAAATATTTTTATATCAAATGCAAAATAAGCTAAAAAAACTGAGTTCTGTTCTTAAATAATCTCGTGAAAACTTTCATAACTATGGATGGCATACATGGCGCCAACCGCGTTCAGAAATATATAAATTATCGGCTGCTTTCTCAGGTCAATGACTACAAATGGCCCTCAAGCGAATGAAGCCTTCAGGTCTCAGCAAAGATCATCCCTCTTCGAACTTTGTAGTCTGGCGCTACAAAATCACAGACAAAGAACTGTAGGAAATAACAGAAATCATATCACTGGAAGAATTTCAATAACAGCATCAACAATAATACAAATCACATGAAAATGCAAAATAAAATCCTTAATTTTATCTGATCTTTCCATCCAAAATATGTGGTCCACTCAGGGACTTAATATATATCTTGCCAAAAACACAATTTACACAACATTTACGCTCTCACACCCTGATTAAGCACTCTGGAAGAGTGGCAGACTTTGAAAAACAGTAGCTACCCTGGCATGTACGTATCGCACATTCACTAATGAATTAGAGCACTCTGGCTATTGGGCGTGTATAATAATAATATACATGTTAAAAAGTATACCTTCTTCTAAAGAGCGCCCATAGCCCAGAGGTAGAATCGCCGACTGACACCACTTCGGTCGGGTTTCAATCCTGGGTTAAAAGCAATCGAAGTCTAACCGTACTGATGAGCTGTGATACAGCGAAACAGATCTGTCTGCGGATGACTATATATATATATATATATACTTCAGGCCATAATTATTAGGCTACCCCAGTTTTTTATGTATTTCATACTATTTTTAGTATTTATTGCCAAATGAAAATAGAATGGTTCTTTTGTTATTATTACTTTGCAAATTTTTACAAGGCAAGGAAACAAAGATGAATTCGTTCGAATCACCCTAAGTTTTTCTTCATTCTTTCATTGATGAAACTGCAATATAGGTAATTATTAAATATTTATAAATTCATTTGATGCACATGTTATTGTGCAATATTAACAAAAGAATCAATCTATTTTCATTTACAATTATTCACTTGGCAATAATTACTAAAATGTAGTATGAAATACATCATTTTTTTAAAACACTGGGGTGGCCATAAATATTAGGCCAGTAATATATATATATTATTGTAATTTTGTTGCAGTATTTACATTATTCGGACTATTGTCCTTATCTTTGTTGCCATTTGTACAACGTTTCGGCCGTTGTACGCTCCGGCCTTCTTCAGATGCTAGGAATTTCTAACCGAAACCTTTATAACAATCTCTGGGGTATATTATCCTTAAGGACACATGGCTCAGTGGATATAGACGTTGGTTAGTTCCTGTGATTTGACCCAAACAGTTGTGAGTTCAATACCAGGCTACAGCAGCGGTGAACATGTAGCATACAGTATTAGAGGGAAATAACTCATGACTTCCAATCGAGGCTTTACGAAAGGAATGAGGATGATATACTACAGTGATTGTGATAAAGGGTTTGGTTCAGAATTCCTAGCACTTGAAGAAGGCCGGAGTGTAAAACTGCCGAAACGTCGTACAAATGGCAATAAAGATGAGGACAAGAGTCTGAATAATGTAAATATGTAAGTAATATCTCATCTCATAAATATAGACAAATATTGTAATTTTGTTATTACAATGGTTTATAAAAGCATTGTATCACTACACAAACATTTTCATGTTTCAGAATAATACTGTTCTTCTTCAGGTGATACGTTAAAACAAATGGTGAAAAATAATTTATTTTGAAAATATAACATAAATGTTTGGTTATTTAGAAAAATTAGGGAGTGGTAGTTGGAGAATATGCTTTTTAGGTGTGTCAATATTGTTTAATCGAAACTGAGAATTAGGTAAGTTTGTATATTAAATTCCACATCCAGATATTGGACAACATTTTTATTAATATCAACCTCTATTCCAAAGTTTTGAAGACTTTAAAAAGCTTGTTTCTTATTTTGTCATTTACTCTTTTGATATCTGGCAGTCCGTCATCTCTATACAATCCGTTGTTGTCTATGTGAACTTCTTCGTTGATCTTATATAAAAATATACATGCCAATTAGTTCGGAAAACTTGGCTCTATTGAATGAACCCTGTTGTACATCAAAGACGCCCAGTTTTTATGTCTAATCTGCACTTCGCTATTATGGAATAGTATAGATTTACGGCAATGCAAAGTTATGTTTACATGTTCAGATGGTATATTTATGAAGACCTTAGCAAAATCCAAGGCTTCAGCAATTCTTTGCCAGATATGGATGGGCAGAAGTTCTTTATGTCATATTTTATGAAAAGATTTTTTCTTTATTTTTAATTTTCTAGAAGAAATACACCCACTTTTGCCTTTCTTTTGGTTAGCTTTCGGACCAATCCTTAATAAATTATATATATTTTTCGGAGTTTTTTGGCTTGTTTTACCCAATTCAGTTTTTGTTGGGTTGATTAGTTGAACATGCGCGAACAGATTGAAGGTTCCATTCCTGGGCGGAAAGTATTTTGTATTCGAGGCCAGTTCCACGGCTGAAGAGAAATGGACACTAGTTGTTCTCGTGTTTATTCGAAACAAGCATTATAGCCCGGCGTTGCTCGGGTGTAATGAAAGCTTTAAAACTAATCCATGGTCCTGGAGCTCAGACTCTTTGGATGTTGGCACGAAAGACTAAAAAGCAATAGTTGTTTCCAGTTAAATCGAAACCGTAGACTGAAAGAAAAATAAATGGATGTAAGTCAAATTTTGATTTCCTGGTATCGATATCAAATAAGTTTTTTACTTCGTCATAAACTGAATTTTGAAGGCTAAAAAAGTCCTCTGAGTAAAGGGTATCATGGCTGAGACTAAAAACTACAATTATACCTACTTGGAGCCAAACCCGAAGCAAAAACTAAAATGAAAGTGCTGAAAAAAAATACATACATACAGGCAGATAAACAGACACACACACAAACATCTTTCCTTTTATATATATATATATATATATATTATCGATTTTCTGCACTATTGTAAGAACTGCAACCTTGAAACTTATGGATATCGTTTCTTATGTCTTTGTCTATGAGTGTATCAAATTTGATTAAAATCAGACCACTCCTTCTATAACCCGATTTTTTCGATTATCGATATTTATTTGGGTACCTCGACACAAAACCTAGCTAAGAACACTCGCAGACGCTTATAGTACAACTGTGTAAATTTTCAAGAAATCGGTTCAGCCGTTTCGGAGTCTATAGGTAACAGACACACACACAGACACACACACACACAGAGACAATGTTCCATTTATAAATAAATTTAGATTATGAGTATCGTGATTTGGATGACGCGACGAAGTTTATTACAGTGAAAAGTTTTCCTATTCTCAGCTAATTTGATTACCAGAATAAAGTCAAGATTAGAGCGGAATGGAGGCGACTCTATTCAGCAAAATTCGGCGAAATTTCAGTGAATGTTTCACGTTTGGTTTACTTGAGAGGGGATAATTTAGAATGACATCTGGAGATGACCTAGGTGAATTTAACTTTTCTCGGGTATGGATGGTCCTATTTTTGATACCATTTTATCTTTGGTTTAGTCCACTTCCCCACCCCATTTAGGTGACATGGTCTACAGTTCTCTGGTAACTGTAGGATGTCTTTCGTTTCGAGAGTGAGTTTTCGTAATTTAGTACTTCAAGATAGACGATAACTTTCCTATACCCCCAAACACAGAGCACAAGGATTTTTTGGGTGTTGCTCTGATTTGGGGATAAAGTTTTCTTAAGTAGTGAGTGTTAATCCTTATTGTTTTCGTTGGATATGATTGTTGGTAGCTAACTTTTCATTTTAGTAAACAAAAAAGGGTACTGAACTGTTACATAATATCTGCTCTCCTATGTGGCAGTGAATGCTGGACAATCTCCTCGCATGAAAAAAGATTTGAAGCAACAGAAATGTGGCTCTACAGAAGGATGCTGAGAATACCATGGACCAAATACGTGAGCAACGTCTAAGTTTTACATTAAATGACAAAAAAAGAACACTTATATTTAACACCGGAAAGCGTTAGTCGGAAATACTGTGGTACTATCGTATAACCTACCTAGAGAGTTTTTGTAAATGAATGGCGAAACAAGGTTTTAGGAGATATAATAAAAAAAATTATTAAGAACTACAAAGGGCAAGAAATTGTGGAGAGCCATGACTTCCAACATCCTGAAGGTAGAGGGCACTTTAAATTTTAATGTTAATGAATTTTGTATAAAGACTCATCTCAGAACACTACTATTATCAAAAACGTAATAAGTGTAAAAAAAAGTCGTTGCAAAAAGGGTGAGAAGGGAACAAGAAGATAATGGCTCTTGTCATGGTGACATCATTGATTACAACGGATTGAATTTTTCCTACAACTACATATACTTCCCCTCACCAGAGGAGGGAAGCGCTCAGAGAGATCAAGAGATCAGAGTGAGAGAGCCGCAAGAGATCAGCATAAGAAGATCATCGGAGAGTGATAAGCAGAGATAGTCAAGACTGCTACCGTACGACTATTGCGAGTCCCAATTATAGTATTACTTCCTATCCCGTATTTATTCGTTCTATTAAAAGAGTTCCACGTATTTGTATTTTGCTGTTTTTAATATATATATCGTCATTTCCTATTTTGGTGTTTATATATTTTTTCTTGCTGGACTCTTAACCGGGTCCACGACAGCTCTCCACATCTTCCTATTCATTTGAGCTCTAAGCAAAGTTTTCGCGTTCCTATTTGTATCAGTCTTTGTACTGTCCTTCATTGACAAAATCTGGCACTAATGTAATTTATCCATTATACCAGATGTCTACATAATCATAGCAGCTTGCACAATTTATAATAGATCCCTGTTCCTACCCTGTCATATCTATGTTCAGTCTTCTAAAATCATTTTCTACTTTTTACCTCAAATCCGACACCAACATATTTGAAATATATTTAACAGAGGAGTGTTGTATAGTTTCTATCCCAAAAGTAGAATTGTTAATGTACCAGTTATACTTGCTGAAATAAATGACAGGAAACGTGAATTAAAATAATTCCAGTGAAAACAATATGTTATTATGTATTAAAAACATATAAAAACATATCATTTTTAGTTAAATCAGACATGAGTGAAACAAATAAGACAAAAACCGTCTAATAAAATCTAATTGCAATTCTATAACCAAGTCATTAAAGCCAGCTTCGCTTGTGTTATTTGATATTTTGCCGATGGAAACATGCTTCTTTTAAAATCAATATTAATGTTCGATATTTCAAAACAGAATTTATTTGACTTTTTTCTAAACCGATTACACCAATTTTTTTCAATGATATAATGATTTAATTTTCAAATGAGTTTTTAAACAAAGGTGATTCAAACTATTGATGTCAAGCATTTTCTTCGCAAATAAATCAATCAATTATATATATATATATATATATATATATATATAATTTTTTATATCGGATGGCGATTTTGAGGGGAAATTTAAGCACACATCTCGTCTGCGAGACAAAACTATTAATGGAAGATAAATTTTTTTTTGTGTGTATAAAAAAAAAGTATGGGAAAGGAGAAAAAAAGAAAGAAAGAAAGAGACAGATCATTTCTATCTGAACAAGTAAACTGTAATAAATATTGGCTCTGTACATAAATCAATTTAATTACATTTAGCCCTCTGACTGGATCAGTGTTAATATCGAATATTAATAGAATCCTTTGAGAATTACCAACAATATATATATATGTGTGTGTGTGTGTGTGTGTGTGTGTGTGTGTGTGTGTGTAAACTCTTGAAGATTAACGAAATAGTTTTAACAACCGTCATATTTGAGTAATGTTCAAACATATATATATATATATATATATATATGAAGGTTTCATTAAAAATGACAGATAAGGTATTATGTTTAAGTTTTTATTTAACTCTTCATGATATTATGATTTTTCCTTATGGGGACATAAATTATATAAAAGTTGTCCGGATGTTTTGTTTATTCGTTTGCTTTCGGCTATACTTTTAGCCATTTTCGATGATGGATTTTATTTTACGTGTAACTGAATGTATGTAGTGTTATGTACGTTTGTAGAGCAGTGTGTTTGTTTTATGTTTCGAACACGGTAAGCACGTTGTTACCGTGTTCGTAGTTGATATTATTGAGGGTTGGGTTTTTCTTTTTTATTAATAATTCTTCCATTATTTTTAGACTTTTATTTTTGCATATTAATGATACTATGACACTGCGTTGAAAGAATTGGAAAGCAGAAACGCTATTAAGGACCGAGAACAATAAAAGAAAATCAGGAATACAGTACATAACGATTGACATTGCATTTACATTTTTTCAGATTAAAGTTGGTGAGAAAGCATAGAGCTGGAAGGGAGTTCTACAAGCGAGAAGTACGAGAAAATAAAATGTTAGATTAGAATTTACGGCTACAATTGGAGTAGATAGACTAAACTATCGCCCGGTTCACACTCCACCCACATCTATTGAACAGGTGAAGAGGCTCATCCCTTGTTTCCTGTTTAGGATGCGGTTTCCGGTTTTCCCTTTTCAAGTCTTTTCACTCTTTTATTTTTTTTTTCCAATTGGAGTAGATAGACTAAACTATCGCCCGGTTCACACTCCACCCACATCTATTGAACAGGTGAAGAGGCTCATCCCTTGTTTCCTGTTTAGGATGCGGTTTCCGGCTTTCTCTTTTCCATTCTTTTTACCCTTACGTAGCCCCCTGCGCATCAGTGGCGTTATCGCCTTGCTTGGGGTGATATGATTAAAAAAAAAAACATCTAGCTGGCTCAACTCTTAATCGATGAGATCTCAGCGAATAAGAGTAAAAAAAGAAACAAAGTTAAAAAAAACAACCTACCCCTAGAACCATTGTTTTTCCATTATTCATGCTATTTGTACCAATTCCTGTTTGGTAGAATCTTTTCCCTTGAAACTTTCTACCGATTAGAAAAAAATATTCAAACCCTTCGATCTCTACCAATGAATTCTTTCTTGTAGCCTATCTTACATTTTCTCGTAAAAATACTTGGATACATATGCATGGCAGTATATACATTATTCAGAATATTGTCCTCATCTTTATTGCCATTTGTACGACGTTTCGTCTGTTGTACGCTCCGGCCTTCTTCAGGTGCTAGGAATTTCGAACCGAAATCTCAATCACTGAGGTATATCATCTTCATTCCTTGCGTATTTGCTAGCACCTGAAGAAGGCCGGAGCGCACAACGACCGAAACGTCGTAGAAATAACAACAAAGATGAGGATAATAGTCCGATTAATGTAAATACTCTAAATACTTCCTCATCTCAGAAATATAGACAAATACATATGTATGGCTTTGATATTTCTATCCGGGAAAATCTTCCAATGGCAAGTGAATGGCCTTTTGACACATCGGATGAGTTTTAACCTTCTTTCGACATTTTTTTAATCGCAAATGTGCGTTGTGGTGCAATGGATATCGGCTCGGAACGAGAAATCGGGGAGCCGAGTTCGAATTCCAGCTGAATTCATCATTGCATTCACTTATGCGCAAATACCATTGGGAAAGTTATTAATCCGTCTATTCTTTCCAGTTATGGGTTAAATAACAGGACAGACTGGATTCTATAGCCTTGGTCGGCAACAAGTCTACCGCAGAAAGCAATGGCAACCTACTGCGGGATAATCTTCTGCCCAGTCAGTCATGTCTCTTTCGAGACATGATCGCCCAAGCGTGTATCACGTATGGCACTTAACTGACTAAGTATTTTCTTTTCCATTATCGCTCCTATAAAATATTAAACAAGTTTACAGCTGACCGTTATCTTCCCTTCCTATCTACATAAAATCTCTTTTACTCTCTAAACCCCTAACTCGAGTGGTTCCGGAACTTGTAAAGGTTGAAATGCACTGTAAAATAGTGCATTTTTTGATAACCAAACGACCAAATGACCAAGTTCTAGTAGTCTACAAGTTCATAGTTTTGAGATAACTCATACTTGCAACCAGTCTAGCGCAGAAAGCAATGGCAACCTACTGCGGAATAATCTTCTGCCCAGTCAGTCATGTCTCTTTCGAGACAGGATCGCCCAAAGCGTGTATCACGTATGGCACTTAACTGACTGACTATAATAATTGGATTCATGATTAAGGATTCTACTGGTCATGAAGTGGGGGATCAGTTTTCTATTGTTATGATGTAATAAAATGATCCCCCTCTAATTACTTCGTTATAATATAATACGTCTCTTCTTCTTCTAGCTATGAGTCAAATAACAAGACAGATTGGTTTTTACAGCCTTGGCTGGCAACCAGTCTACCGCAGAAAGCAATGGCAACCTACTGCGGGATAACTTTCTGCCCAGTCAGTCAAGTCTCTTTCGAGACATGATCGCCCAAACGTGTATCACGTATGACACTTAACTGACTGATCTACAAACAAACGAGAGTATTTCATTATATAATATTTGTCTATATTTCTGACAAGAGGTATAGTACTTATTTACACTATTTACATCGTATGGATTGTTGTCCTCATCTTTAGTGCTATATTCACGACGTTTCAGCCGATATACGCTCCAGCCTTCTTCAGGTGATTGGAATTTAGAACTTAACTCTTTATTTCCTTCACCAGATTAGATTAGTATTTCTTTTATTTCGACAAATGACGTGAGTAGAGGAAAGAACTAATGCATATTAGCCTACGCAGGAGGCTGATAGGGTGGTAATTGGCGTGGTCTGAGGGTTCTTTCGCGTTCTTAAAAACAGGAACCACAGATGAGGACTTTCGGCAGGCAGGGAAGGAAGAAGCAGAAAGGCAGTAGTTGTAATGTTTGGAGCGGACAGAGGAGAATTCAGGCGCGCATTTATTTGAGTCAAGTTTTAAAATTATTTTAGAAACCAGCGAGGGAGTGATGTAAAGGTCGCTCATTTGAGCTTCAGTTCTAGGTGGTAAGTAAAGTGCGGATATTCCAAATGAATCAAGTGAGGAGTTGGAGGTGAATCTGCGAGCAAAGCACTCAGCCTTGTAGCTCTTGCTTAGGGTGAGACGATTATTAAAAAAAGAAAAAGAATATTGGCTCAGGTTATATGTTTTAAACATTTGTACTTATAAATATCTGATTTTTGTTGCTAAACAAAATGCAGATGGAGATACCTTTTGCGATGCGTCTGTCGCCATTTTTTATTTTTAATTTCGCGTATGTGCGTTGTTTGTTTTTGATTTTATCGACTGCATAGAATAGATTTGTTTTTGTTTTTTTATATAATCGTGTCACCCCAAGCAAGGCATTCCACTGCCACTGTAGCGCAGGGGGTTACATAGAGCGATTGAGTATAGGAAATGTCAGAAGGAGGGTGACAGACGACTTAGGATGTACATAGGGAGAGAGTTGGAGAGAGTGGGTGTGAGTTAGTGTGTTAGGAGGTGTCTATTGACCTTACATTTAAACTCCTGGAGGTTGTAACCGTCGGGGAAGCAAGCATGCGGTAGGGAATTCCACAGGCGGAAAGCGCGAGGAAAGAAGCTGTTAGAGTAGAAATTGCGGTTACATTTCATCGGTTTCACTGTAAAAGGGTGGGACCTAGTTGCCAATCTAGTATCTCGTGCAAATTCACATCTAGGGGGCACCAGTGATTTAAGTTCGTCATAGCAGAAGCCATGAAAGTATTTATAGACGAGGCACAGGGAAGACACGTCACGCCGTGAGAGACTGACTGCCGGCGGTCAGCCAAGTTGGTATCAATCACATTACAGATTCTTCGCTGTATTTTGTCAAGAACCCCGAGGAGAATAGCAGAGGCACCCGACCATGTCTACTCCTGATATGCTAACGACCATCACCGAGTATATATACCAGGCTCTCGACAAGAATGGTGGAGCCCGAACCGTCGCCTTGGACACACACACACACACACACACACACACATATATATATATATATATATATATATATATATATATATGTATGTTTAAACGTTATTTTAACGGATACTCATATTTGAGTAGATGCTGTTTTTATTATTAAACAGTATATTTATTTATTTACAACTACCAGCCTGAATATTCGAGAAATCTTCTTAGAAAAAATGTTATATTTTTGTATGTTTTTATTTCATAAAAAAATGTCTTTGTTTACGTTAAGATACATAATGGAGCAACTGAGTAGACATGTAGATTTCGAGAATCGGGAAGAACGTGTGGTATATATATATATGCAGGGTGTCCCCAAAAAATTATTATTAAATTAAATAGCATTTACAAACATTATTTTATTGTTTTGTCAACGCCTGATTTCAAACTGACGTCCGTTCTGGTCCAAGCCCTGTTGACAACGCGAAGCAATGAATCGCAAATATCACGAAACAATTCTGATTAAACAATATTAATAGACAGAAAAAATTAATTAGAAACAAAGAAAAGAGTACTGAACTGTCATGTGATATTTGTGTTCCTATATGATAGTGAATGCTGGACGATCTTCTTAAAGTAGAGGCTTGAAGCAACAGAAATGTGCTTCTACGGAAGGAAGGTGAGAATACGATGGAAGGACCGAGCATGTGAGAAACGACGTAGTTTTATTGAAAATGGAAACAAAAAAGAGACTTCTATATTGTTGAAATTGCTGGGTACTTAATGAGGAAGGAGGGCTTTGAAAATCTGACACTCACAGGCTAGATTGGGGGAAAAAGTGACAGAGGAAAACCGCGCTAAGCATACTTGATGAACTTGAGTAAATGGATAGAACAGGGTATGGGAAAAATAACAAAAAGACAAAACTTATTAAAAGGAACAGGAAGATGTGGAGGACCACGAAACCTACGGCATATAAAAGAAGAAAAGGAATGCTGTGGTGGTTAATGAGTTTGTATAACAAACTGTAAATGGTTTGTGGAGAATTTTGTACTGACTGAAGATACCACATTTTTTTTAATCATTTCACCCCAAGCAAGGTATTCTACTGCCACTGTTGCGCAGGGGGTTACACAGGGGGGAAAGTGATGAGAAAGAGGGGTTAGTTATAGGAAATATTAGGAAGAGAGTAATAGACGGATGAGAATACCGAGAATGTGGATGGAGTAGATGGAAAAAAGAGCTTGAGAGAATGGATGCGAGTTAGTGAGGTAGGAGAAGTCTATTGACCTTACATTTAAACTCCTGGAGATTGTAGCTGTCGGGGAAGCAATTAAACGGAAAGGAATTACACAGGCGGCAAGAATGTGAAAAAAGCTGTGAGAGTAGAAATTGCGGTTACATTTTATCACTGTTAAAGAGTGGGACCTAATTGCTAATCTAGTAGCTCGTGTAAATTCATACATAGGGAGCACCAGTGATTCAAGTTCATTGGAGCAGAAACCGTGAAAGTATGCAAAGTCGTTATCGATCATATTACAGATTCTCCGTTGGATTTTGTCAAGAACCCCGAGATGAATAGGCAGCAGTATTCAATACACGGGCGGATAGTAGATTTATATATGTGTAGGATGGACTCAGACGAGAAAAAACTTCCTGGCCCTGCACAGTGAACCGACTATCTTAGCAGCAGTCATTCCACTTGAGGTCTGCTGAGTGTGTGAGGCCAAAGAAGGCGTAGTGTTTTACTCTCAGGGAGGCTAGCCTGTTCTATGCTAATCGGGGTTGGGGACGATTGTTTATGATGATTAATAGATAGCAGCTTCGTTTTGGAAGCATTAAAATTTACGAGCCATTTATTACCCCAGTCCACCACGGATTGGAGGTCCTTCTCAAACTCGACAGCGAAATTCGCTTTGTCAACCTCAGCAGATTTTTGATCGAGGCGAGAGTAAATGGTGGTGTCGTCAGCGTACTTGCCTACTTGGGATCTTATTACATCGGGGAGATCGTTAATGTAGATCAGGAAAAGCGTAGGACCTATAATATAGCCTTGATGGACACCCGCGTTCGTATGGTAGTTTTGGGAGGCATGTCCGTTCAATACTACCTTCATTGTGCGATTAGAGAGGAATGACTGGATTAGGTCAAACAATTGTTCGGTTATACCATAGCTCCGCAGCTTGTGTATAAGGCCAGCATGCCAGACTCTGTCAAACGCTTTGGAAATATCCAAGGCAACGGTTCGAGCTTCGCCATTCTTGTCGAGAGCCTGGTATATATACTCAGTGATGGTCATTAGCATATCAGCAGTACACCTGGTGAAGCGGAAACCGAGAAGAGTCTGTGGGCTGTGCGATGCTGAACCACCTCGGCGTTGATCTTTAATCCTTGTTCCTAATTGCATCCATATCTGTTTAATATATTTATGGTACAGGTGGCTATGGATGCAGGATTTTTTCTAACCCAGATAGTTTGATATTGATTTTCTTTCTCAGTTTTCTGTTCCTATGGAGACGAATGCGACGCACTCAATATGACTTGACTAACAATGATTTGTTTTAAAATAACTATTTTCTTTTTGTTTTAGAATTACACGCTTCCTGCAATAACTGTCAAAAATAAAAGGCACCATTTGATTTAGTATTCTTGCAAGTATAACTGACATATTAATAGTTCTAAATTGGCATGGAAACCATATTACGTTTGTCTGTTAAGTATATTCCAAATATGTTGGTCCGAATGTAAATTTAGGTAAATATGAAATTTGTTTAAAAGACCAAGAATACACAAGAAAGTGTGGGAATATTGATTGACTATGAACTGTGTTTGACAACTCCTGCCTTTCTGCTTCTTCCTTCCCCCCCTGCCGAAAGTCCTCATCTGTGGTTCCTGTTTTTAAGAACGCGAAAGAACCCTCAGACCACTCCAATTACCACCCTATCAGCCTCCTAGCGATTTTTGGCGAAGTGCTCGAAGCCATATTAGAGCTGACGTGGTTCAATATCTCATAGCCCACTGCCTATTCTCCGAAAGACAGTATGACTTCCGCTTCGCCAGGTCGACCGCTGACATGCTAATGACCATCAATCTAAAGATTTTTTTCTGAATCTCTGTACAAAGAGCGGCTGACTTATACAGCTCCTTCTCACACTGAATTTAAGTATGAGTTATCTCAAAACTTGTGAAATAGGAAAAAAAATTTTTGGTTTTGACAAGGTTAAGATTATTCAGTCAGTTAAGTGCCATACGTGATACACGCTTGGGCGATCATGTCTCGAAAGAGACATGACTGACTGGGCAGAAGGTTATCCCGCAGTAGGTTGCCATTGCTTTCTGCGGTAGACTGGTTGCCGACCAAGGCTATAGAACCCAGGCTGTCCTGCTATTTAACCCATAACTGGAAGGAAGAGACGGATTAATACCTTTCCCAAGGGTATTTGCGCGAAAGTTACTAGTTAGTAATCAAATAATATGATGCAGAGAAAATGGGATAAAAAATGACAGCAGTAAATGATTAGATGTCTCTTCACCTTCTCGTGGCCAAATAGTTAATCATAAGAGTGCCTAAGGATACAAATTGCGGGACTACTTAAATTAATTGATCCGCTCGTAAAAATAAAGAAAAAAAATGTCTTTTAGCGACTAGCTTTCGTAGGCTAGCATGCATTAGTTCTTTCCTCTACTCACGTCATTTGTCGAAATAAAAGAAATACTAGTAAAATCTAATCTGGTGAAGAAAATAAAGAGTTAAGTTCTACATTCCAATCACCTGAAGAAGGCTGGAGCGTATATCGGCTGAAACGTCGTGAATATAGCACTAAAGATGAGGACAACAATCCATACGATGTAAACAGTGTAAATAAGTACTATACCTCTTGTCAGAAATATAGACAAATATTATATAATGAAATACTCTCGTTTGTTTGTAGATCAGTCAATTAAGTGTCATACGTGATACACGCTTTGGGCGATCATGTCTCGAAAGAGACATGACTGACTGGGCAGAATGTTATCCTGCAGTAGGTTGCCATTGCTTTTTGCGGTAGACTGGTTGCCAGCCAAGGCTATAGAACCCAATTGCAGATAAAATCTAAAAAAGGACATGCTCAAGAAACGGATTTCTTTTTTTTCATATTTTAAAAGCCGCCCACTGAATAAAAGAAGGAACGTTTACATGTAAGCATGTCAAGGTGAGCCGTCAGAAACAAAGATAATACGTTGCGAGAGTAAATAAATATTGAGGTATGGCCGCTGCGTACAGTGTGAGAGGACGATGAAGCAATAAGGCAGTGGCCCCGGTCGTCACACCCTGGTGGGTAGCACTTCCGATGGAGTATATTATTTTTGTTTTTATTTAATAAATACACCTAAAACTTCATTTTAGTTTTAAAATGTTTACATTTGTATACTGGTAATTTGGGCAAACCTTTGACGAAAACCTTACATAGGGTTCACAAGACGCCATCATGTTTTAAAAAATGTCTCCAAAAAGCACTGTCTGACAGTGGGGATATACCCCACTTACACATTGTGATCAATCTGGGTTGGCTATTAAGTATACCACGAGTTATACCCTCTCATGTTTTTGTGAGCACCACTTAATTTTTAAAGTTTTTTACACCTATCTGAGAAGTCCATGACTTTTGCATCAGTTCTTTCATTTTGATTTTTAATGTCTATGAATTGGTAGTAAAAAATGTTCAAAAGATATGAAGGGTGGGTGCGGAGCTAAGTCAACCAGTTAAATGCCATACGTGATACACGTTTGGGAGTTCATGTCTCGAAAGAGACTTGACTGACTGGGCAGAAGATTTTCCCGCAGTAAGTTGCCATTACTTTCTGAGGTAGACTGGTGCCAGCTAAGGCTATAGAACCCACTCTGTCCTGTTATTTAACCCATAACTGGAGGGTATTTGCGCGTAAAAGAATGCAAGGAATTCAACTAGAATTCGAACTCGGCACTCCGATTTCTCGTTCCGAGCTGATATTCTCTGCACCACAATACACCTCCGGGTGATAGAATGTAATAAAATCAAAGAGTATAAAAAAATGATTTTTGGTTATTATTGAAAGTTATATTTTTATTCTCGTGACGTAGAGTCAACTTCATTCGGACTAAAAACTGAAGCACCAAAGAAAATTTGACAGTTGTAAGTCTTAATACAAATAATTTAGAACTGAGATTTTTTAAATAATTAACTTGTTTTTTTGTTTGTTTGTTTTTTTTTACTATGAAATCTTTATAAGAGACTTAACATAAAAAGGTCACGTGTTTCAAGGGCTGTTAAGAAACGTTAATTTGAGTTTTGTCATTTTTTGGTCAAAATACTTCCAGATGTGTAAAAACTTATTGATAACTGGGACTGTCATCACCTACTTAAAAGTCAACGAGTCAGACCTTTCTGATTAATAAATACTTTTGTTCTAATTTTTATGCTATAAACAAGTAATATTTGTTTCAAATCAGATTAATTCAACATTGGATTTTCTAATTGTTCAAAAATAACGTGAATAATGAAATTTTTTGAGTGACCGACACAATTCTCTTTTAAGTTACCATAGTAAGAAAAATGTGCAATTTAACATAATTATTTTAAAATTATTTTTAAAATCTTAATTTTAAATTATTTGTATTAAGCTTTACAATTTTCTATTTGTAAGCATAGTATTTACTTAATAAATTAATAACCGAAGACACTGAGTGACTGGAAGCAATTGAAAAGATGTTTGAAACTTTATACATCATCATAAATAAAAAAATAAAAACAGTTCTTATAAAATCATTTTTTATCGTTTTTTTTTCTTCAGAATATGATATCCTTAAAATATATTAATTAAAAAAAATCAAGTAAAAGTTATCTAAATTAAAAAATGGCGTAGTTCTAATGCATTTGTAACTTTACTATTCGAAGCAAATTTTCAGAAAAGTGGTCTTGTTAAAAAATTACATGATTTACATTCCCAATGAGTCCTGAATTTTACTAAAATAAATATTGGGATCCATACTGAATTTCTAGAAGTTTCACGCAATTAATTGAAAATGGCGGTAACAAATGTAAAAATAAAATATATATTTTTACCAAGATTTTCTAAAAATAATTGCGTAAATACCTTCATTCATTTGTAAATAAGTCCTGAGAAGTTCCTTAAAATCAGACAATTAGTTGATTTTTGCAAAAATTTCCAAATTAATGTGTCTTTCAACGCCAAAAAAGTCACTTGTGTATTATTACGTTGGCCAAAGTAGTAACCTCTCGTGACGAAAAAAAAAAAAGAAAAAAAGTTAATCAAAATTTCGAACGTGTTAGAAAGTTTAAAAAAAAATTTAAGTAATGACAAGAAACATTAATCTTTCTTTATAAGATAAATATTTTGATGATAAAGCTTTGTTTTTGTTAAGTTTAAGCCCTTTTAACATCATGCTATGTTGTTTTTCGACAGTTGTGCGGAGTTATCTTCATCTTCTTCTTCTTCTTCTTTTTCTTCTTCTTCTTCTTCTTCTTCTTCTTCTTCTTCTATGTGCCCTGTCCTTTCAGGACGTAGGCGATCATGTTTCTCCACGTCTCCCTTATCCCTATACTAGGAGCTAGTATGTTTGCTCCCGTTACTCTTGTCAACCCCCGTTCCGTCAGCCACCTGATCAGGCCCTGCAGATATGTTATCCGCTGCCTTCCCCTGTCTCTCTTTCCTTCTATTTAGCCACTCACTATCGATACATGATTTACATTCCCCAAGGAGTTCTGCATTTTACTAAAAAAAAACAAAAAAAACTGGGATCCATACTGAATTTCTAGAAGTTTCATGCAATTAATTGAAAATGGCGGTAACAAATTTAAATAAAATTGTATTTATACTAAGATTTTCTAAAACTAATAATACTTTCATTCATTTGTAAATAAGTCCTGAAAGTTTCATTAAAATCAGACAATTAGTTGATTTTTGCAAAAATTTCCAAATTAATGTGTCTTTCAACGCTACCCACCAAAAAATCTCTTATGTAATATTACATTTGCCATAATAGTAATCTCCAGTAAACATCGGGTGACGAAAAAAAAATAAAAATTAATCAAAATTTCGAATTTGTTTGAAAGGTTTTAAAAACATTTTAAGTAATGACAAGAAACATTAATCTTTCTTTATAAGATAAATATTTTGATGATAAAGCTTCGTTTTTGTTAAGTTTCAGCCCTTTTAACATCAAGCTAGGCTGTTTTTTTTTTTTGTTTTTTTTTTTGTTCTTTTTGGCACTTTTACGGGATTAACCTACGCACTATTAGTTAATATTTTTGAATAGTGAATATTTAAAAACGAGCAAAAATGACAGAAATAAATCCCATTTAAATAATTGCCTACACAAAATCCGTGCGTAAATAAATTACATATTTAAAAAAAATGCCTTCTGTATTCATTCATATTACACATTTGATTATTTATATTTTAATTTCGGTTTCACGAATGAACGACAATTTCCTGGCTTTAATAGATTTCAAAATTGAATAATCCGTTTAAAAAACTAACTTGTCAATCATTCATTATCGTAAATAAGAAACAATAAAATAAACGAGCGTCATTTTTAATGATTAAACGATACATAATATGAAAAATGCACCATTCTGATGTAACGGTTATCGCCCTTTACATATGGATTTTTCGGTGAAGTGAAGATTCGATTTTTTAAAATATGCAACGCACGAACGTCTGATACTTTTGTTCGGACAACACATCTCAATGAAAGACTACAGTGATGGTATTTAGCGTGAAACTGACATGTCCCGAGGGTGGCTCTGACCCTAAGGATCTTGTCATTAAAGGTCATTCCACTCCCTTCTTATTACAAGGACGAAGGAGGAAGAGATCAGCGCTTTTTGAGTGGTGTCAAATAACAAATCAATGAATAGATTCATGTTGAGGTCAACACCTGTTTCAACGAACATTTTTGATCCATCCGGCTTTGCGCTATCGCACGTTAGAATAACTTTATACCCAAAGGCACTCCTTCACCAACCCTACTTTAAGATACCAAATAGCCCTTTCTCGAAAATACTGGGAATTAAAAGAAAATAACTTAAATCCACAAAATGGAAGCTCATCGGCAAGGTTAGGACCCCTAATAGCTTAAGAGATAGATGTAATCTATGTTTGACAGAAAAATTAAAATTTTGAAATTTCAATACCAAAATATACTCCTAAATAAACGAAGGGAGATCATAAGTATGTGTCGTCATACATTAATTATCCTTTTTTTTTTTAATCGTATCACCCCAAGCAAGGCGATAACGCCACTGATGTGCAGAGGGCTACGTAATAGTCAGAAGATTGGAAAAGAAAAAGCCGGAAACCACATCCTAAACAGGGAACAAGGGATGAGCCTCTTAACCTGTTCAATAGACGTGAGTGGAGTGTGAAGCGGACAATAGATAGATCTATCTACTCCAATTGAAAAAAAAAACAAAAAAACAAAAACAAAGTGAGAAGATTGGAAAAGAGAAAGCCGGAAACCACATCCTAAACAGGGAACAAGGGATGAGCCTCTTAACCTGTTCAATAGACGTGGGTGGAGTGTGAACCCGGCGATAGATAGATCTATCTTCCAATTAGTCACAATAAGTTTTTTTAATTTGGCTAAGCAGTTACTTCCCCACTACCTATCACTGCTAACTCAAGGGTCAAGCCACATACCTCCCACTAACGAAAAGCAAATTACTACTAAAATTCATCTAGCTTAACCCTATAAAAAAACAATACCTTCCAACCCATTCCTTTACTAGAGCTAACCTTTGAGCTTAGAATTTTTCCTCATTCTCTGTTCATAAGGGGTTGAAAAATGCATGTCTTAAAAAACATGTTGCAAATGGCTATTTACCCGCTAAGTTTTACCAGAATTTATATATATATATATATATATAATCGGATTAATTCAAATATTAAATTTTGCGAAACCCACCATAAATTAAAAAGTACACATCATATACATGTCGAAAAGGTGTGGTGGAAACTGACCCACAACAGTTTCCGAATAAAATAACGTATTCATTATAAATAAATTAATTAATAAATGAATACTTAAAATTTTGTTAAATCATATAACTCGCTAACTTTTGGCAACCTTAAAAAAAAAAGAGAACAACGATTTTTTGTTTTCATATCGTAGAAAAACGCCTTTATTTTGGTGGTATCTAGCGATCATAGTTCTCCACAACTTTTTATCCTTTGTGATTCTTAGTAAGTTTTGTATTTTCGCTCTCCCTAATCCCTGTTCTGTCAACCAGTTACACACTCGTGTTCGTCGGTTTATTCATTGCTTCTCCTGTCTCTTTTGTCATCAATAATCCTTGTGAATGGCAAATTCCCCAAACTATCTTTCTTCATTATTGTTATATATCGCCGTATGACGACAAAACAACAAACACGCATATATAAAAATATAAGGTTATATTTTTATTAATGACGACGAACTGTGTGGAATAGAGAACGGAAAGGGTGAGGCACATGGGTTGACGGGAGTGTAGTTTTTGCCTGTGGTGTCCCTCTGCTTCCACTGGTCGTTCTCTGCTACTGGCGAATCCGTGTGTTGAGGTCTTTATATAGTCCTCTAGAACCGGGACTTTCCTTCCGGTTTTTTTTGCCTCGCCCACGCACGCCCACGTAATTCTAAGAAGCACCTGATCTGTTTGCCTCTGTAGCCATTTCCGCCGCTGTCGGAAATAAGGTCAAAATGACATCCGCTCCGGCCTCGACAGGATGTATTTCACAAACACCTGTCTTGTCGCTTCGCCGCCCCCTTCACCGCTTGCATCACTTCCTCGGGTGGGGCCAGATTGTTATATTACATTATGTGCTAAGAAGTTACTACATTTATGTTAGTGAGAAGGTTAAACAAAAAATATAAATTTGACGCGCTATAATCTAAATGACAACTGCAATGTTAAAAAAATGCAAAATGCAGAGATAAGAGTAAAATTTCAAGTAATTTACTAAGTATATATGACATACAAACAGATAGATAGATAGATAGATAGATAGATAGATATGAACATATGATAGATAGATAGATAGATAGATAGATAGATAGATATGAATATAATTATATATGATAGATAGATAGATAGATAGATAGATAGATAGATAGATAGATATGAACATATATGATAGATAGATAGATAGATAGATAGATAGATAGATAGATAGATAGATAGATAGATATGAACATATTATGATAGATAGATAGATAGATAGATAGATAGATAGATATGAACATATTATATTAGATAGATAGATAGATAGATAGATAGATAGATAGATAGATAGATATGAACATATTATGATAGATAGATAGATAGATAGATAGATAGATAGATATGAACATATTATGATAGATAGATAGATAGATAGATAGATAGATAGATAGATAGATATGAACAATATGATAGATAGATAGATAGATAGATAGATAGATAGATATGAACATATTATGATAGATAGATAGATAGATAGATAGATAGATAGATAGATAGATATGAACATATTATGATAGATAGATAGATAGATAGATAGATAGATAGATAGATAGATATGAACATATTATGATAGATAGATAGATAGATAGATAGATAGATAGATAGATAGATAGATAGATATGAACATATTATGATAGATAGATAGATAGATAGATAGATAGATAGATAGATAATGAGCAGTCAAGGATAGATAGATAGATAGATAGATAGATAGATAGATAGATAGATAGATAGATAGATAGATAGATAGATAAAATTAATGTGGAGAAGTTTGTCACTTAACTGAGCAGTGTTATTTCAGTCATGCCAACTTTCAAAGTTTCAGGAAGGCATTATTGCCAGGCCTTCACACTTCAGTGTTTTTTGTTTTTCTGCTGCTGTTTCACATTTTTTTGGGATTCAATTTGCGGTTTGCTAATTGATTTTTATTGTGTTGACCACTTTTTAGCATGCTGCAATGTATATCTGTTTAATTGCTTTATATTGGGTTGACATATTTTTACTGTGTTGGGTTGTTCTACCAGTTAACAATGTTAAAAAGGAGTCAATTCAATATAAAGCAATTAGGCAGATATACAAATGATTATGCGGATGATTATATATATATATATATATATATACTAAAGTGGATGGTGAGAAATTTCATTTTCTAAGGATATATGATCAGTCGAATTTATTGTAATAACACACAAAAAATGTATTTTTCTGGAAACCATTATTTTGAAAAATGCACGCTGGGTAGTCTTGCAAGTCACATGTTGTCTGGTGGCAATATTTTGTGCAGGACCTCATCAAAATTCCGGCGAGCGATGACATAGTTTCCAAAAGCAATGCCAGTTGTGAAACGAGAAAGCTAATCGGGCCGCCTAGGTTTGAGGCTTTAGCAAAAACTTTGATAAATATGCGAATGCATAACTCACTTAGTTGACCCAAAATTTTTTTCGAAACCTGGATCCAGGGTTTTGAAGCCCAGACTCAGGTTAAATAATTGAAAACCAGCCATGCAAGAGGGGAAGAATAGAAAATAACTATCCTCTTTCTAACTTTGGGAGATTGTGAGTATAATGACATACTAGAAACAATTGAAGAATTTGACTTCCGCCAAAATTTCAGAAATTATAAAAATTACTCTCCCACCCCAAAATAAACTTCTCATAGCGGAAAGAAATAAGGACAATGTTTAAGAAATAAGGACATACAATATTCAAAAAGGGACATAAGAAATGCAAATATTTTAATTTGAGCATGAAATTGACAGAAAAAAAAAGATATTTATGAATATGAACGAAAATACTTTTTGCAGTAAAAACGGTAATTGCCATTTTTTAAAGAGCAATGAAAAACGTGTTAACCTAAAGAGAAGTGGAGGAAAATTGTTGTAGAAGAAATTCGAAAACAACCAAATGCATGAAGCCTCTTCGCTTCAGGGAGGTGGAGTTGATTGGTATATTGGATTGTACCTATTTGCATATGTTAAGTAGAAGAGATATAAAGTGTGTAAAAAACGAAGACACAGGCAAGCAGTTGATCACGTGACTTAGAACGACACAAAACAACAGCATTTTTGAGTGAATTTTTGTTAAATTTTACATTTGTAATTTTACCATGCACGTACGGCATAATGCTGGAAAATCCTTGGCTACTATAACAAATTATAATGATATTGATTATGTTTCTTTTTGCGTGTGCTTACAAATATTATGTGAATGGAAACCTCGGTTTGCCTTCTCATAAATGAACCTCAGGATTTTTTGTGTTGTTCATTAACATGAAAGGAAGCCATTTTTCTCATGAACGAGTTATCAAAAAAATATGTTTAGTATATGATCTACAATAAAAATACCAAACAAATAATATTAAAAATATTTTCAATCATTATCTAAGCGGAGGTTCCTTGGTATAAAATATTTCAAAGTTTCTACAAGGGTATAAGTGTTGAGAAACGATGATCGAGAGGAATCGAGGTCGAACAAATGATGTAATCAATAAAACAAGGTGAATTTTGAATAACAGGAAATGGCCACCTTTTTCTTTCCCTAGAGCCCTTCACCTGTTCAGCATCTCTTCGCTCAAATCTTACCATAAAACCATAAAAACTTTTATTCAGATCTGACAAACATGAGTATGAGCTATGTCAAACATTCCCTACAATACAATCCATATCACAAAATGCATAGGATTTAAAACTGAATCCCATTTTCTAAGATACTTTATGACATTTACTTTATTAAAAATTTAATTTCAACCTTTTAGAAGTTTTGTATTAATAAAATGCAGTGAGCCAGTCAAGTGCCATACGGGATATACTCTTGGGTTCGAAAGAGACATGACTGACTGGGCAGAAGATTTTCCTCCAGTAGGTTGCCATTGCTTTCTGCGGGAGACAAGGCCACAGAACCCGATCTGTTTCACTATTTAAGCCATAGGGAGAAGAGATGGATTAATATCTATCCCAAGGGTAATTGCGCGTATATGAATGCAACGAATTTAACAGAAATTCGAACACGGCTCTTCGATTTGTCGTTTTGAGTCGATATCCACTGCACCACACCGAACATCTAGCTTATAAAACCACATATTCCAATAAGTTTCGTTGACACTTCTATGTCTAAAGCAATATATATATATATATATATACAATAAATTAAAAAGCAAAGGAAATATGGCAAACAATAATATGATAGAGTGTCACAAAGATATTTCTTTCACGTGACATCAGTTTTTTTTAACTACTTTCACTTTTCGTCAATATTTAATGTCTTAAAAATTATTTACCTATTAGATTGGTTTATTCTTTTGACACTCCATTTTATTGCAGGTACAAATGTCCACGTTTGCGAAAAATCTATGAAATATATTGAACAAAAGGTTTATTAAGAACTACCATACGAACGCGGGTGTCCCTCAAGGCTCTTTCCTAGGTCCTACGCTCTTTCTGATCTACATTAATGATCTCCCTGATACCATTAGATCCCAAGTAGGTATGTACGCCGATGACACCACAGTTTATTCTCGCCTCGATCAAAAATCTGGTGTGGGCGACAAAGCTAACTTTGCAGCCGAGCTTAGAAAGGACCTCCAATCCGTAGTGGACTGGGGTAAGAAATGGCTAGTAAATTTTAATACTTCTAAAACGAAGCTACTATCAATTAATCATCATAGACAATCGCACCAACCTCCTATTAGCATGGACCAGGCTTGCCTCCCAGAGAGTAAAACACTACGCCTCTTTGGTCTCACACTTTCAGCGGACCTCAAGTCGAATGACTATATCGAATCCATTGCTAAATCCGCTGCTATGAAATTCGGTTCTCTGTGCAGGGACCGTAGATTTTTTCTGTCTGAATCTATCCTGCACATTTATAAATCTACCATCCACCCGTGCATTGAATTCTGGTGCCATATCTGGTCGGGTGCCCCTGCTATTCTCCTTGGGTTTCTCGACAAGGTACAGCGGAGGGTCTGTAATGTGACTGATACCGACTTAGCAGACCGCCTGCAGTCTCTCTCTCATCGGCGCGACGTGGCTTCCCTGTGACTCTTCTATAAATACTTTCACGGCTTCTGCTCCGATGAACTTAGATCACTGGTGCCCCCTAGGTTCGAATTTGCACGAGATACTAGATTAGCAACTAGATCCCACCCTTTTACAGTGAAACCGATAAAATGCAACCGCAGCTTCTACTCCAACAGTTTATTTTCTCGCACTTCCCGACTGTGGAAGACTGCTTCCCCGACGGCTACAATCTCCAGGAGTTTAAGTGTAAGGTCAATAGACATCTTCTAACACACTAAGTCGCTTCCATTCTTTCAAACACTCTTCCCATCCTCCCAACTACCTATCACCCCACTTCTGACATTTCCTATATCTAACCACTCTTTCTATTTACCTTCCCCCATGTAGCCCCAAGCGCAATAGTGGCAGTGCCTTGCTTGGGGTGAAATGATTAAAAAAAAACAAAAAAGATGGTTCCGTGGAAGTGACAATCTGCAAATAACAACTGGTTATCATTCATAATATCTACTACATCATTCAACGAGTTTGTTTTACGGAGAAGTATCAATATTTATTTGCATGAATAATACAAAGTGTGTCACAATGTTTAAAAGGGAGACGGGGGTAAAGATTAATCATCGTTAGCCTTTCAATTAAATAACCTAGCTAGTCTCTTTTACTGACCCATTCGTTCTGAAAATTTCATTTCGCCATAACAATGCTTATACGTTCCACGATCACTAAAATGCCTGTTTTACTCAATAAAAAACCTAGGATGAAATTTATTTATACAATTTGTGGAAGGAGAAATCAAATATCAAAACCCTATAATGATTATGTACAATGATATATATATATATATATATATATATATATATATATAAAATGATAATAATTATAACTATAGTAATTATTATAATATTAATAGTAACAGAAGTAATTCTGCTAATACTAGTAATAGTTATACTATAATTTAGATCGTCTTGAATAACCCACCGAGGATGAACTCGGAGGGAAAAATGAAGGGAAGTAAAAGAAGAAACAAAAGAAGTACATGAGCAAAAAGTCAAATACTCGTAGGAAAGAAAAAAAACCCCAAGACGTAAACCCTAACACTAAAGCGCTCAATACGAAAGTAGAGCAACGAAGACAGAAAATCTATGCAAGAGCCAAAAAACCTACCTAGGTTTCAACCTTCGGCTCGTCAGGATAAAATGGCTGACAACAAAGATTTAAAGTAGCAAATATATACAGGTGCATTGTTTGAACCCGCACAGGATTTACTCAATTCTAAATCCGAAACCCTATATAAACGCAAACATACGAAAAATTGCCTACTGAATTATCCTATCTCTTAATTACCCTACCTCTTCCTTTTTTCTAATAAAGTGATTGTACCCCGAATTCTTGTGTGTTGGCGCCTTCTTTGTTTTGGATTCGAGTACCTATATATATGCTACTTTAAATCTTTGTTGTCAGCCATTTTACCCTGACGAGCCGAAGGGTGAAACCTAGGTAGGTTTGTTGGCTCTTGCATAGATTTTCTGTCTTGTTATGCATATATACTAGCTGTACCCGGCCAAGCGTTGCCGTGGCTCAGTTTCGTTGAATAGATAGAAAGTGCAAATTTAATTTTCCAATACTTGTGTTTAGACAATATTTTTAGTTGTTCTATCGTCTGTGTAGATAAAGAGATTGTCTGGTTTGCAGAGAGTCATGTTTGACGTTGATCTGCCTGTTTCTCGTTGACGTCTTCCTGCCACTTTCAGCCTGGCGCGTTCATTCTGTTGAGAACGAAGCAGATCTGAAGCTGCAGAATGTGAATGCCGTGATCGCAATCGTGCGTCCTCAAGTCTGACTGCACGACGTTCGGTTGCTTCCTCGGCACGTATCTGAACCACTCATGATGTCTGTTCTTCCTCACTTTGATTCGCAATTACTCGTCGCACTGCTTCCGCTTTACGAGTAAGACAACCTAAGGTTGACCTTCTGCAAGGCATTATCGTTATGAATTGAAGCAGATCTATTTGCACTGAGATTAGAAATCAGAAAAAAACACCATTGGCCAAAATCGCAATTTCAAAAATTTAATTTCACCCCCTCTTCATTTTTGACTATATAGGAAGGACAAATGAAGTTTGGATTTTTCCGCTTATTTTGAAAAAGTATTTCTGAAAAAAAGCCAAAACCACAAAAAGGGGATATAATCCTTGATTTTTAACAAAAGCATAAAAAGAAAAAAAAATAGGGGACATTACTATGAACTTGTACGACGAACCGAGCACCACCCCGAGAAAAATATTAAATTAATAAATTTTTCGATTTTTTTTAATGAAAGTTTAGTGTCTTATCGATAATAATTCATTAAAAAAATGAAAAAAAAAAACTTTTTAAAGAGTTTATTGTTAAGGCCCGACAAAAAAGAAATAAAAAGTGACTTAGGTTAGAAAAAAATTTATTTACTAAACAAACGAAATGAATGGGATTTCGATAATAATTCGTTGAAAAAAAAATGAATAGAAAACTTCTTTTTTTGTTGTTTTAAAGGGAAGGGATTTCTGTTTATGCCCGCCAAAATAAAAAGAATAATAATAAAAAGGCTTCGTTTACCTTAAATGTTACGTTTTCCTATGTTTTGTATGAAATAACAAAGTTGTCTATAAACGCGTTGGTATTGAAAATGAAAGTTTTTTGGTTCGGCTCTCATCGACTCTAATCGACTTTGCAAAATATATATTTTTAGATATTGTCAATTTTTAATATAAAGTATATAAAAACACACAAGTATTCGATTAAAATGCTATAGTAAAATTACAAGTACACACACACACACACACACACACATATATATATATATATATATAAATACAATGTGTTAGTAACGGGTCTCCCTCACAATAAAGAGTAGGTGGCAGAAAATCTCAGTTAACAAGGTGAACGTTACACATCAGAAAATTTCTGGTCCTGACAGAAAACAAAGACATCTGTCACCTAATGAAAGGTGTACAGGGAGGAGAAATCAAAAATATTGGGACAAAAGCGGGCCTATAGCTAATTTATCAGAAGGAGTCAATCAAAAAATACAAGGTCCTACACTACCTTAAAAACGGGCTGGGATGACAGTTGTTTCAGTAGAAAATTATCATTCGAAAACCAGTCCAGGTCAGCACCTCTCACTCGTACCAGGCGCAAAACATTCACCCACCTTTTGACGAATTTCGGTGAAGAAATTAATCTTATCTTAATTTTAAGCTGATGTTTAAAGAAAGAGACCAGTTGAGAAAAGATGAAATTCTCGCCTCAATGAAACTTTTTTCTGTCTACACCACGGTTTGCATAATGCCGAACAGACAAAAGAGCTATGACGGTGCCACTTTGAAAGAAACGGAACTGGATTCAAGGAAGAGGAACTTTCTGTTCAAGACTCGGACGATGTAGCCTGCACAACGCATGACACCACAGTGTTAGTAGGCGTGTTCAACTAACTCATCCAAATCACCGCAGAGCACGCACTTGGCCAAAATACAATACCTTCGGAGTTAACTCATCATAAAAAGCACATTCGTTTTGGGGCGATCGGTTTGATTCCACCTCGTCCGTATGCACACTTTCCAAAGACGGAAAAATTGGCGGACGTCCTCCTTCCAGCGTTTGCCATCATCACTGTCCTCTTGCGTGCACATTCGACCCAGAATATTTAAGTGGAGAATGTGTTGGCGAGTCTCAACGCTCGGAAATCCCAGACCTCCTTCAGCAGGATGGAGGCAGCAAACCTCGTGACATACAACATTGATTTGTCTCTCGAGAGGAAACTGGATAAATCCCTAATTAATTTACTTCGTTTGGAAGAACGTTGTACCAATAAAGGGGGATAGAGTAGATGTGCGACTTACACACCTTCACTCTCCCCTTCAAGAAAAGATTACTTCGAGTCCACGACCGCATTGATTCCTCGAACCGCTTTCGAATCTTCAACCATTTCATCTTCAGCTAGGACCCGTTAATGACCCAGACACCGAGGATCTTGACCAGCCTCTCCGTCCAGGCAAAGGGTCCAGAGAGAGAGAGAGAGAGAGAGAGAGAGAGAGGGAGGGAGAGAGAGAGAGAGAGAGAGACTCCTCACTCGCTCAACTGCGAGCCAACCGACATTTCGCGATTGATTCTGGTCCCCTTCACTGTCTCACACATGCAAATTTCTTTGTCGAATTCGTGTATTTCTTTGCAAACACGGATGTGTCGTCGGTATAGATGGAATGCTTGGCCGCGTTAGAGGCACCAGGCAAGGTGAATCCCAAAGCACCGGGTTCGCCTTGAACTTGCGCAGGAAGGGTTCCAACATCAGTATAGGCGTAAGTAGACAAACCTGGCAAATGAAGCAATACTAGATGAAAGGCATTGATTTAACACCATTTGCCTTCAGCAAGGGATATTTATAGAGAAGACGAATCCAGTAGATATTCTGTTTTTAATGAAACAGTATTATATATTTATTTCTACCGGCCTGATTATTTACGATAAATTTTTATGGCGAAAATGTGTGCCATTCGGCAGGATTCGAACCTGCGACCCCTATCTGGTAACGTCTTAGACCTCTCGACCACGAATAGCCTCCAGTCTAAACGAAGTTTTATCAAGCCTATATAACAATTTTTTCGATCCATCGTAAACATACATATCTGCTCTGAAATCTCGTGGTTACGATACATTTCAGAGCAGATATGTTTGTTTGAGATGGATCGAAAATTGTGTTATATAGACTTGATAAAAATATAAAAATATATAATACTGTTTCATTAAAAACAGAATATCTACTTAAATACGAGTATCGATAAAAAATAATGTTCAAACCATTCATTTCAAATTGTCGGTTGCTTATAACCAAGTTTCGTTAAAATTCGTTGATTTCCGTAACAGGTTTACATTTGTTGATATTACGATACATTTCAGAGTAGATATGTTTGTTTACGATGGACCGAAAAAATTGTGTTATATAGGCTTGATAAAAACCTCGTTTAGACTGGAGGCTATTCGTGGTCGAGAGGTCTAAGACTTTACCAGATCAAATGGTAGCTTCCCCTATATAGATAGGGGTCGCAGGTTCATATATATATATATATATATATATATATATATATATATATACAAACACACGCACACTCACACACGGCCTTAGTGGCAATGAGTCTTAATATTTATTGCATATAAAGATCCAAATGTGCCTAAATGAGTGTTGATGGAAGTTCTTGTCATCTCTTGTCTTAAATAAAACCGAGCTTGTCTCTTCCGCTGACCCATTCATACTAACAATATCTCTTTCATCATAATGCATAGATACGTGACTGACACACCATGTTCACGCAAACCTCACTTTCCCAGTAAAAACCGTAGGATGAAATTTTATTTACACTGTGTGGATGAAGAGTATAAAATAGAACGCAATGATGATTTTATACAATCAGATAAATATACGTACATGAAAATGACAATGTAAAGGCAGATCCCTGATGATGAGCAGTGTATGAACAGTGTTATTTATCGTCTTGTTTGTACAGTAATCAATAAACATAAAGATAAAATTATTTATATAAAAATTCTAATATGTAAATTATGATAATAAACGTTTTTACTCCATTTTTTCAATTGATTATATTTTAAAATATTAAATTTTATTGATGTGCTCTCTTAAAAGAAAAAAATGAAATAGTGTACTTGATACTTTTGACAATAACTTCCTGCTCGTGAAAGTATATTATAAAATTATATTTTTATTTGACTAGAGTCAAATATTAATAAAGATAAGCATAGAATTATTTGAGTTAAAATATAATAAAAGATAACTTATCAGAATAAATTTATTTTTTCCATTCAACAATTAATAAGAAATAAATTTTGTTGTTAAATATGCAAATGAGGTAGCCCACAGGCAGTGTAGTCGTAGGTGTGCAATCAAATCTTACGAAATCCGACATTACATATGTAGTTACGAACGACTGAAGAAATGATCCTGAAAAGCATCAGTTATGAATTGTTAATAATTAAAACAATATATATATATTCATGGGTATTTTTTGCTTCAACGTTTCCCTAGTAAATTTTCTATTTAATGTTTTACTCTTTCCTTATTCAAAGGCAACTTAAAGGAACGCGAACTTTTTGCTACGTTACATTTTTTAAATTAAAGTTTTTTTATAGGCTGTCTAAAATCTATATATAGCGCTTTGCCGAATTCCTGTATTACATGAACAATATTATAAAGTCATATTTACATTTTACTAGAGTAGAAAATTAATATATACATAAACATAAAATTATTTGAATTAAAATTCCTAAAAGATAACTTATAAAAATGAAGTGGGTCTTTTATTCAATAATTAATAAAAAGTGAATTTTGTTGTTAAATATGCAAATGAGTTAGCCCTTAGGCAGTGTAGTAGTAGGTGTGACTAATAATTCGAAGCGGCGAGCATGAATACTTCACGATCGTACTTTTAAGGATCATTTCTTAAGTATGCATCGCACGAACGTCTGATATTTTTGTTCGGACGACACACCACGATGAGGAGCTACAGTGCTGGTCTCTGAGCGTGAAGCCGACATTGTCTTGAGGGTGGCTCTGACCCTTAAAGATAATGTCATTGAGGATCGTTCCTCTCCCTTCTTATTATAAGGGAGAAGGAGGAGATCAGCACCTTCTGAGTGGTGTCAAATAACAAAACAAAAAAAGAAAATTTAATAAAAACAAAGTTTCATCGCTGAAATCTTTATATTGTTGTTTTAAATTGTGTAAATTAGGTACCTCCACTTTTCACGGGGAAATCAGCATAGCGTAATGCAAAACGCCACAAACTTAACGAAAATAAATTTTTATCGTCAAAATGTTTATCTTATTATTAAGATGAAAGACCAAATTATTTTTTAATCCTTCTAACACGTTCGAAATTTTGGTTAAAATCTTGTTTTGTTTTACGTCATCAACTACTCCGAAAAATAACATTTTTTTTTCGCGCGTTTTTTCCGTAGAAAACACATTAATTTGGAAATTCTTGTTAAAATCAAATAATTGTCCGATTTTAATGAAATTTTCAGGACATATTCAGAAATGAATGAAATTATTTTTAATTTTCTGTTTTGTTTTAAATATTGGTAGGAACATTTTTTTTTTCAAATGTATTACCCCCCACTTACTTAATTTCATGAAATTTCGCACAAAACTTTTTTGTTCCAGTGATTTTTTTTTTGGTTAAAAGTAGGAGTCATTGGAGATAGAAAAAACAAAGTCGGTGATTTCCAAATTGACGCGCAAAGAACTTCAAATCTGCTCTGAATTGAAAAATAATAAATCCAATAAATTTATGACATTATTACTTAATTAAAAAAGCTCCTAATTGCTTTTGTAAATAAATAATATTAAGGACAATATTGTCTGAAAAAAATTTGATAAATAATGAATTTTTACAAGAATTTTTTTTTCAATTTTAATTATAATAATTTTAAAAAATTTCAATAGTTTAAAATCGTGTAAATTTCTGTATTTGTTTGTTCCGATGAGATTATATAATAATTAAGTGAAAAAAAAAATTACGAATCCAAAATTGCAAAGATTATTATTTGTTAGGGGGGCTCAATGATTTTTTAAATAATTTTATTTGTATTTTTTGGGTTCCTTATTTTCATGTACGGTACACTATAAGTGACATTATTATGTAACAGGTCACGTGATCTAAGAGTTTTGTCCCTTTATTCTACTTATGTCAAATTTTCATTTTACTAAAATGATTTTAGTTTCTTATCTCGTCTTGTTACAATAAATCCCAAATGAGCTGCGGTTCTCCAAAAAAGATATAAAACGCGGATACAGAACCATGGACAGGAGAAGAGAGTAATTAGTAGCTCCCTTGACCCCAAGTCAAGCAGCTTACTATGTTCGCCTACCTTACCTCTCTCCTCTTATCTTTTGCTGTCTCAAAAATTACTTACTGACCTAAGGAGGGAATATATCAAAGACATTCCTTAATTCCTAAGCATTAGCGGCGAGGGTCGAGGGTCGTAGTTATACTGACTGAACTTGAATTCTTTTTGTCGTTCGCACTTTTTTTTTAATGACATTTATTTTGTTAAAGAAAGACGTTTTAAAATGTATTTTTTTATTTTAATGACAGTTATAATTTTAATAAAGAAAGACATTTAAATTTATTTTGAAAATAATGTTTAATTAATTTCAGTTATTATTAAACTTTATTTCCTGCATATTTGAAATTAGGTTTTTCATTTTCTAATTGTTTGTTGAGTAGTTTGACTTTTCAACTGTGTTCACAATTTTTCTAGAAATAGAAAAACGTATTTTCTTAGTTTCGCTTTCAGTTTCATGACACTGACAGTTATTTTAATTGTGATAAAAAAGAAACATTTAAATTAATTTTGAAAATTATGTTTAATTAATTTGAATTATTTTTAAAATTTATTTCCTGCTTATTTGAAATTAGCCTAGGTTTTTCATTTTCTATTAATTTTTTTGTTGAATAGTTATTCAACAAAAAAATTAATACTTTTCTTTTCTACTGTGTTCATTTTTTTTTCGAAATAGAAAACTAGTTTTTTATTTTACTTAATGTTAATTAAAGTTTATTAATGATTACTGATTAAATAATAATTTATTTATTAAAAAATTCCAAATCAAGATGTTAAATTTTTGTCTTATTTATGTTATTTTTAATTTTTGTTAATTATAGATGTCTATGAAAATTTGTCATTTCTGGCCATCCGTAGCAGCTGTCAACACCTTGTCTGTTAATACTTCGTCAAACATTCAATCTGATAAACACGATCAATCGTTAATAATTCGTTGCATATTACTTTTTTATGCAATAAATAAGTAATATTTGTTTCAATTCAGATAAATTAAACTTTCAATTTTCAAATTTGACTAAAATAAAGTGTCAGAAATCTTTTGAAATATTTTAAAAAATTTATGATTTGTGTTTGTTTACAAATTCTTTAATTTTAAGAAAATGGCCGCTTTTAAGAAAATTTTAAGAAATTGAAATTAAATGTGACATTCAAATTTAATAATTTCTATATGAAATACACCAGAATTTTCTAATTAATGGAAATAATAAATTTAATCATTAAGCTTTCATTTAAATTTAAAATGAAATCTTGAAGAATGTTTTTTTATTTTAAAATTTTAATTTTAAAATTAGGTATCGTAAATTTTTGCCGAAAAAGTGGAGGTACCTAGTGTAAATCATTATTTTTATATCATCTTCGTAAAAATGTTTCCTTCTGACATAAGTTATCTTGCCTCCAGTTAATTTCTAGAAATTGCCTACCGTAACGGAATTTTAAGAAACGCAGGAATACTTGAGGACTGTAAATCACATATTTCATTTTTTTTTTTTTACAGTAGCTCATCTTTAGATAATCTGCCTCGATTAGCACGACTCTATTTTTTATTTAGATAATTTTTTATAAAAAATATACATTAAGGTTATATTAGGTTTAAATAAATTGGAAAATAACAATACGTCTATCGACAAGCTAATGCTTGCGAAATTTATGGAATGTGGAAATTCTAGTAATTTAAAACAGTTTATAGAACTGTTTATTTTATTATTAACTACGTATTTTTTATAGTTATTTTATTTATAATTCAAAAGCCTAAAAATTAAATAAAAACAAAAGTCAGAAATAAATGAAAGCTTTTTCAATTTATATAAAACTTCGGTTATTACGTTAACATTTAATTTTTAAAATGAGAAAACTAGTCAAACCAATCAATCCAAAACGAATGCATTTTCTAAGATGTATTGTATTTTTGTCAAGTGCGTGCTCTGCGGTGATTTGGATGAGTTCGTTGAACACGCCTACTAACACTGTGGTGTCCTGCGTTATGCAGGCTACATGGTCCAAGTCTTGAACAGAAAGTTCCTCTTCCATGAAGCCAATTTCGTTTCTTTCAAAGTGGTACCGTCAATGTTCTTTTGTCTGTTCGGCATTATGCAAACCGTGGTGTAGACAGAAAAGAGTTTCATTGAGGCGAGAATTTCACTTTTTCTCAACTGGTCGCTTTCTTTAAACATCAGCTTAAAATTAAGATCAGGATAGAAAGGCTGAGACTCTCTTCACCGAAATTCGTCAAAAGGTGGGTGAATGTTTTGCGCCTGGTACGAGTGAGAGGTGCTGACCTGGACTGGTTTTCGAATGATAATTTTCCACTGAAACAACTGTCATCACAGCCCGTTTTTGAGGGAGTGTAGGACCTTGTATTTTTTGATTGACTCCTTCTGATAAATAAGCCCCCCCCCCTTTCATTAGGTTACAGATGTCTTTGTTTTCTGGAAGGACCAGATATTTTCGGATGTGTAACTTTCACATTGTTAACTGAGATTTCCTGCCACATACTGTTTATTATGATCTGTTTATATATATATATATATATATATATATATATATATATATATATATATATATATATATAAATTAAAAAAGGATTAATTCAATGATATTGGATGATCATTTCGATATGAAAATCCCTACGGGGGATAACACATCACCTCAGCAACAGAAAAATCTTTTCAGAAACTCTGAAAGGATTTTTTGGTTGCTGAGGTGATGTGTTATCCCCCGTGGGGATTTTCATATCGAAATGATCATCCAATATCATTGAAGTAATCCTTTTTTAACTTTATATTTGCTCGGTAATATTTTATTACATGGAGCTCTCTTCCTGTATCATATTTTAATATTAAAATAAAATTTTTAATATTAATTACGATCGGGTTTTGGAATTTACCGTCCTGCTTTTTCCACTTGGATTAAAGTATTTGAATTAAAAAATTACAT